>JABFTP020000185.1:155192098-155792098 GCA_013387265.2 Cryptolaemus montrouzieri | reverse complement strand
CACTATCGATGGTATATGATTTTCATGATCGTTCCGAATCGTCTTTTTGCATTGCTTTCGAAGTTACACGAAGTTCTCATAATGAAACCGAGCTTATTCATGGAACATATTCCCTGCGAATAAGGATCTTACAGGCCCGCCGCTAGCTGTTTGAACGCCGGTGTGCAATTCCTATCGTGCCGCCCCTATCTAACTACAAAACCTAGGTGTTTATAAAAATGTGAAAAAAATGCTGTACAGTGAAGAACTATGTTATATTAGGTTATTTTATACAAGATAGATACACTAATACGACATTAAATGAAAAAATGAAGGCAAGAAAGGTGCAGTTTATAAATATTATGTAGGTAAGTATAGGTATTAAGTTATTTTACAGAAACTGCACCTTTCTTGCCTTCATGTTGGCAAAATCAGCTATAATTTTTTTGGTGTCTAGTCTATTTAGAATTTCATGTTCAATTGAAATTATTGCTAAATTACTTAGTCTCTGCTGGTGCATAGTTGATCTCAAATAGTTTTTTATTATTTTTAACTTTGAAAATGACCTTTCACCAGATGCAACTGAAACCGGCAATGTAAGTAGTATCCTTAGCGCTATTGCTGTATTCGGAAATGTTGACATTAATTCATTAGCAAAAATGTATTGCAATAGGGTTTGTGGATCATTAGACTGGTTTTCAGTTAAATGCAACTTCAAAGCATTGATTTCATTAAACATATCTATACCGTCAATATCTGCGTCACTACTTGAACTATCTTTTAGCTTCACATTCAAATCTTCATTCATTAAATCATCTTTGGAGTAACTAAACAAGTTATTATTGGTGAAAAAGCCGAAAACGTCGGTAAAAGTTTCCAACTCATCGAATCTACGCTTTAAAGAAGTTAAGGTTTGGTCCAGGATCCTAAAAAAACATCTACCTTGTATTTTGTTTTAGGGTCTAGTAAGACTTCATCACTCTGTTCATACTGAAATTGAGTTGGTTTTCTTCGTGGACGAACGGTATCTATAGGCGGAAAATCTGCATCTACATTAAGTTCCCGAGCCACAGTGGTAGCTTCTTCTAACACCTTTTCGAAATGCTCATCTGTGCGATATTCGGTCAATTTATGAATCAATTTATTTAACAAATTTATGCAGATTTGAGTATTTATTGTGGGGTTTTGCATCATTTTGCTAAAAGCATTAATTTCGTTTAAAAGATCAAACCAAATTACAACTAAGCAAATAAATCTATAATTTTGAATATTCAAAGCAAGCGAATGTGCTTTGTGAGTTGTAGTAAAATCCCATTCCGACAAATTGTTGTCTGATATTTCAAGTAAAGCGTCAAATATTTTTTCGAGGTGATACCGTAAAGGTTTGACTGCATCGATTCTGCTAGACCATCGCGTGGCACTTAATGCCTTTAGTTTTAAATCAGGTAAATGCTTGCAAATTATGGACCACCTTTTGGTAGAAGACGAAAAGAAAACGCAAATTTCTTGAATTAAGTTGAAAAAGTTGACCGTGTCGTGCATTATATTTGCCGCATCGTTAACGACCAAATTGAGACTATGCGCCGAGCATGGAACGTAAAATGCACGATTATTCATTTCCAATATTTTTTTTTGTAATCCATTGTGTTTTCCACGCATATTAGAACCATTGTCATAACCTTGGTCACGTAAGTTTTCAATATCAAGGTTTAATTGCGAAAATAAATCTAAAACAAAATTTAATAGTCCTTCACCTGTGGAGTTGGTTATCGGACAGATGCCAATAAAACTTTCGCATATTGTAACATTTTTAGTTTCACTGTTTAAAACAACATACCTTAGTATAACTGTAATTTGTTCTGTGTGACTTACATCTGGTGTGCAATCTAATATGATAGAGAAATATTTTGATTCTCTGACTTTGTTCAGGATATAATTTTTTATGGTCGTGCCGAGTAAATCAATGATTTCATTCTGAATCTGATCTCCTAAATAGTGAGTCATGCGAGTTGAATCAAATTTCGAGGCTTGAATTCTGTGAATATGTTCCCGCATAACTGAATCAAAGGATGCTATCATTTCTATTGCTTTGAGAAAATTACCATTATCATGCTCATATAATATTTTGGACGAGCCCCTAAACGCCAGACATTGATGAGATAAAAATTTTATAACAGCTATGATCCTTTCCAATACATCACACCATTGTTTTTTTTTCAGATTCTAATAGTCTCAGTTGCATTTGATGTATAGTAGTTTTATTTTTCAACATATGATTTAGTTGGACCCAACATTTTAAATTTTCGCTATGGGAAATGCTTGTTTCGTGTCGTTTTAAGGTAGATGACAGATGTTGCAACCGCTTGGAGCTGACAGACTACTTACAGTTTTACTGAATATTTTACAACAAAAACAATAGACTGAATCTTTTGACGTAGAGTAAACAAGCCATTCTCTGTTAATTTTTTCTCCATTAGGAAGATTTCTAGAGTAATAACTGTTTGCAAGTTTTCTTCCATCGATATTAGCAGGAAAATTGTGGTTAAACAGCTGCACGGGACCACGGCTAACCAAAATATTAACAATATCATTAGTCATACTGGCGGGCCACGAACCGGGATCATCACCACAATCTAAACAGCTACTTGATGACGATAAATTGCTTACAGGTTCTCTAGCACTACTTTCTCTTTTTTTAGTTTCACTGGAGTCTCCTTCTGAAGGACTAACATTTTTCTCTTCAGATACCTCCATAACTTCTAGATTTAAAGCTGCGCTTGTTGAAGCTACATCTACGTCAACATTCTCTTGACATTCAGAATCCCTATTTTCTGGTTTGCTAAAAAATTTCTTAAGAGATCCCGCTATTTTTTTTTCTCTGTTTCTTTTTCTCGTTTTGCCGTCAAAATTGAGCTCCTGAAATTTTTTTCCTTTTTTGCGGTTCCTGGAATTTTTTTGAAAAAGTTTAGTATACGGTTGTACAAAAGTAACTTAAATCCCAAAAGGGGGTCGATCATTCCACCCATTATTGCAAACAACCTTTACTAGGGGGTCAACACTGAAATCGCGAAAAAAAATCAGCTTTTCCATACATTTTGTATGGAATAGTTATTTTTTTTCGCGATTTCACCGTTGACCCTATAGTAAAAGTTGTTCGTATTATGTAGAATGACTCCTTTCGGGATTTAAGTTACTTTGTTACACCCTGTATAGGTATAATTTTAATATTTTTTATAAATCTTCACTCTTAAGTTGTATAACAGAAAAAATACCCTTTAAATCACAATAATAATCACAATACTACTGCGAAAAAAAATGTTCATACCTACTGCACACAAATGTAATGGAATAACTAATTTTTTTTCGCGACTTCAGAGTTGACCCCATAGTAAAAGTTGTTCGTATTGATTAGATGGAATGTCCCCTTTCGGTACTTAAGTTACTTTTGTTACACTCTGTATTAATTTTAATACCTTTTTTTAATAAATCTTTACTTTCAGTTTTTCAGTAAAATAACCTTTAAATTTTACATGAATACCTGCTGTTTATATGAATGCGCCCATATGCTGATTAATTAAACAAAGACACTTACCATAATTATGATTTTTGAGCCGACGGATAATATAAATAATTTTCTAAATTATTTTCATAGTCACACTTCGCACAAAAATATACAGAATATTATTAATTTTAAGTACCCTGGACCGTTTCCGGATCTCACATTAGGGCTATAACCAAATAATTGAAGTTTGTTGTTCACTCACATCACTTTCGCATTTGTGTTAAATAAATAAAAATAAAGAAATGAGTATATAGTTTTAAGGGGATTTCCCCTGTTATCTGTGGGATTTCCCTATTTCGCATAGAGCACGATACGGATTAACTTTGTTCTCATGAATTTCAATAGATGGCGCTATGTAATGCTACAATATAAGAGAAATATTTGGGCGCCGTTCATCATATTATTTTTATAAGGATAATCTTTTTAGTATTGTGAAGTGACAATGTCTGAATTTTAGTCGATGATTGTCTGATTTGCCGCCCCCCTGACTGCGCCGCCCGCGTGCATTGCACGCCTTGCACGCCCGCTTGCGGCGGGCCTGGGATCTTCTATTGTATGTTTATTATATTACAAAATAAAATTCTTATTTATCAATATTTTTGAAAAATGTGATACCAAATATGCAGTTTTGTCCGTGCAGCATCCATTCTTGTAAACGTAAAATTATTTCAATATATCTACTACTCAAAGCAAATATATATCTTCAAAAAAATCAGAATGAAGAAAAGAAAGAAACTGTGACACTTGATTGACGAGTTCTACTGCTACTTACATACATTTGCATGAATTTTTCTGGAATTCAGACAGTCTATCTCCATCGAAAGTAAAAGCGCATTTATATCACATACTTTCCTTGAAACTTGTTTTAGATTACGTAATTCGACTCGCACAAGACCATTTCCAACGTCTGCTAGAACAAAACCGGCCGGCATAGCACGAACAAAAGTAGGCCAGCAGAACATAGCTGCCACGTTTTCAACATTATACGTCTGAAATTTACAGAATATATCGTAATTTGTTGGAGCAAACTAAACTATGTTGACGAATGTTTTGTATCCTTATTTCGCGACATATTTTTGATACAGAAATACTAAAATTACTGTTGGAATTATCTTTATTGTGCATTAAATTTCATGGTTTTGAGATATCTTCTTTATAATATGTTACTTGGAAAATGCTGGGCGTTGTGGATGATTAGTATTCGCATTGGAAATCGTTTCAGCTTGTTCTTTATCTCATCCCAAAATGTGCAAGTTGATTCTGCTGTTACTGCATGATAGTTAATCATGATGATAATAAGAAATCATACTAAAGTTGAAAATACGTACATATATAAACAGATTATATATATATATATATATATATATATATATATATATATATATATATATATATATAGTAACAGTTTCTTCAAACACAAGAATATACATAAATATATGAGACAAGTAGAGAGTAGAAACGAGAAATCGATAATAGACTACATATTGGTAGAGAAAAGCAACCTGAAAAAAATAAAAGACATTAGAGTGAGATGAGGAGCTGAGAAAGGGAGCGACCATTTTTTCCTAGTAGCTTATATCAAAAAGGAACTGAAAGACGACGGTAAAGAGATATCAGTTAAAAAAAAGATCGAATATGAATCGTTAAAGGCTTACAAACTCACCTATCCAGAATACGCCAAAATTTTCGAGAAGATGCGACAGACAATATGAGCACAGAAGACTTATGGAAATATTTCAAAAGCACTCTTCTCGATTCTGTCAAAGGAGAATGTGGAAGCAGCAGAAAGAGAAATAATGCAACACAAACGGCATGGTGGACAGATGCAATCAGAGAGGAAGTGAGAATTAAGAAGAGAGCATGGGCAAATTATCTCAAATGTAAAACTATAGAAAAACATGACTTATATAAACAAGCAAGAAATCGAGTGAAAGATGTAGTCTTGGCATCTAAAAGAAGAAAGTGGTTAGAATTCGGGGAAAAAATAGAATTTGAATTTGGGAGGCTTTTACTTGGTAAAATTCCATTATCAATAATAAAAAACAAGTACTGTGTTTTGAGGAATTTTACTTAATAATTGCGATTCGTAACGCGTTTCACTACACCGTAGCTTCTTCAGACGAATGAATGTACAGAAAATATAAATATAAATGTTCTCGAGTAATTACTTATTGGGTTGCTTCTTCTTAAGTGGTTATTTATGACAGGTATATCCAATAAAATTAACGAATAGATTGCTCCCCGAAAAGATTAAGCCCTTCACCTCTATTGAATCTTTTCGAGGAGCAATCTATTCCTTAATTTTATTGGATATACCTGTCATAAATAACCACTTAAGACGAATCAACCAATAAGCTTTTAATTACTCGAAAACATTTATAGTTATATTCTCATTTATATTTTTCTGCATAATCATTCGTCTGAAGAAGCTACGGTGTAGTGAAACGCGTTATGACTCGCAATTATTAAGTAAAATTCCTTAAAGCACAGTACTTGTTTTTTATTATTGAAAAAATAGAAAACGAGAGTAAAACAAATCAAGGGCTAAACTATAAAATTGTTAAATCGTGTAGAAGGAAAAAGAACTCTGACATTTATAACATCAAGGACAAAAATGGAGAAATACTCATAGATGACAGGAAAGTAATGGAAAGATGGAAGCAATATTTTCAAGAGCTACTTGGGAGCGGCGGACACGGGTTAGAGGATAGTGAAGTTTGCATAGAAGAAGACAGAGACCAAGAAACGATAACAAAACAGGAATTACAGGAAGCTGGAAAGCCCCAGGCTATGACAAGATTTCGACAGAAATGATCAAGAATATAGGACAATATGGAGAAGACGTGTTTTTGAAAATATATAAAAGAGTATGGCAAGAAGAAAAAATCCCTGAAGACTGGCAGATTTCAATGATAATCCCAATTTACAATTCAGGTGACAAAAATGAATGTAGCATCTACAGAGGAATCACGTTATTATGCACGGCTATGAAAATATATGAACGAATAATAGATATGAAGCTGAGGCCAATTATTGAAAGAACATTGGGAGAGACATAAAGTGGATTTCGAAAAGGAAGAAGTCATCAAGATCATATATTCAGCATAAAGAAATTGATCGAAAAATCTAACAGGATGAAGAAGAAAATATACCTAACGTTCATGGACTTGGAAAAAGCTTTTGATAGGGTGCCTAGACGAAGATTTTGGGAAACACTATGTAGAAGAGGAATCAAAGCAAAAATTATAAGACTGATAATAAATATATATGAAAGTAATAGAAATTGCATTATAAGCGGAAACAGGAGATAGGAGTATTTCAAGATAACGGAGGGATTTAGTCCTCAGTTGTTTATAATCTTTATGGATAAAATAATAAAAAATTGTTCCACAGAAGTGAGGAAAATCCAGATTGGATATAGAAACTTACAGCAAGTAGAAGTATCAGAAGGGGCATACGCGGATGATATAATGATAATGGCCAGCAATGAAGAAGATCTTTAGAAAAACTTGAATATATGGAACAGAGAATTAGAGAAGAGTGGTATGAAAATAAACAGAGAAAAAACTAAGGTAATGATGATTGCAACAGAGAAGGAAGACATAAATATACAGATAGAGGGTACAAAAATAGAACAAGAGAAAAAAATAAGTACTTAGGATCTTAACTCGAAGAAACAGGAAAGCAAGATGCTGAAATCAATGATTGGATCGAAAAGATCATGAAGGCATATTATGCTATCAGCAACAATTTCATAAATAAGAAAGAAGTGTCAAGAGCCATAAAAATGAAAGTATTCACATCTATCTATAGGCCAATACTGACATTTGATGTGAATCATGGGTTCTAGATAAAAACCAAAAAAGTAAAACTCCAGCTGTCGAAATAAGATATCTTAGGAGGGTTAGGGGAGTCACAAAGAGAGATAAGCTGAAGAACATTGACATACGAAAGAAATTAGGAATTGAATCAGCTTTGAAATTTATAAAGAAAAGGCAGCTCAGCTGGTGGGGACATCTTCAGAGAATGGATAATATACGGCAAGTCAAACGTATATGGGAGACAAAGACTAGCGCGTAGATGAAAAGAGGTAGACCGCGACAAACATAGGATGGAGTAATAGCGGAAATATTGGGACAACAGGGCAAAACTTGGACAGAGGCTGAAACAAACAGATGGTGAAAGATATTTTGATATATATATATATATATATATATATATATATATATATATATATATATATATATATATATATATATATATATATAATTATTAATTATATTATTATTCCAATCAAAAGAGGCATTTTTCAAGGTGATTCTTTAAGTGCTCTTTGGTTTTGTCTTTGCCTTAATCCATTATCTCATGAATTAAATGCTACTAGTTTCGGCTTCAAAATAAACAGTCTATCAACTGAATTCAAATTAAGCCACTTAATTTATTTAGATGATATTAAATTATATGCCGGAACCAGATCACATTTAAAAAGTCTACTTGAGATTACTTTCAACTATTCCAATGATATTCATATGAAATTTAGGCTTCCAAAATGTAAAAATCTTTCTATTGAAAAAGGAAAGATCACCTCTGATTATATAAAGATTTCCAATATCGAAATCGAGCCAATGCATCAAGGAGATACATATAAATATTTTGGATTTTGTCAAGAGAAGACAATTAACCATAGCAACACTAAAGAAAATATTAGAAGTTCATATTACAAAAGACTTAGAATTATCATCAAGAGTCATTTAACTAGTAAAAACCTTTTCAGAGCTATCAACTCCTATGCTGTTCCTATTCTTACATCTTCTTTTGGAATTATTAAATGGTCTAAAACTGATCTAAATGAATTACAATGTCAAACGAGGAAAATGCTCTGTAAATATCATAAGCACCACCCAAAGTCAGCTGTTCAGAGAGTTACACTGTCTAGACATCTTGGAGGTCGTGGATTAACTGATTTGAATAATCTTCATAGTAAACAGATTTTTCATCTACGTTCCCATTTTCATGATAAACAGAGAACGTCTAAATTACATGATATTGTTGTTGCTTCAAATTATATTCTTACACCTCTGAACTTGACAATGCAAAAGGTAGATTTTGATATATTTGATGATAATTCTAAAAGAGAAAGTTGGATGCAGAAGGAATTACACGGAAAGCACCCTAAAGAATTGAAAAATGATTATATTGATGAAATCGCATCGAATAAATGGTAAGTATCTGGAGAATTGTTTCCTGAAACAGAAGGCTTGGCAATTGCGATCCAGGATCAGGTTGTTTTCACGAGGAGTTATAGAAAACACATCATCAAACAAAATATAGATGATTCTTACCGTAGATGTTTCTGTTCTTCAGAAACAGTTTTTCATATATTATCATCTTGCTCAGTCCTCGCTTCAACAGATTATTTAGAAAGACATAATGCCGTCGCTAATATTATTCATTTTAATCTAGGAATTAAACATGAACTGATTCCCAAAAGAAAAAAATTTCACAAATATGAACCTGAGATTATTTGTGAAAATGACAAATATAAACTTTATTTTGATAAAACAATTCTTTGCAACAGAACTGTAAAACACAATAGACCAGATATCATTCTTAATGATAAACAGAATCAAATAACATATATAATTGATATTGCTATACCCGACACACATAATATACAAAATAAATACAATGACAAAATTTCTAAATATATGATGCTTGGCGATGAGATTAAAAAATGTGGAAAATGAAGAAAATATTTATTCTACCGATTATCATTTCCACAACAGGTGTTATTCCTAGAAATCTTCACAAAAGTATTGAGATTTTGGGTCTGAAGAAAAATTTGTTTGAACAGTTACAAAAGATAACAGTCATCAAATCTTGTAATATTCTTCGTAGGTTTCTTTCCGAAAATAATAATGAGGTAGAGTCATAGGTTTTCTCTTTAGTTTATACTGCTCGGAATCTCATTTCATATTTTATTTATTTGTTTATATAAATGTACAGTGTTACTCGACTAAGAGTATACTGAATTTTTCCGGGAGAAAGCCTCTGACACTACTCGTTGGTACATTGATATCATTGTCTGATGATGCTATAGTATGTATATATTCTGGTAGATTGATATATTCTCATAACATTTAACGTTATCCTAATATATAATTATTCCAGGATATGTTTTGATTATAATCATTGCCTGGCAATGGTATTAATTACCGGGTGGTGGATTTATATTTTTCATGAAATCAGTTCGATTGCATGAACAGATATATGGGCAACTCGTCGGGGTAAAACCCTATATATTTATATATATATATATATATATATATATATATATATATATATATATATATATATATATATATATATATAAATATAGATTGAATAAGCCACACCGATCGTTTAGAAAATTATTTCTATAGGGAGTTCTATTTAGAATTTTGATGGATTCTAAGAAATCTATCTTTCGTTCTTTATGTATTCTGGGAATAATTTTGTCAAGAAGAAAGATGGTTTTAACCAACACCGTTTTTCAACAACCTGTTAGAAGACTCTATACATAGAGATCACCCAGAGATCAACCAGAGCACATTGTTCGAAATCAAATTCACTTTATTGCGATCAACAAAAGGTTCAGGCATGTAGCAATATAGTAAAAGGGTTACCCCGATTCAGATATTGGACCCACCACGCCATTGTTATTGCAGATGTTTGTATGAGGCTGAAAGCAATGAAAAGGGAGTGAGGAAGGCTGCAATTGACATACGGCGAGTGTGCGAGGAAGACACGAAAAACAGACTTGCAGACTAAATTGCCTGCAGTTTCAATGATGCACTAAGAAATTCTGAAGATGTTGATGCGAAGGAGATGTGGATGAAAGTGAAACGAATGAAATGACACTTGAAACCAGCAACAAAGCCGCACAAACAGTGGATGACAAACGAAATTTTAACACTTATGGAGGAGAGAAGAAAATGGCTGAATGTTGACCGAACGAAATACCGAGATGCGCACAAATGTATTTAAACAAAAGTCAGAGAAGCTAAGCAACGTGGAGAAGAGGAAAAATGTCGAGAATTAGAACAGCTGCGAGAACGATATGATTCGTTTAATTTCCACAAAAAGATTCGAGACTCGCTAAAGACGAGAAAGGGAAATAAGTATTCTTCAAGATCAACTTGGCAACACTAATGAAGACACTATATCACCACTACACCAAAACTTCAACCTCAACTCTCGATACGCGTTTCGCTTACTAAGTTAGCATCATCAGGAGATGATAGTATACAGTATATCATCATCTCCTAATGATGCTAACTTAGTTAGCGAAACATGCGTCGAGAGTTGAGGTTAAAGTTTTGGTGTAGTGGTGATATAGTGTATTCATTGTTCATACGCCAATGGTTCCAAAATCACAACATAGTTGGCACACTGACAACGAGGCAAAAGCGAATATAGAAGGAATACGTTCAGCTGCTCTTCCAAGATGTGAAAGAAGAATCACATGGCTTGCAAGAAGCGAGTACGGGGCCAAACATCCTTAAAGATGAAGTTCGATATGCAATTAAACAACTCAACAATGGAAAGGCCACTGGCCCAGACGACGTACGTGGAGAGGTCCTGAAGCTGCCCGATGATTGAGCAGTTAAATATTTCACCAGACTGTTCAACAATAACAGAGAAGTCAAATTGCCAGTAGATTCGATGAAATCTCATTTCATCACGCTGCCCAAGAAATTCGATGCCAGGAAATGGCATTGAGTTTCATCTCATATCTTGGCGAAACACAAGAAACCATTCGAAGATGGATCGGTTGTGAAGGAAGCATTTATTGAAGCGGGTGAGACTTTATTAGGAGATTTCAAATATAAAAGAGAAATCATGTCAGAGAACTTCAGTTATCTCGTGCGACTGTCACAAGGCGTATTGAAGTCATGACTCAGGACATGGCAGATACATCAAAACATGATATCATGAAATGTACATACTTTTCTTTACAGTTCGACGTATCCACCGATATGACAGACTCTGCCTAGCTGTGTATTTTCATTCGGATGGTATTCAATGACATGTGGGCTAAGGAAGAATTTATGACAATCCTTTTTCTAAAGGGGAAGACCCGTGGCGACGATATGTATGACGTTTTCTTCTCAATTTTGTAAAAAACT
This sequence comes from Cryptolaemus montrouzieri, assembly GCA_013387265.2. NCBI lineage: Eukaryota > Metazoa > Arthropoda > Insecta > Coleoptera > Coccinellidae > Cryptolaemus > Cryptolaemus montrouzieri. The sequence goes on along the minus strand of JABFTP020000185.1, from coordinate 155,780,389 downwards.
ACAAGCTACCAATATAAAAATGATTTTCCTCCATTTTTTTCATGCCATTGCATTATACATCAACAAGTTTTGTGTTCGAAAGTTTTAAACACGGAGGAAATTATGGGCGTTGCAACAAAAATTGTGAATCCCATCCGTGCACGTAACTTGCAACGGCGGCTCTTTAAGTTGCAGTTGGAAGATAGAGTCAGCTGAACACACTGATTTAGTTCTTCACACGGACGTCAGGTGGTTAAGTCGCGGAAAATTCCTAGAAAGGTTTCAAGAATTATTGCCCCAAATAACAGCTTTTCTAGACGAAAGAAGAGATGACACTCAGATGTTGAAAAACGAAAAATGGCTGACTGATTTGGCATTTTTGACTGACATCCTAATGCACTTGAACACCATTAACTTGGAGCTTCAAGGTAAAGTAAAAACCATTATTGAGATACTTAGCGCAGTAAACGCATTCAGAAGTAAATTGCAACTTATGATAGATCAACTGAAAAGAAAGGATCTGAAACATTTTCCGTCTTTGAAAGCAAAGATTCCTTAGTTGAATTATGATACGTATGAGGTTCAATTGTCAAATAATTTGGGACAATTCGAAATGCGTTTTTGTGATTGCAGTAAATTGGCAAATATAGCATCATCTATGAGTTATCCTTTTTCATGAAAAAACATTGAGGAATTAGCAACTAAAATAGCAAGTCAGGTTAATATGAACTCATGTTCTGTTGAGAGAATCGATCGTAAGTAGTCTAAAAATATTGAGGTAGATCGCCAGCAGTTCAAGTATGAGCTCCCTGCTCATACTCTGATATCAACTATGTTGCGATTTTGGAACCTTTGGCGCATGAAAAATGAAGACACTATATCACCACTATACCAAAACTTCAACCTCAACTCTCGACGCGCGTTTCGCTAACTAAGTTAGCATCATCAGGAGATGATAATATACAGTATATCATCATCTCCTGATGATGCTAATTTAGTTGGCGAAATGCGAGAGTTAAGGTTAATTTTGGTGTAGTGGTGTCTTCATCTGATATCAATACTACCGAATTATTTGTCTAATTCATCCATATAAGCTGCCATAATCGTGGTAATATCCATGGGTTGTGTGATTGTGTCTTCTCTTAAGGTATTTGGCATTCGATTACTATACTTAAAATTTCCTAGCTCTTATATCTCCTCAAGAGTCGAAATCGAAGCTCGTAACGACTCACAGTGAAATATACTCTCAAAATAAAACTGTTCTCAACTACAAACATAATGAATAAATCAGAGTTAATAAGAAAACTACAAAAATGAAACATGTAGAAAAACAGAAATATGAAATTTCAGTCAAGCTTCACTAATCTTCCAGTAGTCGAATCTGTTCTGGAATTGGCTGACAGTAGTGAAATTTACAACTTCCAGGGGTAAAGCACTCTATGCGGAGAACAGTCTATTAGACCAAAAATTCTGTCGTCAGGTGGTCTTGAACGTTTCATTGAGAAGTTTGAAATAGTGATCCCTCACATTATTAGAATTTAGCGGAAGCAGGTGGGTTGAATCATATCCGAACAGATCCTGTGCTCTGTACGTCACAGTAAGGTCACCTCTTGTGAGTATCTAACCCCTTCATCTTTAGACAGTCTTCATAACTTGGCCTGTCTCTGCCATAAGATATGCGGGTCGCTCGGCGTTGAGTGACCTCAAGAAGTTCCGCGTCCGCTTCTAGATTAGCACCATACATACATACCTCCAAATTCAAGGATGGGAAGCAGGTAGGATGTGTATACCTTTGCTGCCACAGTGGTTAAATGATCTCGACATGAGATAAATCATTTTTCGGCTTTAGAAGTGACTTCCTGAAGGTGTCTGTTTCAACTGAGGTCATCAGAGACGTACCTTGATCTTAAGTATGACTTTCCTGTGTGATTCTGTGTCGATTGTGTATAGGTGGTTGGAGTTGTTTTTCCCAACATGGAGTACAACACACTTTTGTATATTTAGAGGCAGAGGCCAATCATAACACCAGTTTATAATTGGTGGATCGGCTGTATATATTAGGAATAACACAGGACGGAGCACTGATCCTTGCGGTATGCCGCTTTTAATATTTCTATAAGAAGATGACGCAAACTTCTCCACCTCCCAAGAAAACCCTAACCGTCAAAAGTACGTTTCCCTGAATCCCAAAGTGTAACTTCCACCAGAAAACCTCAGAGAAATCAAGTTAAATGATATCGACGCACTCAAGAAGGTTCGTTATGACTGACCTAAACCATGCTGGTTAAAAGGGATTATCTTGATCTCCATCAATCGAGCATCTGTTCAAGAACAATTTTTCCGAAGATTTTGGATGCCACTGTCATACTCTTTTGGATGCCACTCTTGAAAGTTGATGTGACAGAGGCCTTTCACCATGGTGAAAGTAAACAGTGGAACTGAAATGGTTTTTTGAAAATCATGAACATGGGATATGAGAGTGATTTGGTGCAATATTTCAGAAGGTTGGGTGCCAGTTTGCCAGGACCTAGAGCGGAGTTGTCGTTTAATATTGGAAGAATATTAGACTCGTCGTTTGCGCAGAGCCTACCCACAAATTCGATGCGATTTTTCGAACCCTGGGAATCCAGTGTCAACCTGTTGGAGGAGATATAAAGCCGTCAATCCTGTCCAACAAAGTGGACATAAAATATCCCTTCCCTCGACACGAGAGGGGTTCGCCGAAATTTCTTAGTTAGTGAGGTAACAGAATTCCCCGGCAAAAATAGAGCACGCTAAAGGAAAAAGTCAACAAACCTTCTGTAGAATGTCAAATATCCTTCACTGAAGAAGCTGCTATTTCGATCAACTCTTCATAGTAAAGGTACAATCTAGTCGGATGTCATGAATAAAAGCAACAAATTTCAGTTTCCGTCTTGTTTGACCTCGTCAATGTTACACAGCCATTCACAACAACTAACGAAATTACCAGCTACTCTTTTCCTAGGAATCTTACATGAGGTTTGAATTCTTAGTTGAATGGCTAAAAATTGTATTCCGACAACAGTGCGATAGATGAGAATATTTATCATAGTTAACATCGCACGTGATCGTGCCATGAACTTAGACATAAAATCGGTATCTTCGTTTACTTACCAGGTGCAAAATAGACGGAGAAAGTTTACAATACTTCCGTGTTGTGAATATGAACAGAATCAAGTGATATGAAGATAACAATTACGTGATATGATGGCATAGTGACTGAACGTATAGCGAGATGTTTACTCTATCTTTTCTTACAGAGCACGCACGGGTTTCAAGTCCAAGAATTCATAGGTGTCATCGTAAAACTCACTTTCATATTGACTGATGGAATGAAATGCATGATACTTCGCTGCATAAAGGTCACGCTATTTTACAACTCATTATAGTTTTAAGATTGTAAGGACTATCAGTTCGCAGAATCTCTTGATATCCTGATAAAATACATTCATCTTTCGAAATAATATATTTACGTACGTACGTCAACATTTTTCAAACGCTTTTCCAGAATTGATTTCGGTTCTCACAGCGAATTCTCATTTTTTTCTTCTATCGATTCAAAACGGGTACCTCGAAATGGTAATTTGAGTTTTAGAGGAAGAAAATAGTCGGCCGTCACCTTATCAGGTGAATTAGGTGGTTGTTCGGCGTTTTTGGTCAGAAATCCATTTGATATTTGATATTCGATATTTTATTCTCCTTCAAAAATACAAGAATTGTCATAATATTCCAACAAATATTCGAACATAAAAACATTGTGAACATATAGACACATACATAAATTCATTCTATAAAATGATACAAATACATCACTCAATAAAATTTAAAGATTCCTCAGTACTGTAGAAAATGTTCTTCGCAAAAATTTTTTTGTAGAAATTTTGAATTGTGAATTTGAATTTTGTGCATTCAAGCTTTCATAGCTGTCAGAGAGCTTGTTGTATAATTTCGTACTGATGTCTTGACAATATGTACCTTTCTCTACCACGACTGGGATAGTTGTGGGTGTCGCCGTGCCTATCGCGATCTTTCCTATTCACATGAAAGTAACAAAGAGCGAAGTAACACTATGAAAGTGAGCATGGTAGGTTAATAAGGCAACGTATATTAATAAATGAGCTATCCAGGACAAATCCCAGACGATCCAGGGAGGTCACCTCCCTGGCTTTAGTAGTAAGTATTAGTTTTTGTGTTTTACTCGAATTGAGTGATAATTCATTCGATTCAAACCACTCTCTTGCCTTCACTATTGAATTTTCATCCTTTTCTTGGAGATTTTTTTGTTGTTTGCTCTGTTTATAAGAGTTGTGTCGTCAGCAAAATTTTTTGCATGGCCACATGATACATTTTCCAGCAAATCATTAATGTAGATGATGAAACGAACTAGTCCAAAGATCGAACCTTGCGGAACCCCTCCAGTTACTTTTCTGCTAACTGACCTTTGCCCTTCCCATTCTATTTACACATCTCCTGTAGATATGACCTGAAAAGTTATAGTACAGGTCCCCTTGCACGACAATATTTCAGTTTTTTTTAGCATTATGTCGTGATTTACACAGTCGAAAGCCTTGCTGAGATCTAAACATGCGAAAATGACATCTTCATATAATCGAAAGCCTCCAGGATAAACTCTACTATCTCTATTAATGCAGTTGTGGTTGATTCCTTTTTTGCGAAATCCGTGTTGATTAAAATTATAAAAATATTAATAATAATAATGTTACAGATAATATCAATGCGATGGAGACGAATATCAACATAGAGCGTCCCCCTGAGATGAACCAGCAGAACGAATTTATGTATTTAGCACCATCAGAGCTCAACAGAGCAATTACTGAACTCTGTAGTAGTAATCCAACTAAACGACCTAAATCGCCCAAACTCAAGATGAACAAAAACACGAATATCATTCTAGCAAGCATAAACTCAGTGTTTGAAGAATACACTGACCAGAACTCCTTGGAAAAAATTCACACTTTGATTTACTGTGGAGCCGTAGCGGTTCTTCGACTACACAAACGACAAGTCTCCACAACTCGGATTCGATCTGAGCCAAAAAACGTCAGAAAACCACCATAGCAAAAACGACTGGAGAAGGTGTTGACCATATTAAAGCTGAGATCGGTCGCCTCACAGAATTCTTGAGAAACAATAAGCTCTCAAGGTGCTTGAAATCCCATACACGCAAAAGTCATAGAAAAATTGGTACGAACACAAAACACCCCGATCACAAACAACAAAGAGGCTCTCGTGATACATCAAGTGTACTGAAAGGAAACATCAAAACCAAAGGTTTCTCCAAATTTTCATAAGGTAAATAACAAAACTACAACCAACAATAACAAAGAAGTACCTGACGCACAGTGCTTGACCGACTATTAGTCACCACTATGGTCGCACCCCAAAGAACACAATAACGATACGGAATGGATCACGAATGAAAACAACGCCTCGATACTAAACATATGGATTTCGAAGTAATAACGGAGGAAGAAACCACAACAGTAGTTAGAGCAACCAACAATTGGAAGGCCACAGGTATAGATAATATCCATATCTTCTGGTAGAAGAAGTTTGATAAGCTCCATGGACCCCGAGCGAAACAGTTCACGTATGTTCTTCAACATCCCAAGAAAACACCTCCTTTCCTTACACAAGGCTTAACATATATGCTACCTAAGAGCCATAGGAATCAGGATCCGTCTCAATATAGGCCAATCACTTGCCTGCCAACACTCTACAAAATACTCACCTAATGCATATCCAATCGAATATACCAACACCTTGACGACAACAATATATTAGCAGAGGAACAGAAATGATGCAGAAAGAAACACCACGGGTGCAAAGAACAACTCATCATCGATTCTGTGATGATGAAACAGGAACACGTAGGGCATCGAAATGTTCATTCAGCTTTTCTCGATTATCTGAAGGCATTCGATAGTACCGCCCATTCTTAACTTGTCGAAGTATTGCAGATATACAAAATTCATCCAGCCCTGGTAGAATTCTTGAAGACAACAATGACACACTGGTGCACGTCTCTGCAGGTCAACATGAACAATTAGTCAATTAAAACCGACGAGATACCCACACGTCGTGGAATCTTTCAAGGAGACTCTTTGAGTCCACTACGGTTCTGCTTAGCTATAAACCCATTGTCCTCAATGCTCAATAGAAAAGGAAACAGATTAAGGATAACAACAGATAGGAACTATCATGAAATCTTCCACCTGCTGTATATGGATGACATCAAATTATATGCTTCGAACTAGAAGCAATTGGATGATTTGCTGAAAACTATCAGTAAGTTCTCGGAGATGTTCATATGAAATTCGGGATTGAAAAATTTAAGACCCTGAACATTCAAAGAGGGAAAGTCATAGATGGTGAAACACAACTTCCAAATGGTAATGTTATACAGTGCATGAGGGATGGCGAAACATACAAATATCTAGGATACCAACAAGCCAGATTACTAGACCAAAAACAATCGAAAAAGAAGATTCCTTCAGAATACAGTCAGCGTCTGAAGTCTGTGCTGAAATCGATGTTGAACTCGAGGAATTTAGTCAAGGCAAATAACACCTACGCCATTCCAGTGTTGCTTTACTCATTTGAAATAATCAGATGGAATAAGACACAACTGGATGATATTCAAAGGCAGACCCGAACGATGCTGACAAAGTACAACAATCCTCATTCAAAATCGTCTGTGATACGAACAACTTCGAAGCGGAAAAAAGGAAGACGTGGATTAATAGATGTTGTCAATTCACACACCGAACAGATAAAAAATCTCAGAGAATTCTTCTCTGCAAAAGTTCTCACTTCTGACCTTCATAGAATGGTATCGTTGGCTAATAAGGGATATACACCTCTAAATCTTGCTACCACAGATGACCCGCTGAATCTACCGTTACTATCAGATACTGAAAAACTAGAGCAATGGTTAAGAAAGGAATTACATGGACGACATCACCATGAGATTAATCAACCACACATCGACAAAGAAGCCTCCAACAAATGGTTGATGAAGGGAGAATTATTTCCGGAAACAGAAGAATTCCTTATGGCCATTCAAGACCTAGTGATCGCTACAAACTACTACAAAATTCATAATTAAGGACGGAACATCACAAACAGATAAGTGCAGAAAATTCCATATAAGATCGGAGACTATACAGCATATTACGTCCGGCTGCGAACGACTGGCCAATGCGGACTATCTTCATAGGCATAATCAAGTGTGTACATAGTGGTGTATGATAAGATATCGCCATACCGAATAACAACAACGTGCTGAACAAGTTCCAGGAGAAAAGGTCCAAATACACAGACCTTGCTATTGAGATCAAGCAGATGTGGCACCCCGATAAAATAGACATTGTTCCTGTCATCGTATCCTCGACTGGGTTAATACCCAAAACTTTGAATGATAACCTTAAGAAATTAGAATTGCATAAAAAAACCTATATAGAAATGCAAAAAGCTGTAATTCTTAATACATGTAGGATAGTTAGGAAATTTATGTCAAGTATATTGTAATCGAGCCTATTTCCTTTGATTGCTGAATCTGGGAAAGGTAAATTATATCCAGCGAATAGCTGAGATAGTGCATAAATCCATAATAATATAGTTTATTTGCATAACCATAATGTTCTGTGTGAAAATAATAACGAAACATTTTGTGCCTACATACTTATGATGATAAATGAACAATAGAATGCAGAGGCTAGACACTCAAAATGAGTGTTTCGCTTGTACGCTTGTACTATTGTTGTTGAAGATTTTACAGGAGTTCATGTAGCTTACTAGCCGTGTCTTAATGGCAGCTTCAAACACCTTTGAGGTTGCAGGGATCACAGAGATTGGCCTTTAATCTCCAAATTCGTTGATATTTCCCTTTTTGAATATGGGTACCACTTTTGCCACCTTTAGTTATTGGGTAAAGACACCTTGTTCAAAAGAAAGATTAATTAAGTGGTTTAGCAAGGTGGTTCATAATTTGTTTAAGTAGATCAACTGATAAACCGTTAATATCCCGGAAGTTTTGGTCTTCATCTGCGAAACGATCTGAACAATCTCACCAGGAATGGTGGGAGCAAAAAACGTAGAACATGCCTGTCTCATGATTTTGTTTTTCATTAGCTTTTCGCTTGAATGTGTTTTGCTTCTTGTTTAATTTGACAATTTGTCTCCTATTTCAACTAAGATTTTGTTTAGCTCATCCGGTGTTAGTAAACTTTCACTAGTGACATCACACTTAGAATTGGTTCTAGACTTGATTATCTCCCAAATGGCCCTGCTTTCATTATCCGACTCCGCGAGTTTCTTTTCATCATTAGCTCTAATCTGTTTCTCTATATCTTCTTTCAGTTGTTTCTTAAGGAATCTCAAAAGTCCAAAGTTGCTTCTTCTTTCTTCACAGATGCTAGTCCTCGCGGCTTCTATTTGATATTGTATAGTAAGTATTTCTTGTGTCTCTTTTTCAGGCTTACTTTTTGACTGTTCAGATATTCTTACCTATTGTTTTTTTCAGGAGAGAAGTCGTTGAAGATGACGAGTAACTCTTTCTGAAAACTATCATATGCAACTTTGGCATCAGTCTAAAATAGACATTTCAGACTGATTTCATCTATAAAATGATTGGTACTGCTTGCGTTTATTTTCCTCACCTTGCTATACTGTGACTTTGTGGGTTTACTTTGTTTTTGAAATGTCATCAATTCTCCTGAATGGTCAGAAATGTGTAAATCAACAGTTTTATGAGAATAATATTCTTGTTTTAGATTTGTAGTCATTGTCAATGCAAGAACCAGAAATCTGCGTTATACGGGAGGGTTGTTGAAAGACTTTGTCTAAGCCATACAATTCTAAGAGCTCAATCTTTATTTGTTCACTGCTCCTTTTGATGAAGTTGACATTAAAGTCTCCGGTAAGAAAAATATTGCCAGGATGTGCATAATGGATTGCTTGCAAGACCCTATCTAGCTGACATTGAAACTGCTCTATATTGCCGTTAGGAGATCTATAAATACACAAAAATATTACATTTTCATTCATTTCTTGAGCTGCTGTGACTTCAAAATGCTTTTCCAATGAGAGGTCTTTTATATGAATCAGAGGTCTACAGTTTGTTCTTTCTTCTGCACTAATTATAGTGCCATCGTTTGAAAAGTTTGAGCATGCAAAAAATTTACGACCCTTGGCTTGTTCCCCATTTAACCAGTGTTCGGTGAGGCACATAATATCATACAACTCCCGACCGAAGCTATATTTTAGAACTTCAACTTTATTTGATAGACACTGTACGTTTAGATTCAATAGAGTCATCCGACAGTCTCTTACATTTCCGTTTTCTTCTGTTTTAATATCCCAATGTCACGATATAATTTCATAAAAGAGCTAAACATTATAAAACAAATAGCAGTCAATAACGGTTACAGTCCAACTATGATTGAGAACATGATTTCACGCAAAAAATTTCAAAAAGCAATCTAGGAAGTATTTCCAAGTATAAAAAGTTCTAACACAAAATACAACACCTTAACTCATATTGGTAATCCTAATCTAAAATTAAAATCATTCCTCTCGCATTATAATTTCAATATAGCATTCCGAACTGATAATTCTTTAGGCCGACATATCAAAAACTGCAAATCAAAAATTGATGAAGGTAATGAATCCGGTGTTTATAAACTATCTTGCGGGGATTGTAATACAATTTATATTGGTAGAGTTTTCAGAAATTTCAAAGTTAGATTATCCGAGCACAAACGTAGTTTTAATTATCATAAATACTCAAAGAAAACCATAACTTTAATGATAATTTCAAAATTTTACACCATGAAAATAGTAGACAAAAACTCAATCTATTGGAAATTTCAGAGATCAACAAAGAAAAGAATTCAGGTAAGTTACTGAATAGTCAATTAGATCTTAATCCTTCTCCTTTACTAAATCTTTTCAATTCATAAACTAGGCAACTCCGATGGGTTTTCCAACATACCCTTGTACTTGTAATATTAAGTAAGAAATAAGACTAATATAAAAGGAATAATTCTGTTCATTAGTTTGTATCTATCTGATGAAGCCACAGTGTGGTGAAACCGGTCATAGTTTTGTGAATATAGTGAAAATCTAAATACTTTAGTTTTATTTCATTGAAAATATGTATATCGATTTTCATCGACCTCCTCAACCAAATTATCAAAATAATAATTTGAATTAAAACAAAGTAGAATCGCATTGAATGAAGTTTACCCTATCGATAAATTGAAACAAAATTCAACACCGTAACCTACGTTGGCATTACAAGTGAGAATCTTAAATCATTCTTGAGTAGCAATAATTTCGACATAGCTTTCCAAACCAATAATAGCTTAGGCAAATATATAAAAATAATAAAACCAAATCAGATAAAAATAATAAATCAGGAGTTTATATTAATTTCTATATTGGTAGAACACAGAAATTTTAATATTAGAATATCGGAACATAAACGCAGTTTTTCAAATAAAACATCAGATTCAAATTACGCGAATCATCTCCTAGAAAATAGTCACACTTTCGACCCACAGTTTGAAATTTTCCATACAGATAAGAAATATTGGAATGTAGATCTTTGGGTAACTTTAGAAATCAACAAACATAAACACTCAGGTAGACTCATCAATGAACAAGTCGATTTAAGCCCTTCACCTCTATTGATTCTCTTCAGGGAGCAATCTATTCCTTAATTTTATTGGATATACCTGTCATCAACAACCACTTAAGAAGAAGCAACCCAATAAGCTTTTAATTACTTAAGAACATTTGTATTTATATTCTCAGTTGTATCTATATATAGTTGTCATAATTTCTGTACATTCATTCGTCTAAAGAAGCCACGGTGTAGTGAAACGCGTTGCGAATCACAAGAATTCAGTAAAATTTCTAAAAACACATTGCTTGCTTATTGAAGCCTAGTCTTTAATAGGGCGTGAATTCAAAATTTCCTCCAAGTCGATTTCAGTCAAATTTTCATCTTGTTATTCAAGAAACTCCTGATTGTAACTTGATTCAATCTGTTCGAACCGATATCATCCTATTTTATTCGCAATATCGTCAATGTTTGCAGTTAAAGCTTCAATTTGCACAGATTCTTCTTCATTTTCTACATTCAGAACAGGTCACAGTTTATTCCAGCATGAATTCAATGTGTATGGCTTCAGTTCTTCCGCTGATTCCTTTATGTTTAAAATACATTTAGCTATGCCATATTCCTTTCAGCTTTCCATAACATTTATATCAGAATCACATTCCATATTCCATTGAGGAACTTAGTAACAAAAGGAACCGAATTTTCTTATTATTGCAACAGAGAACAGAATTTCTTAAAATATTCGATAAAGAAGATGTTTTTGTATGTTGTAAAAATATACCTGGTTTAATGGTTGCAATGGGATTTCGAAATTGTGTTAATGAATGGCGTTTGTTCATAGATTCGGGAATGAATTAGGGTCGTTGCCGATTGCACATTCTACATTCAAAGTCAAAGAGAAAGATGAAAAAAATTAAGTATACAGAAAAAAAATGGCTCAAATTTAGTCTTATAATTTCCACTGAGAAAATTAACACACTGTATATGAGAACTCAAAATGCAATGAAAACTACTTCACAAGGCTATTTTCTCAGTATTTGCAGAAAAATATGGAAACAATTTTGCTCTCACCTTTGAATTACGGGTTATCGACCATATTTGCAACTGATTCAAAAAACGCATGCCTTCTTATTGTTTTACTCGAAAACGGTTGTGATTTCGAAAAAACTTCAAGAGACCCAAAGTATCTGAAATTTAAAGTATCTTTCAATGAATATTTTTGAAAATACCAGTGATGATGATGGGGTCAAAGGCAGCATACCATGAAAAAGAGATCGCCGCGTATATTTTCACAACTTCTGAACACATCTAATAAATTAATGGTTAGATTAGACCTACCTACAGGAATCTCCTGTACAAATTATTGAGACCTCAAACAACAATGTATACAAGTATCACCGAAAACTAGCAGAGCCACTGGAAACGATGAAGGCAAAGAGTAGATCAAACTAAGAAAACTTCAAGAATCCATTTAACTGTTGTAAAATTGAAAATATTTTTTACAGAAAGATGTCAAATCCATCAACACAACAACAAAACAATAACAACAATTCAATCTATACGGCCCCAGTATTCTGAAAATTTAATATTGCTTATAAACGATTTGCGTATATGTAAATAAAATATATTTCCAGTTTTGTAACAATGAAATGAAATTGACCTTGTTGCTTAGATTTTTTATAGATCGCAATATTATACGAACCCATTATAATAGAGTTATATTCGACCTTCCAGATTCATTTTCATTCAGATTAAGCGAACTAGATCTAATTGCACATCTAATTGAGGTCACAATACACCTTCATTTGTGATAGCTATAAAGATTACAGAGTTAAATAATCCTTATACAAAAACGTATTTCGAATTTACGAAATATCAACCAAAGAAAATATGACAACTATAGTTGAGGCAGGATGACCTAGATTCCGTTAACGAACAAAATCGATGGCGTAATATGTGGGGTTCACCTCTTGGAGAAAGAAAAGGCAAATGATTTTTATCTGACCTTATGTGAAGGTATTATGGTGGTCTCCTGTTTTCCCAATCCAATCGGTCTCATATGAATTCCAGCGATTGCGTTTTGTTGAATTTTCCTTTCATTAGAATTCACTAGTACAGATGAATTGTGTAATCAGAAAAAAAAGTGAATATAAGAAGAGTAAGGTGTAAAGAGTTGAATAGAGCCAAATGAAGGCCCTCTGTGAATAATAAGAATACGTACATTTGGAAAAATTGATTTTCTTCTTTTTGTTGACGGAGTTGACCTACTTGATGTTATGCGGGCCAATCGAGTAGTTTTCTTTTGTGCAAAATCCGACCTATCAAAGTCGTATTCCGAATAGGCGGCGAAAAAATGAAATAGGTATCAACGCACCATCCTCAAAAAGCACATGTATTTCTTCAACTTTAAAAATCCGCTTCGCGAAAAACATAATATAATCACGTCCAAGAAGTCAACCAACAAGTGATTTCCGCGATCAACTTCCCTGCAGCAGGTTGTTATTATCAGAAGAGGTAGGTTACATTGGGTCTATTTCATTCATAGTTACTTGAAGATCAGTTTATTAATTATAGTAGGATAGCTTGCAATTTGGAAATCTGATGGAGAATACTATAGATTTATTGAGGATTTTATGCTCAGTGAAATATTCATCGAACTTGACAGCGAAAGTCAGACATTTATAAATGTAAAAACCAGCAAGTATCAAAAATCCGCTTTCCTTAAAAAGACCCTGACAAGACTCTCTAAAACGCTTTGAGATAATCACCCTAAGAGACCACTTCTTATGTATGCAAATCCGATCGGCTTCCATCCCAAAAAATTATTCCATATGATAGAATTGATTGAAAAATCTCAGTTTTTTTTTTATTTTTTTATGCGCGCTTCTCAGAAATAGGCGAACCTGTTACACTACATGAGTGGGCGCCTGGAAAGAATTGAGGTGTCTGTATACTCGCTTCTTGAAGAGGGCTAAATTGTAGGATGTTGGAAAGATGTTGGATGGAAGCGAGTTTCACTGCTCACCGGCCCTGTAAACAAAGAAATTCTTATAGAGAGAGGTTCGAGGGATCGTTAAATGTACCGCCATATGATGAGAACTCCTTGCCTGCCTAGTGTTGCAGCAAAACATGAGTTTTCCCAGAACAATGTCTTTTAAGCTCCTTAGAGCATCCGTAAAACAGAGAAAGGTCAGCAACATTTCTTCTGAAAGCCAGAGGTTGGAGATCGTGGGTGGTCGATCCCTTTTTACACTCTATCCAACATCCGCAACGAATGTTTGGGCACAGATCCCCATACATGGGAACAATATTCCAAAGCAAGTCAAATCTGCGCCTTATATAAAAGCAACAGCTGAGATAACGTGAAGTATCGCTTGGCTCTGAAAAGAAAACTAAGTTTATATGATGCCGACTTAGCTATTGCCGATACATGTTCATGTCAGCAAAATCCGGAGTTAACCGTTATTTCGAGAAGGTGCATCGAATCTTTGGATGCAATATGTGGGCCTTGCATCATTAGAGGAGGTTCTTCGGCGGAGACCTTTCTAGAAAACGTTGCTTGCGTCTTGCTCGCGTTGAAGCACTCCAGGTTCAACTGACTCCACTCAGATAGCCTCTGTAAGTCAGAGTCTGCAACAGAAACAAGGTTGGTGAAAGAATGGATCCCTGAGGTACTCCTGCTCGCAACTGGAAACAATCAGATGTTATATCTTCGACCATAACTTGTATTGATCTATTTGAAAGAAAGCTACTTATCCAACCCCGCAATTTTTCGGGAAGCCCATATGCAGCAAGTTTATTCAACAAGGCTGCATGCCAAATCCTATCGAAGGCTTTAGAGATGTCGAGGGCTATTGCTCTGGATTCCCTATGCTTTTCTATCGTTGATGTATAAACATGAGTGACGTAGGCGAGCAGATCTCCTGTCGATCTTTGTCTGCGAAAACCATACTGACGGTCGTTAATAATTCCCTGCAACTCAAGATATTTGATGGTGATGGTAGATGTCAACTGAGTTTTGTGTTATCTTCATGAAAATTTATCCGCCTATGGAACGAAGTCTTATTATCAAGAGAAAAATTGCTAACGCCACTGCTGAATCACAGACTGAATTGAAGGAGCTTTTACAAACCACCAAGCAAGAAAAATTCACAAAATTCTTCAAACTATTGCCTGAGCCTGAAGATAATTAATCAATATGGACGAAATGTTCAATTAAGAGTTTTTGTTTAAGGAACAATATTCAACCTTCCGTAGAATGTTAGATATCCTTCCCTGAAGGATCTGGTTTTCCGATCCACCCTTCATAATCATTTTCAACCAGGGACACACAACAGCGGTACAGCTCGGTCGGATGTCATGAATAGGAGCAATAGAATGCAGTTTCGGTCTTATTTGACCTCGGCAGTATTGCATATCCATGCACAACATCAGGTCAGACTGCCACCTGCTCGTCTCAATCCGTTAGAGTATAACAAAACTTATAAGTGTTATAACGCCCACCAACGGTCACTCACCATCGCTACCAGGAAACCATGAAAACAAAGGGTAGATAAACAGAAAACCTCAAGAAGTCACACTAGTTCGACTATTCACCGCAACGCCGCACACCGTGTCAGCAAGAAAGCGATCTGTCGAAAGACTAACGCTACTTATTCATATTTGGCTGTCAACCAGGTATGCATCATATTTAATCAATGACAGATTGCGAATTTATCGATATATGTGTAGACACATTGAAGAATTTTTATTCAAGGAACAATATCGAACCTTCCGTAGGATGTTAAATATCCTTCCCTGAAGGATATTGCTCCGATTCATGACATCTGACCGAGCTGTACCGCAGTTGAGTGGACCTGGTTGACGATGATTATGAAGGGTGGATAGGAAAACCAGCTTCTTCAGGGTAGGATATTTAACATTCTACGGAAGGTAGAATACAAGATGTTACATAATAGTATGAAACAACTTAAGGGGGTGAATCTACGTGCAATTTTGAGAAAAAAAGTTTATATAAACATTGGCCCACAAAAGCTTTGATGCGGAGCTATAGGGTGTTGAAATTTCCGGAAAAAATTGTTTTTTTCTTCAAAACTACTGCAATTTTTGAGATATTCAGCCCAAATTTGGAATGCAAGCTATTTTTGACAGCCTCCATCCTTATACGTCCTAGATTTTAACTTAAACTCACAAGGTGTTTTCTTTTCCGAGGCCATGTCTCCTTTTGCCCTTTCAAACTTTCTTGCAGTACGCCACTGATCAGCGTACAACCAATTTTCGTCATCTTCGTTCAATTTAGAAACTTTTTTTACGCTTTTAATGTTTTCGTATCTCCAACCGTTTTCGAGTGAAAAATTATTGAATTTGAATTGTATGTTATTCGCTAAATAAAAAAAATAATAAAAATACTCGATAGGTATGCCCAAAATTTGCTTTTATTTTGATAGCTCGTCTTCTGAGACTAAAGAACAGCAAGAATACAGGCCTCTGTTCTTCTTCGCATATTATCACGCACTCTTTGAAATATTCCTAGGGTATTTCTTATCGTGTCAGAAGAGGTTATTATTCGATTTCTCAATTCTTCTACAGTGTTCACTGGAGTGATATAAACAAAACTTTTGAGATATCCCCATAAGAAAAAGTCTAAACTATTTAAGTCTGGGGACCTAGAAGGCCCTGGTTCTGGCACACCCCGACCTATCCATCGTTTGTTGAATGTATTATTCAAGAATTTCCTAGCTTCCCCACTGAAATGTGCTGGTGCTCCGTCAAGCATGAACCACATTATGTTGCTCACCAAAAGTGGCACATCCTCGAGTAATAAAGGTAACTCCTCCTCAAGAATTTGCTGATGAGCTGGACCGTTTAGTCTGTTAGGCAAAAAAAATTGCCCAATCAAATAATTTCCAATTATTCCGACTCAGACACTCAGTGAGAATTGTTCTTGATGATGAGATTCTTCAATCAAATGGGGGTTTTCCTCAGCACAATAATGAATATTGAAAATTTCTTATAGCAGTTTCAATTCAGCCTTGAAGGAAAATCTCGAGGGAGTAGAATTTGGACGCGTTGAATCTAAAACGAGTACAATAAAAATTGGTGGAGAATCCTCCAAACTAGAACATGTGAAATATTCAACTGATTTCCAATTTATTTTGTACCCACATGAGGATTCTAATCAATATAATTCTAAACTGCTTCCTCAATATCTGGAGTTCTCATAAAGTAGTAAAGTAGTAGTAGTAATGTAAAGCAGTAAAAGTACCAGTTTCCTTCAACCTTCTGTGGATATTTGAAAATGTTCGCCTGTCTGGTGTTACTCGATTTGGAAAGCGTACCTGATATAATCGCCTAGCCTCTGTTGTGTTTCCGTCAGCCAGACCGTACATGTAATGGATATCAGCCAATTCGGCCATTTTTTCTTACACAATTACTTCAAAAGTCTCAAAAATAATCGTTAATTTAATGAACAATTGGAGCAGACACAAATTCAACTTCAGCAACTGTCAAAATAAATAAATAATTGAAAAAAATCAAAGCCTACTAGTCATTTCTTTAATTGAAAGTGCTTTCAATTCAGCGAATCGTTTAATGATATTTTGCTCGAGAAAGGTTGGAGGTACGAAAAAATCACAGATGTCAAAAAAGTTTCTAAATTGAACGAAGATAACGGAAATTGATTGTACGCTGATCAATGAAGTACAGCAAAAAGTATGAAAGGGCAAAAGAAGACATGGCTCCGGAAAAGAAAACACCTTGTAGATTCTAGTTAAAATTTGAGACGTGTAATGATGGAGGCTGTGAAAAATAGCTTGCATTTCAAATTTGGGCTGAATATCTCAAAAACTGCAGGAGTTTTGAAGAAATTTCAAGACCCTGTAACTCCGTAACAAAGCTTTTGCGACCTATGTTTATATGAACTTTTTTCTCAAAATCGCACGTAGATTTACCCCTTCAAGTTGTGACATACTATTATGTAACATCCTGTATAGCGATAATTTCGCAAGTTGTCATTGATTAATTGTGAAGTTCAATTAAACTGACTTTTTTTATGTTTATTTTCCATTTGGTCGCTTAGTATCCCTTGTAATCCCATCTAAATTACAACTCCATATTCACGGTTTCTGTATTTGCCACATATTTACGGAACATACACCCCGCGAATAAAGAGCTCATACTATATACGTGTTTCAATCAATATCGTACTAAAATAACGAAATTTGCTCATCCTGTACAAATAGTTATTATTCAATGTTTAAAATTGAAATTCTCAAAAGAAAAATAAATGATTCATTTTATCCCAATAACTTCGCCGACTAGAATATGACGCCTTGTGTTTGTAAATGTGACCAAGTGTATTACAAGGTGAGGCTCTGAGAACAGAACAGGTTACGACCATAAGAAACAAAACATTTAACTTTAACATTCGCTTCCTAAATTGGCAAATAACATTCTCGTCGATGATGTCATACCGTTGAGAGGTTTTCTACTTGGTAGATGTCGGTCAGACGTTTTATGCATTTTAATTAATTTCATTCTACTAAGCACGTACTGTGTTCGTGTAGGGTCATTGATTTGATAATTTCGATTAAATATAAATAGATTCACCAATTATTGAACAAATGTTATGATGGGCTCAAATTTTTAACTGTTCTGGACTCGTTGAATGAAAAATGTGGGATTGTATTGTTGTGAATCACATCAAATTATGATTTTCATTAGGGCGAGCGTGGGAGGCTCGGCGATTTTGAATGGACATATGTTTTTCGTGTTCTAAGACTCACCTACGGTTCCGCATTGTGTGCTTCATACATTTGAATGTTAATCAAGTTAAACATTCCAGCCTTTCTTATTTTAAGCAAGAATGTGAAATATTCAATTCAGAAAATTCTTTTCTTTATTTACTTTAGTATATCAAACATCCACAATTTGGAAGAGAAACTTTTGTAGGGGATTGAGGAGCTTAAATGTCCATTTTCTTCATTTTTCTTTACATCAGAATGTTTCCTTAAAAACTCCAATCGAAATTACTCCAATATTTTTCATTGGAAAAATTTAACCCACATGGTTGAATAGTTTCTGAAGGACCATTTAAGGCGTTCATCTCATTTTTCTACGGGCTAAGTGGAAAATTTTTTCTTATTTCAAATTGAAACATATATTTTTATTTTTTTGTGTATACTCATTCTGTCAAAAAAGTACTGGAAATTGGGCAACGAAACACAAAATATTTATTTTCATCGAAATTCATTGTATCTCCTTCAAAGTAGGCCTCTTTCAAGATGATACATTTACGTCAACCAATAAACCAATCTTCAAAACAGTTCTCACCGCGAATTTTCTTCTATATCTTCTATC
The DNA here is from genome assembly GCA_013387265.2 of Cryptolaemus montrouzieri. NCBI lineage: Eukaryota > Metazoa > Arthropoda > Insecta > Coleoptera > Coccinellidae > Cryptolaemus > Cryptolaemus montrouzieri. The sequence continues at coordinate 155,761,383 of JABFTP020000185.1, read as the reverse complement.
GCAGGGGTGCTCAAATGGGCGATCGACTAGTCGATCGCGAGTACTTTTTGAGTATATCTCGAGAAGAAAAAAATGTTTAATATTTGGTAACTAAACTACAAAAATTTATTACGTAATAAAATAACACTCTGCTAGCGCAAAAAGCGGCTTTATCAAAGGAACGCGAGGTACTTGCCAAAGAAAAGCCGCTTTTCTAGACATTTCGGGCCTGAACATTTTAATAAAGATTGGGGGGAAGAATTTTTCTTGAAGGAAATGAAGAATTTTAATTAGTTGGTAACTAAACTACGAAAAGTTATTACGTGATAAAATAACACTCTGTTAGCGGCAAAAGGCGGCTTTATCAAAGGAACGCGCGGTACTTGTCAAAGAAAAGCCGCGTTTTTATTCTTGCCGCTTTTCTAGAAACTTCGGGCGGCGCGTTTGACGGCAACATTCGAGACTTTCATTCACGCCAATTTAAATGTTGTGCCTGCAGGAATTGGAGTCATTCTGAATTGTAACTTGACAGCAATACTACGTCGATACAAAGTTTATTATTAAATAGTACCAAATGAGTGGGAAAAAATCTAAAATGTATCATTTCAATTACGATTGAAAGGAAGAATTTTTCTTTTGTATGGTGAAGTATAAGTGCATTTGTCTTATTTGTCGTGCGTCAGTTGCAATACCTAAGCATACCTAAGGATTTTCCAGTACAGAGTGAATTAAGAAAACGAAAAGTACGTGATTTGATATCTTGTTTGAAAAAAGAACAAACCATGTACACAAGACCAGCCAAACAATCAAAAGCTTCTACGATTGCGTCATTTTAAATATCTCATAAATTGGCGAAACACAAGAAACCATTCGAAGATGGATCGGTTGTGAAGGAAGCATATACTGAAGCTGGTGAGACTTTATTTGGAGATTTTAAAAATAAAACAGAAATCATGTCTGCTATAAAAGAACTTCAGTTATCTCGTCCGACTGTCACAAGGCGTATTGAAGTCATGAGTCAGGACATGGCAGATAAACTAAAACATGATATCATGAAATGTACATACTTTTTTTTACAGTTCGACGAATCCACCAAAATGACAGACTCTGCCCAGCTGTGTATTTCTATCCGGATGGTATTCAATTCAAATACATCAGAAGAGTACCAAAAATATAAAACAGAAAGAAATAGAACAACGAACAAAATTAAAGAATTAAAAAAAATATATTGGGAAAGATTTACAAATGACATGGAACACGACTTACGAGGAGCACAGAGAAAGGTATGGAACATGTTGAGAAACAGGAAAGAACCAATCACCGAAGAACTGCAGATCAATGTAATAAAACCAGAAGAGTGGGTGAAATATTTCCAGAACTTATACCTGGGAGATAATGATAACGGTAACAATGAGGAACGAGAAATCGAACAACAAAACACACTCTACGAAGAAACAGAAAATGACATTATCAGCCTAGAAGAAGTACAACAAGTAATCCATAAATTAAAAAATGGAAAATCACCCGGCCCGGACAACATAAATAACGAACTAATTAAATATGGGGGAGCAGAAATAACAAAACTATTCCAACAAATTGAAAACAACAAGGAGATACCAGAAGAATGGAGAGAGAGCATAACAATACCCATATACAAAAAAGGCGTGAAGACAAACCCAGCAAATTATAGAGGCATCACACTCCTTAACTCTGCATCGAAACTACTCACTAAAATTCTATCGCAAAAGATATATGACAAAGTAGGTGTGTCTGAAGAACAACAGGGATTCCGACCAAATAGATCAACAACGGATGCAATTTTTATATTGCGGCAACTGGTGGAGAAGTCCATAGAGTTTGACAAACCGATGTTTATATGTTTTATAGATTTGGAAAAGGCATTCGACAGAATTCGAATGAACGATGTGATCACTATCCTTAGAAATAAAAACTTAAGCAATAAATACATAAACATAATCAAAGAACTAAATAACTCTAATAAGACGAAAGTGAAAACTACACAGGGACTTACAAGCGAGATCAAAATTAACGCAGGCATTAGACAAGGTGACAGCCTCAGCCCATGTCTATTTAATTTAATCATGGATGAAATAATAGCAGGTGTTAACCAAATGAACCAAGGCTATAGGATGGGTAACAAAACTATGAGAATACTGTGCTACGCAGATGATGCTTAACTAATAGCCGAGAATGAGGACGACCTACAACGCCTACTACAAAAGTTCAAAGTAACAGCAGAAAAATATAACATGGTAATATCAACACAGAAAACCTAATCGATGGTAATAGAGAAAGATCCAATTAGATGCAAACTAGTAGTGAACGACCATATAATAGAGCAAGTTTCACACTTTAAATACATAGGAGTAGAAGTATCGAGCGATAGGCAACTATTACAAGAAACAAAACAGCAGACAATGAAAGCATCGAGAATATCTGGCATCCTGAGAGATGTAATGTGGCGGAATAAGTACATAAGCACAGAAAGCAAAGTCCGAATCTATAAAACCTGTGTGAGACCCGTGATGACATATGCGGTTGAGACAAGAGCTGAGACAACAAAAACAAAACAACTAATGAGGACAACAGAGATGAGAACACTAAGAGCTATAAGAGGTATTACACGCAGAGATAGAATAAGGAATGAGGATACGCTAAGGGAGCTAGGTGTCCAGGATGTGGTGAGGTGGACAAGAGCACGTCGACGCCTATGGAGAGATCACGTAGACAGAATGGGCCCCGAACGTATGGCGAAGTGATCAAAAACACAAAAACCCAACACTAGAAGACCCATAGGAAGGCCGAAAAAGCGATGGCATGAGTGCTGGAGCTCCGGTTCGCAGCAGGGGCTGTAACAGAAAAACAGGACATCGTCCTATTTAAAGAAGAAGAAGAGATGGTATTCAATGACATGTTGGCTAAGGAAGAATTTTCAACAATCATTCCTCTGAAAAGAAGACCCTTAGCGAGATATATATGACGTTTTCTTCAGTTTTGTAAAAAACTAGAAGCTACCAATCTATAAATTAGTGTGCATCACAACCGATGGATCACCAACAATGACTGGAAACAAAAACGGTTCTGTGAAATTGTGTTGAGCTAATGAAGATGTCCCTTCATTTTTGTGTTCAAAAGTTTCAAACACGGAGGAAATTATGGGCATTGCAACAAAAATTGTGAATTCCATCCGTGCAAGTAGCTTGCAACGGCGGCTCTTTAAGTTGCAGTTGGAAGATAGGGAGTCAGCTGAACACACTGATTTAGTTCTTCACACGGACTCAGGTGGTTGAGTCACGAAAAATTCCTAGAAAGGTTTCAAGAATTGTTGCCCGAATTGTTTTTCTAGACGAAAGAGGGTGATGACAGTCAGATGTTGAAAAACGAAAAATGGCAGACTGATTTGGAATTTTTGACTGACATCACAATGCTCTCAAACACCCTTAACTTGGAGCTTCAAGGTAAAGGAAAAACTATTATTGAGATGATTAGCGCATTAAACGCATTCAAAAGTAAATTGCAACTTATGATAGATCAACTGAAAATAAAGGATCTGAAACATTTTCCGTCTTTGAAAACAAGGATTCCTCAGTTGAATTATGATACTTATGAGGCTGAATCACGTTATTATGCACGGCTATGAAAATTTATGAACAAATAATAGATATGAAGCTGAGGCCAATTATTGAAAGAACATTGGGAGAGACACAGAGTGGATTTCGAAAAGGAAGAAGTCTTCAAAATCATATATTCAGCATAAAGATATTTATGGAAAAATCTAACAGGATGAAGAACAAAATATACCTAGCGTTGATGGACTTGGAAGAAGCTTTTAATAGGGTGCCTAGACGGAGATTATGGGAAATACTACGTAGAAGAGGAGTCAAAGCAAAAATTATAAAACTGATAATAAATATATATGAAAGTAATAGAACTTACATTATAAGCGGAAACAGGAGATCGGAGTATTTCAAGACGACGGAGGGACCTAGACAGGGGGGTGGGCTTAGTCCTTTGTAGTTTATAATCTTTATGGATGAAATAATAAAAAATTGCTCGACAGAAGTGAGGAAAATCCATATTTTCCGTTTTTGAAAGCAAGGATTCCTCAGTTGAATTATGATACGTATGAGGCTGAATTATCAAATATTATGGGACAATTCGAAATGCGTTTTTATGATTGCAGTAAATTAGTAAATCTAGCATCATTTATGAGTTATCCTTTTTCATGTAAAAACATTAAGGAATTAGCTACTGAAATAGCAAGTCAGTTCAATATGAACTCATGTTCTCTTGAAAATGAATTGGTGCAGATTATATCATATATACATCTCAAAGCTACAGTACCTGATACAAGCTTCTGGTGTTTTATATCTGAAGATAAATATCTAAATCTAAGACAAATCGCCCTTCAACTGACGGCAATGTTTAGGTCAACTTTATTCGCAGATCTAATCGGTACATACACACAACCAAATTTATATGGAATCACCCAATCAATATTTTGAATATTACCTTAGGGATTTAGAAAATTTCGAAGGATTGTTAGAATCGATCCTTTTTCAGATATTTCAAATGAAAAAAGAAATCAATTGAGGTTTATTTCAAGAAAGAAACAAATAAAAGAAAATAAGAGACTCTTTCCGCATGTAGGTATAATTGAAAATTGTTTTCTCACGGAGTAGGTGTTGTCTATCGCTCGATACTTCAACTCCTCGGTATTTAAAGTGTGAAACTTGCTCTATTTTTACCTTTGGATCTTTCGCTATTACCATCGATTGGGTTTTCTGTGTTGATATTACCATATTTTGTATTACCTGAATCCTCTTCTCCTGATACAAACCTGAATCCGTCTAGGCATGCTCTTCTGTGGCAGCTTGGATGAGCTGTTGTGACACACCTACTTTGTCATATATCTTTTGGGTTCTTGTTTTCACGCCTTTTTTGTATAAGGTATTGTTATGCTCTCTCTCCATTCTTCTGGTATCTCCTTGTTGTTTTCAATTTTTTGGAATAGAATATCCTTACGCAATCTAATTTTCCTTTTGAGATCATCCCATAAATTCTCAATAGGATTTAGATCTGGAGAGCTTGCTGTTCAGTCCGAAATAGCGATTCCCTTTCAAGATGAGGTCGCACGAGGTTTTTGGTATGCAGAGGAGCATTATCTTGCATAAAGGTGAAATTCTCACCTTGAGCACCTCACCAGAGTCTTACTATGGGCTCCAGCACTAGGTCCACGTAATTTCTAGCCGTTACACTCGCATGAAACGAAATCAAATCTGTTTCGATTCTCAGTATAAAGCCACCCCAAACATCACACTGCCCCCTTTGGTATTTCGGAATTTGTCTTTCTGTTCGGAGTCTAGCTTGTCTTCCACGACACGTCATCTGATCGAACACCAATTCTGGTCCCATTCGAAGGAAGAACATTTCGCCAATTCTCACTATTCCAATTTTGGTGCTCGATAAACCAATTAAGTCTGCTAATTTCTTGTTGTCTGGTTAGCTCTGGAACTCTTGAAAGGCTTCTGCTGTATAAAAGCCTTGAACGAAGTCTTTGATCGTTTCGACTGATTCACTGACGCCTGTTGCTTTCAGGAATTGCCTTTGGAGTATGGGGTGCGATGCACTAGGATCCCTTCTTGCAGTTTGGCACAAAAACCGGTCTTGTTCTTCAGAAGTGATCTTCTTACGACTACTTCTAGGCCTTGTAGGTCCACGTATCAGGCGTAGGTTTTTGAAATCACCTCCTGTGATACCCCTATTGTGGCCGCTATATCTCTCAGTGACGACTGAGTACAATATCCCGAACATGTGGTGATAATTCAACATTTCTTATCAAACAATCCAACAACAAAAAACTTGATTTTTCACAAGTAGTCTAAGCTCCATGGTTGAAAACAATCAATAATGTGACATACCGAGTGATTCCATACAAATTTGGTTGTGTATATGTATTAATAAGATCGGTATCCTTTGTGAACGCGACATTAGATGGTCTAATTGAATAGTAAAATGGACCTTATATCCACTACTCCTAAAATATGATTTTGAATGATATTTCTGCTGCATTTATTGGGCTTCACCTTTGACACAAGCCGCTTTCGCTGCGGTCGGTGTTTTTGGCAAGGTAAATAAAAAAAATGTTTGAGTAGAGCGATTTTATAGATAGAAATGAAATTTCGATTTTTTATCGAAAAAATCTTTAGTCGAACGAATTGATATAGCATATGATATATATTTCGAAAGAAAAAAGATGATTTTCTCTATTGATACGAAAATCACCTATATTCGTATTAGAAAAAACACAAGTTTGATCCTTAACTCAGGAACCAATCAGGCCTGTAGAATGTGAATATATTTTTTGCTCTAACAGGAGTCAAGATATCGTCACATGTCGAAATTTCGAAAAATCCAGCTGAAATCAGTTTTCACCAATGAGTTTTTCTCGAAAAGCAAGTCCGAGAGGAGGGGCAATCATTTTTCTCTATCTACAATATTTTATGTAGCCGCGGTACTAAAACGTCGAATTTAGTCCACACTGTAGACATGTCTTTGCATAATTGATCACGAGTATGTAGTCTGTCACATCGTGACGGTGTAACACCGTGGCGATATCCTGCACTCATAAAATTTTATCTCTCCAAATATCGCCCAACGCACTAAGTTTCACTTCAATCAATTGAATGATTCAATCATCTTTTCTAACTTAATATTTAGCTAAGAAATACGTTTTAACAGTCTGACTTGAAAAAAATTTATATTCATGTGGATAATGTGTGAAGAACTATAAAATTTTAATGGGAATGAAAAATAGCCCACTTTTCTACCGAAATTATTGAGCTATTTGCATTCTCTACGTTAATAACTCCATAACAAACTAATCGATAAGCTAATATGCGATAGTTTGGAAAAATGTGTACACTCCTTTATGACCCAAGAAAATGATAAGAAATAATAGTTGTTTTAAGTGTGATTGCGGAAGTTTGCGATTCCAAGTTTGCACATTGAGAGATTAAAGTAAATCTGGAGTATAACACAAGTGTCCATAATTATTTCTAGAAACCTTTTTCTAACTGAAATTTCAAATTTACTTAACTCATTAGTGCATACAGTCCTTTTGAAAGGATCACAACATAAATGCATGTCGTAAATGTTCAGAGAGTGGTGGGGAGCCAGCAACACGTGCATCTTCTCATCAAACCTTTCTCAGAAGCATTTATGGCTTTGGCACGACGTGAAATACGATAGTGTTGAATTTATTGACGACAATAAAAAACAAGTACTGTGTTTTAAGGAATTTTACTTAATGAATGCGATTCGTAACGCGTTTCACTACACCGTAGCTTCTTCAGACGAATGATTATGCAGAAAAATGTAAATGAGAATATAACTATAAATGTTCTTGAGTAATTAAAAGCTTATTGGTTGCTTCTTCTCAAGTGGTTATTTATGACAGGTATATCCAATAAACTTAAGGAATAGATTGCTCCCCGAAAAGATTCAATAGAGGTGAAGGGCTTAAATCGACTTGTTCATTGATGAGTCTACCTGAGTGTTTGTATTTATTTATTTCTAAAGTTTCCCAAAGATCTACCTTCCAATATTTATTATCTGTATGCAAAATTTCAAACTGTGGGTCGAAAGAATGATTATTTTCTAAGAGATGATTCGCGTAATTTGAATCTGATTTTTATTTGAAAAACTGCGTTTATGTTCCGTTTATGTTATGCTAATATTAAAATTTCTATGTGTTCTACCAATGTAGAAATTATCACAGTCATTACAATTCAATCTATAAACACCTGATTTATTGTTTTTACCTGGTTTGGTTTTATTATTTTTTATATATTTGCCTAAATTATTATTAGTTTGGAAAGCTATGTTGAAATTATTGCTACTTAAGAATGATTTCAGTTTCTCACTTGTAATGCCAACGTAGGTTAAGGTGTTGAATTTTTGTTTCAATTTATCGACAGGGTAAACTTCATTCAATGTGATTCTACTTTGTTTTTTATTTAAAATATTATTTATTAGCTAATAAATAATATTTTAAATAAAAAACGAAGTAGAATCGCATTGAATGAACATGAACGCAGTTTTTCAAATAAAAATCAGATTCAAATTACGCGAATCGTCTCTTAGAAAATAATCAAATTTCGACCCACAGTTTGAAATTTTGCATACAGATAATAAATATTGAAGAGATCTTTGGGAAACTTTAGAAATAAATAAATACAAACACTCAGGTAAACTCATCAATGAACAAGTCGATTTAAGCCCTTCAATTCTATAGAATCTCTTCGGGGAGCAATCTATTCCTTAATTTTATTGGATATACCTGTCATAAATAACCACTTAAGAAGAAGCAACCAATAAGCTTTTAATTACTCAAGTTTATAGTTATATTCTCATTTACGAATAATCATTCGTCTGAATACGGTAGTGAAACGCGTTACGAAAATTCCTAAGTAAAATTCCTTAAACTCAGTACTTATTTTTTATTATTGATAATGGAATTTTACCAAGTAAAAGCCTCCCAAATTCAAATTTATTGACGACCATGGATTCCAGTTTATATTCTACTAAAAATGTCGGGTAAGTAATATTCAATTACTATTTTACAAAAATATTTTTGGAACTCCATTGAAAAATTCCGACGCATTATGGTCTCTTGTCACAACTTCGATGTTGTTTTCACATTTTCTTACCAACTTTTTTTTCTTATGCAAGTTTTTCTCGGCGATCCGCTTAAAAGTACTATATCACAGAAGTCATTTCTTTTTCAATTTCAGATTATCACTGCATCAACTTTTGGATATCGTAGAGGATGATGATTTCTATGAAAGTAATACGGAAATATATACTGAACCTCCCAATCAAAATACAGCAGAATCTGAAGAAGACAGCGAAGTTTCAGACCAAGAAGCTGGCAATATCAACCACCTACCCAGAGGTATTCTGGGCCAGGGATGCGAAATATCTTTCGAGAATAGTGAAGATGAGGAAACTCACGAACAACTTTCTGCTAGAAGAAGTGGACTTCAACCTCAAGCCACCACACTTTCCCATTCGACGGAGAGTGATGATGAAGATATATACCACTTTCTGTTAAATAACAGCTTTCCAGGAAGAAGAAGTTCAAAGAAGAAAAAGAAAAATTCATAAGTGGACGGGGGATACACCGAAATATTGTATAAACACCACTTGTGATCCTGTGCATCCATCTCCTGATGCACAGTCGGCCGAATCTCCAGCCGATTTCTTCAAACTTTTTTTTCACGGAGGCGATCATGGAAAATATCGTTCACCAGACTAATTTGTATGGATCATAAAAAAACATTTCTTTAAATGTTTCTATGAATGAACAGTATGTAATCTTTGGAGCTTTATTGCTCAGTGGATATGCCAATTACCCTAATAAACGCATGTATTGGAATGCCACTAATTACACTCCTTTAATACTTCGAGGATCGATGAGACTCAACCGTTTTGAGCTTCACTTACGTCATCTTCACTTCAATGACAACAACAATGTTTCGACAGACAAACTTCACAAATTGAGATTACTCCTTGCCAGATTGAATCAAAATTATCGAGAGCACGGCGATATGAATGAGCATCTATCCATAGACGAGAGCATGATGCCATACTATGGAAAGCATTAAGCGAAGCGATATATCGAAGGAAAGCCAATCAAGTTTGGTTTTAAAAATTGGGCCCTTTGTCAAAGTGGAGGGTATATGTTAGCATTCGAAATATACACTGGTAAATCTGATAATCAAAAACAATTTTGTTTGGGTGGCGATGTCGTTATATCTCTAATTCGATTAACAGGACTGGAAGAGAATAAGGGTTATAAACTTTATTTCGATAAGTACTATACTAGTATTGATCTGATGTCCCATCTAGCGGACCGCAATATTGGTGTTATTGGTACTATACGCCAAAATCGTTTAGAAGGATGTCCTTTTCCAGAGAAGAATGTATGGAATAGAGAAAAAAGAGGATCTTTTCAGTTTTTATCGACAAGAAAATTCTGATGGCTCAATGGAAAGACAACAAGGTGGTAACGATGGCCACCAACTTCGGAGATCAATCTATGATGACCGCTAGACGTTGGTGCAAAGAAGCCAAATCCAAACAGAATGTTCCCCAACCAAAGTGGTATCAAATTACAATAAATAAAATTAAAAAAATGAAATGAAAGCTTCAATAATTCCCATCTGAATTCCTTGATTCATTTCGTTTCGAAAAATAGAGTTATTGTTGAAAAGTCCTTCAAAAATTAATATGAACTCAAAGATCTAACCTGTTATCATAAGACGAACCTCCACAAATCCTGTTATAAAGTGTTGATCGAGCTAGTCGTATCACTTTGTATGTTTTGAACTGCACGACGAAAAGAAAACAGAAAAATTCTTTAAATATATAATTGCCTAAAAGAAAATACGTCTTGAAAACCTGAAATTCTAGAAAAATAAATCTCTCGCATAAGTTTGCCAAACATATAAAGTGCCTGAATTAAGAATATCAGTTTTCAAGATTTTCTAAAATAGCCTTGACAATTTATTTCAAAGAAAGTTATTTCAATTGTATTGTAATTGTATCTTCGTTGAAACGTATTGCACTATGATGTCTCACACGAAACATCAATAAACCTAATAAATTTGATTAGGGTTAAGCCATAGATTACACTTCGATATGGAAGTCCGTATTTCTAAGCTATCTTCATGATCTAGTTCATGTATACGTACAGTGTAATCCATTTTGAAAGGAAAAACCTCTGCAATTTATGTATTAAAAAATGTTAGAAATTTTGGCAATTCCCAAGGTGTACTATAATTTTTTCTATTTTCGAACGAAAAGCAATATAAGGGATTTTCTTATAAAAAAACGATGACTGCATCAGAATCTGCGATAATTCAGTATATAATATGAGTTTTGATGTCCTAGTTTTACTAGTTTGCTTACAGGGTATTCAGAAAATCTCAAATTTCAAGAATTGCTAGATTTTGAACGCCCTCTATATTTACAGGAAGATAAAGAATGCAATGCAGATAACAATTGTCACATCATATAATAGAAGGTCCTTACTTGTGCTTCCTCCATTCGCGTTTTCACTATTCGACCCACTTCGCGGTTAAAGATTTCTTTATTCGCGAATCTAAACGAGGAATAATTTCCTGGAGCAACGCCGATATTGATAATCTTCAACGAAAGGTGAGAACGCTGCTGACGAAGGTACACAAACACCATCCAAGGTGAGCTACCGAAAGAACGACATTGTCGAGACATCAAGGAGGCAGAGGACTTGCCTATATCACGAAGCAGTTGGATCAGCAGATTTCGAAGTTGCAAAACTATTTCCAACAAAAAGCGAATGCTTCCACTCTTCGAAGTAGACAACTCAACTTCTTTACGTCGAAACGAACACGAACATAGGACTCGTTCCAAGACCCAAACTATAGATGTAGAAGGAAAAACCACTACTCGGAAGACATCCCAACGAGACCGGCAGGGCACATGTCGACAAATTTTTCGTCGAACTACTGGCTGACCTCCGTACGTTTCCTGAGACCTTCGAGTTCCTCTTGGTGATACAAGACCTAGTTATTCCAACCAGCAACTATCTAAAATTCATCTCCAAAGGCCCATCTTCACAGACGATACAACATATAATATGAGGATATCAGATGTTCGTGTCGACAGAATATAAGAAGAGACACGACGCAATGACCACAATCGTGCACAAAGAATTGGCACAAAAGCATAAGCTCACGCAAGTTACTAAGGTCCCTTAATACAAATACAAGTCAGAGCCAATTCTTGAAAATGAAAACTATAAAATGTACTGGGATCGTACAGTTCGACAACAACGATTTGGAGCCTAGAAAACCGAGGCCTAGAAGAAAACAGTAGAGAATGAAATCCATTCATACACTTCCAACAAAAATGTCCACAACTGGAATTATACTGAAGAACTTACAAACGAACATCTAGAAGCTGGAATTGAACGAACATCTATACAAACACATGCAGAAAGCGATACTATTGGTGACAGCTAGAACCGTCAGGAAATATATGTGAAACACAACAAAGTGTTAACATTGGACTACGCCGCTATAACATGATAACCTGGAAAGGGTCACATCAGAGCTGAATTCTTTTGATATCAAAGATATCTGGGATCATAAACGTTCCCCCTTAGAGGGAGTGCGAAACACCTTAGGGTGAATAAAAACAAAAATTAGAATAATCAAACCCCAGAAATCAGTACGAGAAAGAAAAGTCACCTTTTGAATTTATAACAGAATTTTGCAGAAGGGTTTTATCTCATAGACGCACACTTCAATTTTACGAGAGATGAAATCTACAATGGCAAAACCGAGTATCGAAAATCCTCATATAGTCAGGTATGAATGATCACAACAAAGATTTTCCGTTAATGAGTGGTCTATATGATAGCCATCTGATGAGACCTTTTTCGAAGGAGCATTAACAGCTGAAATATATTTGAATTTTTCGTTCAAGAATCTGTTGAACAACATAGAAAGAAATTTGGTTCCACAACGATGGCGTAACATTTCATTTCTCAAATTATGTGAGGAATTTCTTGAGCCAAAACCTTGGGGGTCCGTTGCATGGCCGCCAAGATCACCAGATCTTACCCCTATGAACATTTTATGCAGTTATTTGTCCAGGGTATATAGAGTGGATATTGTTCGCGAAGAACAACTAGTAAATCGCATAATATATGCCTGAAGATATACAAAACTAAGAGTAAATGATTCTTAGAAGTATCAATGATGTGTTTCTATGATCCAAGAAATGTTTGGAGTTCTTCAGTGACTTTAATGGTTTATCGATTTCTGTCCCGAATTTTTCTTTCCTGTTTTTCGTTCAAAGAATTTGTTATTTTTACGTTTTTTGTATGTTTCTTCGTGTTTCTTTAATTCTTCTTGAAAAAGAACTCGTGAGCCGAATTGAAAGGAAAACCAAAAAATATATTTCACAATTTCGGTATGATTTCAAAAATGCCGACAGTATTTTCATCGTTGATTTCTATGATAGTAACAGTGGTGACATGATTTTCTTTACACGTTTAGACCATTATGAAGCATAGCTCCAGAGTACAAAATAATTTCAGTTTATCCATAAACAGGTTGTCTTTATTATCCATTTTCGGAAGATAGGAAGTTTGGGCTGTGTACGGACCTGCATTTTGTGTTTCCTCCCCGAGTCGATTTAGTAAGACGAAACTGTGAATATGTGAAATTTCATCAATTTCGCTGAACGCGTTCTCGAGTTATGAATGATGAAATATTTGACCAAAAACAAATAATCACTAGCGTGGTCCTCATCTTTCAGTGAAAAATATCAACGGGCACCCTCTAATTATGTTCTCTGTGCTTTAATATGAATACAGATTGTTTATTTGATTTTTCAAATGACGTTTAGGAGTCAATTTTCATGAAGGAATTCACAACAGGGTAATTTTGTTTGTTTATATGACACATTAACGAGTACTTGTTCTCAATTCGACTACGCTAACCCCCTGTTGCCTGACATTTTCAAGGGCATGCCCCACAAGTCGCGGGATGTTTCGGCATTAAGCGGAACTACACGTCGACGGTTATTATGTCGTCAAAAAGTAGAGAAAGTGGATCTTTTTCCACAAGAAATAAAACAAACAAAAAACTGAAAGAGAAGCTGTGGCAACAAAAAATAGACGGGTTGTTTGGTATTGCACCTGTTAATGCTTTGAATATCATGAAGGTTGAAGAAGATAAACAGTTTTTGCTTGCACAACGTGAGGAGGGCTATAGTAGTCTAATCGGTGTAGCAAGTTTGAAAAGGCCGGCTCGGTGGCGTAGGGGATACGATGCTCGTCTCCTGCGCACAGTTACCTGGGTTCAATCCCCACAAAGTCGGTGCGATTTTTCGGATTCTGGGAATCGCTTGAGTATCCATCTTTCGGAGGAGATGTAAAGCCGTCGGTCCTGTCTAACTGAGATGTGTTGGACATTAAAGATCCCTTCCCTCGACACGAGAGGGGTTCGGCAAAATTCCCGGGTTAGTGAGGTGACAGAATTCCCCGGCGTGTCATTGGCCGAAAGGCGGAAATAGAGCACGTAAAAGGAATAACAAACAAACAAACAAGTTTGAAAAGGGAAGAGTTCAAAAGAAACACGAACAGCTTGAGAGAATTCGCGAGCGTGAAGCAGAACGCATAAACTCATTGAAAACACAACTTTTGCTTTCATCATCCACAATTACTAGCACAGTCTCAGACACAAGTGTCTCTTCTGAAATTGATGTGGCTGATCCTTTTACGGCTGAGCCACCAGCGCGTAAACGAGGTTGAGTAGAGTTGGTAGTTGGTCATTTAGCTTCGAGTCTTGACGCCGCCAAATCGAGTGAAAGAAAAGCGATTGTAACCACGTGTACAATAAAAAGGCTCTGACCCTATGGAGTTTACTGTCAACAGGTCGTGCATTTGTCGTCAGCGTCAACAGCATAATAATGGTGGAGTCATTAAAACGTGAAGTCGAAACTATTTAGCCTTCGACTGTTCACTGAGATGGAAAGCTACTCGCAAATATAACTGAGCATGAAACCATGGATCGTCCTCCTATTTTGGTGTCAGGACAAGGAATTGATCAGCTACTATCCTTCCCAAAACTGGATCGTGGAACAGAAGAAGCATATGCGTCAGGTCTCTATGGTACAATACAGCAATGGGGATTGAGCGATAAAGTAAATTGCATGTGCTTTGATACGACGACAGTCAACTTGGGACTAAGAAATTGAGCAAGCATATTACTGGAGCAAAAAATGGAGAAGATATACTTTGGCTTGCATGTCGCCATCATATACTAGAGATAATGTTAGAAGCTGTCGTGAACACAGCACTAAGTCCTTTAAGTGGGCCTGATATTTTAATTTTCAAACGAATTAGGAACTACTGGAGCAAAATCGACCAGAGCGACTACAAAACAGTATATCTAATCATCATTCGCAGGAATTAGTTCAAAACATAGATCAGCATATGATTACCTTCGTTCAAAAACAACTCAACCAACCAGTATCAGCGTCGAGATGACTGTAAAGAGCTACTCAACGTTACCATTATTTACCTAGAAGGAATTGCTGAGAAAAGAGCATCATTTAGAATGCCAGCAGGATTTCACAGGGTTCACCACATAGCAAAAGCTTATTTAAAAATCAATTCAAAATGACCAAGAAAGACGCAAAAAGAATTAAAGATGTATCAAGCTCTGTTGCCCAAAAATAACTTGAAGCCATTAAAGGACCTAATTATATTCGAAAATATGAATCCATAAATCAAAAATTATGGGACATTTGTGCTACATTTCAGAGAAGATAGTGTAATTTGTATTTTTCGATGACGAAATTGCTTTAGATACCAAACAAAAAAGGGATAGGCATTAGATAACGAAGGTGTCGATTTCTTTTCGAAACTAGTCTGGGTTCAAAGGATATTGCGAGAAAAATTATCTAAGACTTCTTGTAATTCACATTTCTTTGAGATAGAGAGATTGGAATATCATCCCATTTGGAAAAAAAACTGTGTTGGTGACTGGCCAGCCGATGAGGGGTATGAAGCTGGAAGAGACATAGCGCGGTCAATGATATGTATAGTCAATTAGTCAATGAGTGTATAGTTGTGAGGATTTTGTTCCGCCTGAAATTGTGAAATTGAATATGAGAGCCTACTGTTGACATTTCATCTTGTCAGTTTTTCCCACGTGAGGTTTTTGAGTAATTATCACGTATAAAGCCCAAATTATCCGCTGGTCCCGATGGAGTACCAGCTTTTGTTTTGAAAAATTGTTAGAGCACGCTTTCTTCTGCCATTAGTACGTTTTTTAATATTTTGCTAAACATTGGCAAACACTTTCCTTCCTTGTGGAAGCAATGTTTTGTGGTCCCTATTTTTAAATCCGGCAGCAAGTCTAATAAAAGAAATTACAGAGGTATAGCGGTGTAATCTACCATTCCGAAAATGCTGGACAGTTTGGTTTGTAGTTTTTTGTCCTGGAAATGTTGCTCAGTTTTAATCAATGAATAGCACGGTTTTAGAAAGAAACGTTCCACTGTTACCAACTTAAAACTCTTTGTTAATGAGATAATTGAATGCTTCGAGTCGGGCTACCAGCTTGATGCAATATACACCGATTTCAGAAAAGCCTTTGTTGGGGTCAACCTTAATATTCTGCTTGCTAAGCTTGAGGCCGTTGGCATGTCAGGCTCGCTCCTTTGGTGGTTCAGAAGTTTCCTTGACGGCCGTTCACAGATAGTTAGATATCAGCGATTTCATTCCAGAGAGTTTCCAGTTTCATCTGGTGTTCCGCAAGGGTGACACTTAGGGCCATTTCTCTTCTATATCTTCATTAATGACATAGAAACTGAGTAGCAGAAACTTGGTGGTAAGACCAAGTTTCTGCTATTCGAGGACGACATGAAGATGTTCTGGGTCATTCGTGGATCTTCTGATGCCTTACAGGAAGAATTGAATAAATTCTTTGAATGATCATCTGTTTCCAACTCTTTGGGTCTCAATATTGATAAGTATGGCATTATGTCTTTTCGTAGTTTACGCACGTTAAATTATTATAAACTTAAAAAGATGGAACATGTGCAAGACCTAGGTATCATTCTTGAACCTGAGTTGAACTTGAAGGAGCATTTTCGAGTATCACAGCGAGGGCATGTCAGATACTTGGTTTTATCACCCGGAATGCAACCGAGTTTGCCCTTCGACGTTAAGGATTCTCTACTGTTCCCTAGTCAGATCTAATTTAGAATATGGGTCTTGTATTTGGTCGCCTCACTGTTCGTGCGATATCAAGGACTTAGAAAGGGTTCAGCGAAAACTTCTACGATACTTGTTTTAAGTCAATGCTCATTGCCAATGATTTCAATATGGAAAATTTACGTATCCGTCATAACTTGGATATGCTACAGGTCAGAAGACGAATTCATGACATATGTTTTTTCTTTAAAGTAGTACACGGATTGATTGATTGTTCAGACCTACTCGCCCAGATTGACTTCAACGTGCGTCAAAGACTAAATAGAAGTACATCCGTATTCCGCCCAAAAACCTGCAAATTCAATTATAGCGCCAATTCTTACTGTGATCGTGTTATACTTTTAGCCAATAAGTTCTGTACAATATGTGATTTCTTCTCTATCTCTCTGCGGAAGTTTAAATCTGAAGCTAGACGCTGGCAAAATGTTTTTTAATAGTAAACTTGTAACAAATAACAATTATTATTACCATCGAATCTGTATGTAAACATCTCAAAAAGTCTAGGGAACACTTACCAGTATCTTTAAAATATGAATTTGATGATTCGAATTTATAGAAATCTTTCGGTTTTTGTTAGGATGTATTGTAAATTGTATACAATGTATTCTCAAGAAAACAAAATAATATTTGACTTCTCCAAAGCACCTATTATAAAATAAAATTAAATTTGAAATGACGAAATTTGGTAAAACACAAAAAAAAATATGGAGGCACTTATATTTTTCAGTGCCCAGAAGGTCTACCTCTGTTATTAATGACACTTTGGCATCGTCGCGGCATGCTCTATATTGAATTGTCTATTACATTTTGGCCTAAGTCATTCAAAGCCCCCTGAACTGCTAGTCGAAGCTCCTGTTAATGATGGAAGACGTTTTGACGCAGGAGATTTCTTTTTACGGTGTCCCACACATGCTCGATGGGATTCAGATCTGGGGAGCAGGATGGCCACGGTAGAAGATCGATATCATTCTCTTCAAGAACGTTCAAGACAACTCTTGCACAATGAGGAGGGGCATTATCTTGTTGGAAGAGTGGATTTCGACCCATTGTTAGGAGATACGGTACCACTACAGGTAAAACTATCTCATTTGCGTAAGAATTTCCCGTGGGGTTGTTCTGTATGAAAACGAGGTCAGTTCTTCCACCAAGGCGTATACATCCCCAAAACATCATTTTGCTTTCCAGGTTCCCTCCATATTCGAATTCTTCCCGAATCGGGATATTTACTAAATCTAGATTCATCACTGAAGAGAACTGTGGCCCACCTCTCTTGATCCCAGTTTAGGTGTTCTTGGCACCAAGCTAAATGAGCAGCGCAATTTCCATGGGTCAGTTGTGGAACTCTTGAAGGACGTCTGGAGTGTAGTTGACCTTCGTGCAGTCGATTTCTCACAGTTTGGTCAGAAATTTGTACATTATGAACTCGTGATAGCTCTTGAGCTAATTGAGATGAGGTGGTAGTACGATCTCTTCTGGCTCGGGCGACTGTAGTTATCCTGAAACGACCTGTATGGCGTTCTTCTACGCTACCTGTTTCATTGAAACGCGACCATAAACGGTTTATGACACTTGGGCTACTTCCCAGAACCCTGGGTACTTCCCGTTGTGAACTCACAGCTAGGAGCATGCCAACGGCTCGTAACATCTCTTCTCTAGTCAAATGTCGTCTTTCCATGGTCGAATCACAATACTTGAATCTTTTATTTGTGCTTACAACAGAAACAAAGTGCCAACTAACTGATTTCAAACACTGAATACATGAAATGATGATAAAGCAGCGTCGCATCTGCTGCATTTTTAGTTTCTTATAAAAAAAAACTGAAATCTGTTGCGGCACTCTACATAATTTGGTGAGAAATTGATGCAGATGTTTATATTGATCGTTCTGGATACGATATATCGATATTCAGAAGTGTTCCCTAGACTTTTTTGAGGTGTTTATGTTACTCTTATCTATAAGCATCATCTTTGTTTATGTTTCATCATTGTATTCAATACCCACCTCGTTTCTCATTGGTGGACATAATTTTATATTTTTGAACATTTAATTTTCAAAGAGGGTTCCCCGTCAATTAATATATAATAATATATTATATTAATAATATATACTATTGAAGACGGCTTGATTATGGGCAATCCGTTAAGTCCTTTGTTAACAGAAATATTCATGAATAATTTAGAGAAATTAATTCATAATCATCCACTCGTTAAATATTGTTTATACTGGTATCGCTATGTAGACGATATCATTATTTGCTTCACAGGAATAGATAGACAGTTAAAAATTTTCGAAAATCATATAAATTCATTACATCCAAAAATTGGATTCACAACCGAAATAGAAAGCAATAATTCGATAAATTTCTTAGACGTAACAATTTCGAATGAAAATGGAAGACATGTTTTCGCAATTTACCATAAGCCGTCACATACAGATATTATAATACATAGCTCGTCTTGTCATCCGTATCAACATAAAATGTCAGCATTCAATAGTTTTATTCATAGATTGATTAACATCCCGTTATCACCAGAAAATTTCAAAAAGTATTGAATTTGTTTAAAAAATAGCCAAAAATAATGGTTACAATCCCAAACTAATAAATAATATTTCAAATAAAAAACAAAGTAGAATCGCATTGAATGAAGTTTACCCTGTCGATAAATTGAAACAAAAATTCAACACCTTAACCTACGTTGGCATTACAAGTGAGGAACTGAAATCATTCTTGAGTAGCAATAGTTTCAACATAGCTTTCCAAACTAATAATACTTTAGACAAATATATAAAAAATAATGAAACCAAACCAGGTAAAAACAACAAATCAGGCGTTTATAGATTGAATTGCAATGACTGTGATAATTTCTACATTGGTAGAATACATAGAAATTTTAATATTAAAATATCGGAACATAAACCCACAGTTTGAAATTTTGCATACAGATAATAAATATTGGAAGGTAGATCTTTGGGAAACTTAGAGAAATTAATAAATACAAACACTCAGGTAGACTCATCAATGAACAAGTCGATTTAAGCCCTTCACCTCTATTGAATCTCTTCGGGGAGCAATCTATTCCTTAATTTTATTGGATATACCTGTCATAAATAACCACTTAAGAAGAAGCAACCCAATAAGGTTTTAATTACTCAAGAACATTTATATTTATATTTTCTCTACATTCATTCGTCTGAAGAAGCTACGGTGTAGTGAAACGCGTTACGAATCGCAATTATTAAGTAAAATTCCTTAAAACACAGTAATTGTTTTTTACCTTCTCTGAAAGGAGTTATGCTAACCCCATTACAGTATGTTCATTTCGTCCAGAAACACCCTGCGTCATGAAAAATTAAAATTAATATTTTCTCGCATGAAACACCCTGTATATCGTGAACTATTCATCTTAGAATCCACTGTGAGGCATTGAAGAACTCTTCTCGAAGTTAAAAAAATTGGGTGTTATTATTAGAAAATATTCTACGACGAAACATTTATTTCGCTGTGAAAAACTTCTAGCATTTTTCCGAAATTTTAGCATCACACGTTGCCGTTATTATCACAGCATTATGAAAACCAGAAGAGAAATTCGATGATTCATAAATCGTAAAACACTCACCCACACGTGCACAATTCACATATGCAAGCTTCCTTTTTCGGAGGGACGTACTTAACATCGGGCAACTTTTCTGTAATGGTCTTCACGATATTTATGACTTTGTTGTCTGTTACTTTCTTGATATTCGTTATATTTTCCTCTTCGCTCTGAAACAAAACTCGTCAAAAAAAATTCGAAACGATTGCAAAATAGCCTTACAATATCCTTTATATTCGTGATGGTTTCTCTGATGACTGTGTCAGATCTATCTACAGTGTCTCTGATGACTGTGTCAGATCTATCTACAGTGTCTCTGATAACTGTGTCAGATCTATCTACAGTATCTCTAATTACTGTGTCAGATCTATCTACAGTGTTTCTGATGACTGTCTCAGATCTATCTACGGTATTCCTGATATCTATAACATCACTCTTCAGCTCTTTGACGTCCACAATTGTTTGGGAATCTGTTACACTCTGCAGAATTATATCTTTTTCCACCTCAACCACGATCTTCTCTTTGTTTTGACTGATGATGTCGGATACTTTAATATCTACGTGTTCTACAGCGTCGATCACCCTTCTAGGACCTTTTGGTGTTCTTTCTGGACCATCCCCATCCTTGAATTTAACGATTTCGTTTTGGAACTCCCTTATGTCTCTGGTTATCTCTTGTTCAATTAAGTTTTCAGTAAGGCTTTTTGAAGTATCGAAATTGGATAAATCTTCTTCGAGTTTTGTGATAGTCTCGTAGCTTTCCTTCACAATTTTAGTATTGGAAGATGGAGAACCCTTTCTTGGTTTTTGTTTGGGTCCTTTCGATCTTGGACTAGAAGTTGTGTAAGTATCAGAAACATAGGAGTCAGTAACATAAGTTTCATCGAGGATAACCTTGGAGTCTTGTATTACAGTAGTAGAAAAATTGGATGTATCACTTGAACTTTGGACAATACTAGAGCCTCTTCTACTTGGACTTGGAGACGAGTTTGGTCTTCTTGGAGTTGATTTAGGTTTCCTTGTTGAATCGTGAGTATCCTTTATGTAAGTTTCATCCAATATATTGCCAGATTCTTGTACAAGTCTGGTTGTTCTAGGTTCACTTCGTCTTGTTGGACTAGGAGTAGTACTAACTTTTCTCCTTGAAGAAGGGGAATGACTACCAATTGTTCTTTTCGTCGTAGATGTTCCAGTGTAATTTTCATCAATGGTGCTACTAGATTCCTTTATAAGCGTTGTTTTATAATCTACAGTGTCACGTGAAGTATCATACGTTTCATAGGTTGTTACCGATTGTCGTCCATTTCGTCTGGTAGGGCTAGGACTAGTACCAAGGGGTCTCCTCGAAGGAGACCTGGTACTACCACTTGGTCCTTTAGATGTTAAGGTATCAGTAATGTTTTTATATTCGTCAATAATACTACTAGATTCCTGTAAAAAGGTTGTTTGGCGATCATTCGAAGTATTGTATCTATCACGTCGTGTAGGACTTGGACTTGTGCCAACAATTCTTCTTGACGTTGATCTGGGACCACCACGTATATTTTTAGATGAACTAGAAGTATTATCGGTGACATATCGTTCATCTGAAACTATCTTAGAGCTTGTTTCAGTAGAATAATTCGTTGATTGACCCCCAGATCTCTCAATATTATCATAAACCTCTGTCAGTATAAATTGATCCACTATATCCTTCGCATCTGATGTATAACTCTGCTTATCTGTTTGAGTGCCACTTTTAATCATGACAGAATTCTTGTCGACGACGTCGTTTCTTTGATTTTGCCATTTGTTTTCGTTAATTTCGCTTAATATAAAGGTTTTAACGGACGTTGAGGGTTTTTCTTGAGATGGTACCCTTCTTTGTGTCTTCTGTGAATTATCTACGGTTTCATATATGAATTTACCGTTCCATTCAGTTGTTCCTCTGGAATTTTTTGTATCTTTAAGAGTGTTTGAGTCGACTGTTTCTTGGGTGGTATAGTAGTGAGTCACTGTTGCTTCATCTGACTTGTTTTGGTCATATGAAGAATGTTGTTCTTGTGTATAAGAACTTTGGTTTTGTTTGCCTATAACTTTACCTTTGTCTAATATTTTGGTTCTTCTTTTATCGGAATCTCTAGATAAGTCAGTTTTGTCACGCATTACAACAGAAGAAGAAGCATTTACATTTTTTGAATCTGTAGAAGTAATTTGTTGGTTTACATCATATGTGGTGTTACTGGCACTGCTATCTATGGTGTAAGTTTCATTTAGAGAATCTGTAGTGTAGGTAGTGTTTCCTCTATAGGTTGAGAAATCTGCTTCCCTCACGAACTTTCCATTCCACCCAGAATCGTTCATGTTATACGTCAACTTATATTCTTCTTTCGGTTCTGTGACGGTATAAGTCGATGCTGAATCCACAGAAATATTCGACATGGATTGATTTAGAACAGAATCAATTTGATGAATTGCAGTGTTTTTCGGATTTGACTTATCTTGTTCTATGAAGTGGCGGTACTCTGTTGAGGTAGCGCCTCCAGTTTCGCCATATGTGGTGATTTTTTCGCCTCCTCCGGCCGGTAACACCTCGGTTACCGTATATGTAACATGGCTCGAGGTGACAGGTAGGTGTGACACATCTGCTATCTGAAGACTGGATGCTGAAGATGATTTCGACACGTTCCCTTTGGAAGACTGTTGGACTTCTGAGGACACTTTAGAACTCACTGTTTTTGCGGTTTTAGTAGTTTTCGACGTCGTTTGCGAAGACGAAGTCGCACTTGTCGTATTCGAGCTCGTTTTTTTCGTTGACTTCGACGATTTATTCACCGTCATCGTGGAGCATTAGAGTTTGCACTTTGTTATTCGAATTCAAATCGAGTTGATTGTTTATTCCGCGCTTCGCGTTGGAACCGGGCGCGTTCACGCGTTCAAGTTTAATGGAGAGACGGCGATGTTACGGTTTGAAGTATGGGGACTGTGTGGTACCACTCTTCTGGTCCGTAGGAGAACCAGTGCTGCGTCATTCAGACTCTCCCACGTAACCCGCGATCATCTACTAATATGGATTGTCTGCGAGGTCGATTTCTTCGCGAGTTCGTCGCTTTCCCAATGTTTTTTTTACCGTATTGCATTGATTTCGGCGAATTTACCAATGTCGAAATTAATCCTTTTTTGTTGACGACCTTTTGTGAATCGAATTCTGTTTTTAGAATATCGATTCAGAGAATGTAAAAGGAAATTTATAAATCAGGAGGATCTAATCGAGAATTTCTGTCACGAAAAATTAGATACACTTGGTGTTCGCAAAAATTCATTTTAGTCAAACAAGTGTATTCCGATATCACAACCGAAAATATGAAGAGTATATACAGGGTGGACCAAATTCGATAAGGGATCTATGTGAAATATCCACGCTAGATGGGAGATTAAGAGTATATGGGGAACGGAATGACCGATTGGAGAAATTTTTTGTTCCGAAAGTATTTTCAATACTGTGGTACTTCTGCTCATACCGAAAGTACCTTTGTTATTTCAAATGGCATAATGTTTGTGTCTATTTTGTAGAAAATTAAATTCTGAACAATTTTTTTCTATATCATTGGCACCTGAAATCAACCGAAAGGAAGATATGAATTTCTCAATTGGACTTTTTTGGTAGACTCTCAGAAGAGATCATAAAAATACTAAAAATCATTCAATATCGAATATTTCTAGCTCGTTATAAGTAAAGAGGCTCATTCAGTAAAATTCAATGCATTTAGAGGATTCACAGTATACAGGGTGTCTCCAAAGCATGTGGCAATTCATAGTTACAAAAGTCCGTTTATAACCATTTAATTCGTAATAGGCATAGATCTTTTTTTTTGCCTCGGTAGGAAGGGAGAAAGGGGAAATCTCTACCAGACCACCAACACGACTGGACTGTGCTATGCCGTGGAGAGTTTGGGGCTCCCACCCACTAAAACCTCCTTCCTGGGTGGCTAAATATATAGGGTATCTACTATAAAAGGTGCCAAATTTCAGTAGGTAATAGTACAAGTCATTTGCAACAAAAAATGTACCATAACGGTTTTTCGAAAAGTTGATAATTATCGAGTTATTTAACACTTATTGAAGCTGATAGCGCCAGACATAAGCTATTCAGCTGCAAAAAATGGAAAGAGAGAAAAGAGAAAGAGGAGAGTTTGGAAATATTACGCAGAAAGAAATAAACACCGAAAATCTGATCAATACAATCCCCGAAAAAGAAGAAAACTAAACAGCTTCGACAGGATGTCGAATAAAATTCTGAAAGTGAAAGAGGTAGACGAAAGATTGAGGAACCAGTAGAAATGAGAAGACTTTATCACGATGATCGAGGCTTAAGTGATGTGAAAACGGTTCCTGCTTCGATTATATAGGGTGTCTACTATAAAAAGTGCCAAACTTCAATAGGTGATAGTACGAGCCATCTGCAACAAAAAATGACCCATAACATTTTCTCGAAAATTTGATAATTATCGAGTTATTTAACACTTCTTGAAGCTGATAGCGCCAGACATACGTTATTCAGCTGCGAAAAATGGAAAGAGAAAAAAGAGAACGAGGAGAGTTTGCAAATATTACGCAGAGAGAAATAAACACCGAAAATCTGATCAATACAATCCTCGTAAAAGAAGAAAACTGGAACAGCTTCGACAGGATTTCGAAGAAAATTCTGAAAGTGAAAGAGGTAGACGAAAGATTGAGGAACCAGTAGAAATGAGAAGACTTTATCACGATGATCGAGGCGGAAGTGATGTGAAAACGGTTCCTGCTTCGATTATACAGGGTGTCTACTATAAAAAGTGCCAAACTTCAGTAGGTGATAGTACGAGCCATCTGCAACAAAAAATGACCCCGAACATTTTCTCGAAAATTTGATAATTATCGGGTTATTTAACACTTCTTGAAGCTGATAGCGCCAGACATACGTTATTCAGCTGCGAAAAATGGAAAAAGAAAAAAAAGAACGAGGAGAGTTTGCAAATATTACGCAGAGAAAAATAAACACCGAAAATCTGATCAATACAATCCTCGAAAAAGAAAAAAACTGGAACAGCTTCGACAAGATTTCGAAGAAAATTCTGAAAGTAAAAGAGGTAGACGAAAGATTGAGGAACCAATAGAAATGAGAAGACTTTATCACGATGATCGAGGCTTCAGTGATGTGAAAACGGTTCCTGCTTCGATTATACAGGGTGTCTACTATAAAAAGTGCCAAACTTCAGTAGGTGATAGTACGAGCCATCTACAACAAAAAATGACCCATAACATTTTCTCGAAAATTTGATAATTATCGAGTTATTTAAGACTTCTTGAAGCTGATAGCGCCAGACATACGTTATTCAGCTGCGATAAATGGAAAGAGAAAAAAGAGAAAGAGGAGAGTTTGCAAATATTACGCAGAGAGAAATAAACACCGAAAATCTGATCAATACAATCCTCGAAAAAGAAGAAAACTGGAACAGCTTCGACAGGATGTCGAAGAAAATTCTGAAAGTAAAAGAGGTAGACGAAAGATTGAGGAACCAGTAGAAATGAGAAGACTTTATCACGATGATCGAGGCTTAAGTGATGTGAAAACGGTTCCTGCTTCGATTATACAGGGTGTCTACTATAAAAAGTGCCAAACTTCAGTAGGTGATAGTACGAGCCATCTGCAACAGAAAATGACCCATAACATTTTCTCGAAAATTTGATAATTATCGAGTTATTTAACACATCTTGAAGCTGATAACGCCAGACATACGTTATTCAGCTGCGAAAAATGGAAAGAGAAAAAAGAGAAAGAGGAGAGTTTGCAAATATTACGCAGAGAGAAATAAACACCGAAAATCTGATCAATACAATCCTCGAAAAAGAATAAAACTGGAACAGCTTCGACAGGATGTCGAAGAAAATTCTGAAAGTAAAAGAGGTAGACGAAAGATTGAGGAACCAGTAGAAATGAGAAGACTTTATCACGATGATCGAGGCTTAAGTGATGTGAAAACGGTTCCTGCTTCGATTATACAGGGTGTCTACTATAAAAAGTGCCAAACTTCAGTAGGTGATAGTACGAGCCATCTGCAACAAAAAATGACCCATAACATTTTCTCGAAAATTTGATAATTATCGAGTTATTTAACACATCTTGAAGCTGATAGCGCCAGACATACGTTATTCAGCTGCGAAAAATGGAAAGAGAAAAAAGAGAAAGAGGAGAGTTTGCAAATATTACGCAGAGAGAAATAAACACCGAAAATCTGATCAATACAATCCTCGAAAAGAAGAAAACTGGAACAGCTTCGACAGGATGTCGAAGAAAATTCTGAAAGTAAAAGAGGTAGACGAAAGATTGAGGAACCAGTAGAAATGAGAAGACTTTATCACGATGATCGAGGCTTAAGTGATGTGAAAACGGTTCCTGCTTCGATTATACAGGGTGTCTACTATAAAAGTGCCAAACTTCAGTAGGTGATAGTACGAGCCATCTGCAACAAAAATGACCCATAACATTTTCTCGAAAATTTGATAATTATCGAGTTATTTAAGACTTCTTGAAGCTGATAGCGCCAGACATACGTTATTCAGCTGCGAAAAATGGAAAGAGAAAAAAGAGAAAGAGGAGAGTTTGCAAATATTACGCAGAGAGAAATAAACACCGAAAATCTGATCAATACAATCCTCGAAAAAGAAGAAAACTGGAACAGCTTCGACAGGATGTCGAAGAAAATTCTGAAAGTAAAAGAGGTAGACGAAAGATTGAGGAACCAGTACAAATGAGAAGACTTTATCACGATGATCGAGGCTTAAGTGATGTGAGAACGGTTCCTGCTTCGATTATACAGGGTGTCTACTATAAAAAGTGCCAAACTTCAGTAGGTGATAGTACGAGCCATCTGCAACAAAAAATGTCCCATAACATTTTCTCGAAAATTTGATAATTATCGAGTTATTTAACACTTCTTGAAGCTGATAGCGCCAAACATACGTTATTCAGCTGCGAAAAATGGAAAGAGAAAAAAGAGAAAGAGGAGAGTTTGCAAATATTACGCAGAGAGAAATAAACACCGCAAATCTGATCAATACAATCCTCGAAAAAGAAGAAAACTGGAACAGCTTCGACAGGATGTCGAAGAAAATTCTGAAAGTAAAAGAGGTAGACGAAAGATTGAGGAACCAGTAGAAATGAGAAGACTTTATCACGATGATCGAGGCGGAAGTGCTGTGAAAACGGTTCCTGCTTCGATTATACAGGGTGTCTACTATAAAAAGTGCCAAACTTCAGTAGGTGATAGTACGAGCCATCTGCAACAAAAAATGTCCCATAACATTTTCTCGAAAATTTGATAATTATCGAGTTATTTAACACATCTTGAAGCTGATAGCGCCAGACATACGTTATTTAGCTGCGAAAAATGGAAAGAGAAAAAAAGAGAAAGATTAGTTTTTAGAATTATGAATTTATTGCTGGAAGAAAAAATGGCTAATTTTACTAACGCCGAATTGGCTGATATCCATTACACGTTCATGTTAATGCAAGTTTTCTGTGTTTCTTGTTGATTTTCGAATCTTTGAATTTATTGTAATGGCTGCTGAACGTCCTGAACGCTATTTGATTGATCATGAAGTGGTAAGAACTGTAACACAGCTAACATTAAGTGGCTAACTTGTTGAATGTTAACCAAAGCACTATTTCAAGAGCAATTAATCGGTACCACGAATCAGGGGAATATGGAAGAAGGGCCGGACATGGAAGAAATCGGATAACAACACCAGTTGATGATCGTTGGCTTCGTTTAATTGCACTAAGAGTTCGGCACTGTACGGCTAGAATGCTACAAAATGAACTTGCACTTTTCAGAAATGTGCATATTTCATTGCAAACTGTTATTAACAGGCTCAGAGAAGACGATATCAGACCAAGGATGGCTTCTTCCAGCCCGCGTCTCCCCAGAGAGCATCGAGTTGCAAGACTTCAGTTTGCGAGGAACATGCAAATTCGGGTATTGAAAAATGGTCGAATGTTCTCTTTTCCGACGGGTCCAGGTTCTGTCTAGTATCAAATGATAGACACATGCCTGTATACAAACGACCTGGGGAACGGTATCAGCCATGCAATATCCAGCAAACCGAAAACTTCGGAGTAGGCTCAGTAATAGTGGGGGGGTATTTCTTTCCATGGTCGAACTGAGTTAGTCCTAGTGAATAATGGAAGAATGACAGCGGCCAGATACATCGCAGATATCCTTGAACCCCATATTGTACCCTTTGGCCCATTGATTAGCGAAAACTTCATTTATATGCATAATAATGCTCGGCCACATGCAGCTAGAGTAGTTACAGAATTTCTGCAGAATGCCGAAATTGATATTTTAAGATGGCCAGCCAGGAGTCCTGACTTGAATCCCATAGAACATGTTTGGGACAACATGGGGTGGCAAATTCAGCAACGTAGGATGCCTTGTAAAACACAACAACTAGAAAATCTGCTTCCTGAAATTTGGAACTCAGTGATTCAAGAGTACATCCAAAATTTGTTTGAGCGGCTTCCGAGACGTATACTGGGAGTAATTAGGGCCCGGGGAGGAAATACTCGATTTTGAAAATGATTATTAACCATTAGATGCTAGTTCATTGGTCTCTTCGCGAAGGTTTGAAGATGGTAGAATTTTTTTTTGATCGGTCTAAACTGGTTTCTCCCATTAACTTATTTTGTTCCAATTCCACAGCAAACTGCAAATCAAACGTCAAGTCAAGTCATTTCATGATTCCACTGTCTTAATAACATTATTTGAAATCGAAATAAATAAATCTAAACTCATTAATAAAGTTCGATTAATGTGTTGCTACTTGAAAGTAGTCTCAATGCCACAAGGCTATAAATTGATAGAGCCAGTTTGTTATGTTATTCAATGCAAAAAATGTATGTAAATTGAAGCAATCTGAATTAATGTGTTTCTAGAATTAAATCAACGAAATCTCTCAGGAACCGGTCAAAGGTTAACATAATAATTTCGAATTTCGTCTTGAAATGAATGGATTCAATAATAATTAATATGTCGGTCCAATTGTAGAAAGTTATTAGTGAAAATATTTAAATTCTTCAAATTAACGATAAGCTAAAAGTAATAATAACCTTTAACTGATATAAAAATTCGCGATATATAAATTGTTTTCGAGATAGTGAAGACAAAATGCTTCTAAAATAATAATTCGTGTAGTTCTCAATTTATTATCAATCAATTTATTTTTAAACTTAACTTCATGTTTAAATCTACACAACAGAGCACAACAGCACTAACTGGTTGATCTCTGTGGCACTTGGAATGTCTCTGACTATGTCTGAGCCATCTGAAATAACAAAAAACACTTGCATCAACAACATATTTTTTGAATTGTGGAGGCCGTTTCTTGATGTAGATCCATGATATAAATGAGATAAAAACACAAGGTTTAACTTTAATCTACACTTTATTTGAAAAAATTCGACGACGTTTCGCTGACACAGCAGCTTTATCAAGAATGAAAAATAGAATGAAGAGTATGGTATTATAAACGAATCGTAGAACAAGTTGGATGAATAACAGGAAAATCCACACCGAGCCATTGTACAGTTAGTATGAAAGGTAATAAAAACTAATTAAACAAGTTAAGTAGGGGTGAGTAATTCAAATCTACCTGTTCATTCAAAAGCTTGTCCGAATGTTTGTATCGATTTATTTCTAATGCTTCTAAGAGATCTAATTTTGAACTTTTTGATTTTATATGTAATATGTCAAAGTTTTTATTGAATGAATGGTTTTCTTTTATTAGGTGGTTTGAATAATTTGAATCAGATTTATTTTTGTCGAAGCTACGTTTATGTTCAGATGTTCTTATGCCAAAACTCCTATAGGTCCTACCGATATAAATTTTATCACAAGAACCGCAATTGAGTTTATAGATTCTGATTTACTTGATTTTTCAACACGAGATTTATTATTTTTAATATGTTTACCTAAGTTATTAGAAGTTTTGAAAGCTATATTAAGATACTGTTTGACGATTTAATATTTGTACTTGCAGAACCGCAGAATGTTAAACTGTTGAATATTTTAAAGTCTTTATGAATAGGATACATCGGTTACTCAATTTACCTTTATCAGTAGAAGATTATAATAAAGAGTTAAACACCATCAAACAGATAGCCATTAATAATTCATATAATCCGGATATGATAGATCTAATCATTCGTAAAAAACTCTATCAGAAAGCAATAAATGAAGTATATCCTATTCATAAAGACTTTAAAATATTCAACAGTTTAACATTCTGCGGTTCTGCAAGTACAAATATTAAATCCTTTCTCGTCAAACAAAATCTTAATATAGCTTTCAAAACTTCTAATAACTTAGGTAAACATATTAAAATAATAAATCTCGTGTTGAAAATCAAGAATCAGGAATCTATAAACTCAATTGCGGTTCTTGTGATAAAATTTATATCGGTAG
Source organism: Cryptolaemus montrouzieri (assembly GCA_013387265.2). Lineage (NCBI taxonomy): Eukaryota > Metazoa > Arthropoda > Insecta > Coleoptera > Coccinellidae > Cryptolaemus > Cryptolaemus montrouzieri. The sequence continues at coordinate 155,730,465 of JABFTP020000185.1, read as the reverse complement.
GACCTATATACGAGTTTTGGCATAAGAACATCTGAACATAAACGTAGCTTTGATAAAATAAATCTGATTCAAATTATTCAAACCACCTAATAAAAGAAAACCATTCATTCAATAAAAACTTTGACATATTACATATAAAATCAAAAAGTTTAAAATTAGATCTCCTAGAAGCATTAGAAATAAATAGATACAACCATTCGGACAAGCTTTTGAATGAGCAGGTAGATGTGAATTATTCACCCCTACTTAACTTGTTTAATTAGTTTTTATTACCTTCCATACTAACTGTACAATGGCTCGGTGTGGATTTTCCTGTTATTCATCTAACTTGTTCTACGATTTGTTTATAATACCATACTCTTCATTCTATTTTTCATTCTTGATAAAGCTGCTGTGTCAGCGAAACGTCGTCGAATTTTTTCAAATAAAGTGTAGATTAAAGTTAAACCTTGTGTTTTTATCTCATTTAACATATTTTTTTCTGATTTCCAAAATCCATAATCATATTTGGTCGTTTCCGTGGCGCAGTGGTGAGAAGGCCTGGGTGTTGTGTTTGCTCTTATCAGGTTTACACAAATTACTATGTTGGATAATGTTGTAAAGGACAAATCCATGGCCTATAAGGACAAGGAAGGACGGACGTGGCCCAAATTGCCCGCGTCCCTCCTTCCTTTAAAAAAAATATCATATCTAAGACTGACAAACCCCATCTATTGGACCATCTGTTCCAGCACATTTGCATTGAACCTCAACATGATTTAATGGAAAAAACAGGAATATCATTGAAATATCGTCGTTCAACTAAGAATGACCTGAACCTACTACTGACCGAATTGAGAAACATTGTCTGGAATTTCCGTCTTCTGTCCTACTACGGAAAAAATAATTCATCAAAAGAAAAAATGGAAAATTGTCAATCAAGAACTTGAAGCCATGAAAAATACACTAGACGCTCTCCTGTAGCTACACAGAGTCCAAAACACAGATGAATTAGCAATTGCTTACACAAAGCGTGAGAAAAATTATATCGAAACATTGGCTAGAAATAATGAATATATACACATAACCAAATTTTTTATGGAATCACTCGGTATTTCACATTATTGATTGTTTTTAACCATGAATCTTTAGAAGCTATAACAAAGAAAGATATTTTGAAGATGGGGAAACTGCTGAAGAGCAAGCATAGCTCAGGATTTGATGGTGTTCCTTCAAGTATTATTAAAAGCTGCTAGGAGCAAGTGGCTGAACCTCTTAAGTTTTTGATAAATAATTGCTTGTTGGAATATACCCTGATCAATTGAAGCATGCTATTGTCAAGCCTATCTACAAGAAAGGGGAAGCAGATAGGATAGAAAACTATAGAGCAATCAGCCTTCTGCCATGTTTTTCGAAAATATTTGAAATTGTTATATTGGAACAACTCTTAGCATTATGACAACAGTGAAATGTATTTACGCCTACCCAACATGGCTACATAAAAGGAGAATCGACACAGACGTCAATTTATGATTTTATTGGTAACATAATCGCAGCTTTAGAAGACTCACAAATAATAATTGGACTTATCAAAGGCATTTGATCATGATTATATAATATATAACATGGAAAAATATGGTATAAGAAATACATTTCTGAGTTAGCTCAGATCCAAGACCGATAAGACGCGGTGTTCCTCAGGGGAGCATGCTGGGGCCGATTATGTTTATTTCATTCATATATGATGTAGATGTTGTGACGAAGGAGGTACCTGAATCATCGTTAGTAAAGTACGCAGACGATACGAACATACTCATAAGAGCAGAAAATTTCCCTAAGGCTAAAAAGGATGCAAAGACTTCACTTGAAGATGCTGAAATGTGGTTCTCGAGCAAAAGCCTGGAAATAAAAAGTGATAAAACAACTGCAGGTTCATTCAAATCATCTCATTCTGGGTTTGATACTGTTACAACTTATTTTTAAGGTTCAATTTTAAACTGTCAAACTGACACGACATGTCAAGTTTTTGGGAATTTATGTGGATGAATCTCTAAGGTGGAGTAGACACATTAGTGAGCTTTCTGTAGAACTGTCTCTACATGCCATTCGTTGTACGTACTTCATACTTTTCGAACGACTGTCAAAAATTTTTTCGCAAATTTTTCTCCACGAAGAAATAATATATGGGCGATGTCAACCCAAATTATTGGGTCTATAATGATTCTAAAACATCTATAGGTCACAATCGGCATCACTTGGAAGACTTAACCTGGCCATCGGGGCTCTGTCGGTCAAACAGAGAGGGAATTTTGAGGACATATCGCAGGTTATGTATTTTTATTATCTCCTTAGTCCTTTTCATGACCTTGCTTGCTATCTAAAATCTTTTCTTAGATTTGTTTAGACATATAAGAAGTATTATTGTTGAAATATTTTTCTGTCGGTTTTCTTTTTCCATTGTTACAGATTCCTGTCTCAAACTCTTGTGTTCGTTTGGAAATCATGGAATGCAAGAGAGAATGAAGCGGCTAAGCAGAAAAATCTTTGGTACTCTTTATGTACACACGACACTAACACAACATAAACAGACAAGCTATTGCTAGTGCAATAGCGACAGGGAAACGAGTTTTTTTCACTCGTTTATAGAATCATATACAAGATAGTATGGTTCCCCTGTTACATTTCCTGAGCTCACACTTGTGTTTTTTTCCTGACACACACCAAAATTATAGATATAAACATTTATTGTAAATACATTTATTCAAATTTTTTTTAAATCCTCTCTTCTCAAAAGAAAAAAAAGTAAAAAAAAACAATAGATCAGGTATCATTCTTAATGATAAACAGAATCAAATAACATAGCAATTGATATTGCTATACCCGACACACATAATATACAAAATAAATACAATAAAAATTTCTAAATATATGATGCTTGGCGACGAGATTAAAAAATGTGGAAAATGAAGAAAATATTTATTCTACCGATTATTATTTCCACAACAGGTGTTATTCCTAGAAATCTTCACAAAAGTATTGAGATTTTGGGTCTGAAGAAAATTTGTTTGAACAGTTACAAAAGATAACAGTCATCAAATCTTGTAATATTCTTCGTAGGTTTCTTTCCGAAAAAATAATGAGGTAGATTCATAGGTTTTCTTTAGTTTATAATGCTCAGAATCTCATTTCATATTTTATTTATTTGTTTATATAAATGTAATATAATTAACTGACAATTTTGTCATATTTATATTCAGAGCAGTATTCTATTCGATCGTTCACCACTTCACACAAAGGAAACTATTAATGAGTAACATTCAGTGTTACTTACTAAGGTCCGTACACTGGATTTTACCGGGGAGAAAGCCTCTGACACTACTCGTTGGTACATTGATATCATCGTCTGATGATGCTATAGTATGTATATATTTTGGTAGATTGATATATTCTCATAACATTTAACGTTATCCTAATATATAATTATTCCAGGATATGTTTTGATTATAATCATTGCCTGCCAATGGTATTAATTACCGGGTGGTGGCTTTATATTTTTTCATGAAATCAGTTTGATTGCATGAACAGATATATGGGCAACTCGTCGGGGTAAAACCCCCTATATGGGATCTTTGAAAAGTATATACTATGCTGTATTCAAGACGAAACTGCGATATGGAATTTATGGAAATGCTTCAAATGTCGAAAGTATATTCAGGATACAGAAAAGAGCTATTCGCACAATATTCAGAATGAAATTTAAGGAATCTTGTCGTGGCAAATTCAAGCAATATGGATTACAGACAACTGCAGCTATACATATTCAAGAATGCTTAATATTTACATTCAAGAATATTGAAAAATTAGAGCCTATGATCGATTCGGCATATAATACCAGAACAAATCTACTGATGTACCCAAAGCACAGTTGGACATAAACGGAGAAGGGCGCAGAATATTCCTGTGTGAAATATAACAATAAAATTACTGCAGCCATGCGATCGGAGACCAACTTGTTCAAGAAAAAGGTTTTCAGGATTTTACTGAACATGGAAACCTATGCCGTAAATGAGTTCGTAAATAGCAGTTTGACATTCTTCTAACATCTCTATCCTGTAAATCTCCTTTTGATATGACCCAGTTTCATTTCAAAATGTTTTCTATATAGCAAGTAGTTTGTGAACATCTTTATTTGAAATAAAGCTTATTATTATTATTTCATCTACGACTTTCGAGTTAAAAAAAGCGCAAACTGTTTTCGACTAGTAAAATACAAATACGAAAAAATCCAATTTAGTTTTTTACTAATAAATGTACAAAAGTCCTTACCATGATGATGTCCATGGAAGAATTCTGTTGCAAGAAAAAATTTTCAACCGATATGAACCACCGACTGTATGAAATAAAACTGTTGCCATTTTAGTTATGAATTGTCAAAATTGTCAAATAAATCAAAAAAATGCAGTCCTTCCGTCGATCACATCAAGTCGACTTCTGCTTGTGCCAACCGATGGTTTCATGTTGATATTTGGGACAAGGTCAGTGATTTATTGAACCGATAAAAGAGACGAAATTGGAACACGTATCGATCAAACAATGGCAGATTCAAATTTATATAAAGCTTGTAGTTACATTGATATGCTGTCTGTCATATATGGATAAGTAGGTACAGAGTGTACTCAACATTCCATCCCATGTAATTTTTCTTTTAACACTAGTTAATGATAACAACAGCTGATTTTATCACTTCTAGGTTTTTAGCAACGTTAAAACTGTAGGACGTCCTTCTATTCTTGTTGATAAACCAATATACCGCAACTGTTTGACCTTCTTTATTTTATGAATGCACAAAGTTTATTTATGTATGTCCCAAACACAGGTTGATCGCTGGCTATGTAATTTATTCGGAATGATATTACAAATCACGTTGTCCACGGCCAGACACCTAGTACGATTTCAAACCTGTGCCAGACACCCTTAAACCTTCAATTAATTCTAGTTATACTTACGTTATTATATAAAACTTGAATTTTATGTATGTTAGTTGGGGAATCATCAAAAAATGTTCCTTGAGTAGCCAGACAATCTCGATGGCTCCTATCAAGACACATAAAAAGTCTGCCGTAGGTATTGTAAAGATTCGAATGCAATGATGCATTTGTTTATTGCGATATTTACTGTACACCATCTGTCATTTATTTCTTATAGTGTGTTCAACTACTATACGTTCAGCAAGCGTTGTATTATCAATAGATTCTTAACATCGAAAGAAATGAGTTTGGAATTAGGTGGTATAGTGGTATCTTTGATATTGGAAATAAGTTCGTATGAATTTTTGACCGAAAATTTAGATTTAAAATTGCAATGTTTTATTAGCAAGTCGTTGAGGAATTTTGAAAGTTTGAACGAAGGTGCCGTTACATAAGAAACAACAGGTCTAATAGGGTAATTAGGTTTATGAAGTTTTATCAACGAATATAATTCGGAGGATTGTGGATTGGAGTTAATGAATTTATATTTTTCGTGGTCTGTAATTAATGATTTTGCTGTCGAAATTATGTTTTTAACCACTTTCTGAAATTTTGCGGTAGGAAACTTAGTTGATGTTATATAGTTTTCGGCTGTTAAGAATTCTTCAGTTTTAGAAATATAATCGGTTTTACTAATCGCGATGACGGTGTTACCTTTATCTGCTTTAGTGAATACTGAATCGTTCTTGGTACTATTTTCACGAATTGTTTTTATTATCTTATAATCGGAATTGCAATGAGGTGACAATTTCGAAAAGTCTTCTTTGATGATTTTTGCTGTTTGATGTTTGGCTAAAATATTATCTTTGGAGTTTTTGAGAATGATTTCGAAGTCTATGCCTAACTGTTCAAAATTAGTTTTATTATGTTTTGGATGTAAATTGTTTGAATCCTTTTTCTAATAGATCTTTTTGTGGTTGTGTAAAATTGGTATCAGTTAAATTAGTGAATCTGTCAAAAAATTCATGGTCAATTTATCAGTTGAAGGTTTGGGTGGAGAAATTTTGAATTTAAGTGAATTCAACTTTTTCTGTTGTTGCTGAAACTTTTTATGAATTAAAATTTTGACATCGTATCTGGATTCAGAGTCTAAAATATCAAACTCAACAGGGTGCAATCTAAACAATAATTCCGTATGGATTACCTTCAAATATATGTTCGCAACGTCCCTCCTGTTGTACTGGATCTTCATATCCTCTTTGAGCCATATGCGTTGGCCTTTCTCTATTGCTCTTCTTGCTGGTCCACTGTTGTTATGTGTCTTCAACCGTATGTAATTGGGAGTCAACCTGTTTTTCAAGCACATTGAGTAGAACTATATATTCTGAGTGTGAACTGCACATCTTAGTAGTATTTTGAAATACCACAAAGCCAAAAAGCCGGTATCAGCTTTCTTTAACATTTGAATTTGGGAGGCTTTTACTTGGTAAAATTCCATTATCAATAATAAAAAACAAGTACTGTGTTTTAAGGAATTTTACTTAATAATTTCGATTCGTAACGCGTTTCACTACACCGTAGCTTCTTCAGACGAATGAATATACAGAAAAATATAAATGAGAATATAAATATAAATGTTCTTGAGTAATTAAAAGCTTATTGGGTTGCTTCTTCTTAAGTGGTTATTTATGACAGGTATATCCAATAAAATTAAGGAATAGATTGCTCCCCGAAACACAGTACTTGTTTTTATTATTGATAATGGAATTTTACCAAGTAAAAGCCTCCCAAATTCAAAAAATAATAAATAAATAAATAAATTTGTGTTGTATCCAGAAAAAGTAAGGGTAAAACAACACTGCTTTCTGAGATTTTCTGAGAAGATATTAAATTAACTATTTATCACTTGGAAAGGTAAGAAGTATTCAGAGGACTTATGAGAAAATATTGTAATTAAGAACGTGAAAGTTCTGAAAAAAAACAGCGGGAAAGTACAAGGAAGAAATGTAATTCGAGAGAACTTGTCTGCAGCTATACCGTTGATAAGAACTCTGGTGATTATAGAAACATCTCATTCACAGTCTACACTTTTTTTTATGCTTAACTCTTGGGGGACGGCGATGTCTATCATACCACAGGTATGTCCCAAGATAATTTAAGGTGTATGTTCACTCGCTTCTTTAAGAGGGCCGAATTGGAGATTACTGAAAGGATATTTTTCCTTGGAACTAGAATCTTTCTGGGATCAAGAGTTGGTAAGAGTATGAAGCCCTGGTGTACTCCAGCATCAAAGCTACTTGCTTAACCCTGTCAAAGGTCTTTCAGATATCAGGAGAATGGCTCTTGGTTCGCCATACTTTTCAATTGTTGATTTCCACAAATGTGCAGATATGCAAGGAAATCACCATTCGATCGTTAACTTCGGAAACCGATGATGATACTCTGTCACTCGAGATATATTATGATCTCATCGTTTATAATTCAACATTCTTGATAATCATTTCACTATGATTACGAATGTCAATCTTATGCAACAAGGTACTGTAGGATTATGCTGAAGCAAAAGGAGGCTGTTAGAGTAGTAGATGGTGTTTCCAGAACAACAAGCTGTATAGGCGTGTTAAAAGTTTTTATTGTGTATATACTCGATGCAGGTAGGACAAAGACTGTTGCAATAATGTGAATATTTTGGGATTTGAACGCGATTTTTTCTGAATGTGGATTTTTACAACCAAAGAAACGCAGACCTTCAATGTGTCTGGCAAGATGAACTTACCATCCAAACTGTATGTCTACTGGAGAAATATCTTTTTTTTTTTAATTATTATTGAAGTAATTAAAGGCTGAGGACAAGGCCTATAAAAGCCCAATAACAAAAAAATGATTTCTATAGTATTGCAAGCACAGCTTAGCCATAATTAAATATGCACACATACATAATAACTAAATCCACTTATGTCAAAAACGAAATCTAATCAAACAAAAGAAAGTCCAATTTATTTTTGAATTCATTAACCGAATTTGAGTCCACCACATCACTAGAAAACCTGTTCCAATCATCGAACACCCCATTCACAAGAAAATACTGTCTTTGTCTCGACGAAAATTTTTCTTCTTTCAGCTTCAGATGATGACAACGCAAACGAGTATCAGCACTCAAACTAAACAAACATCTCAGGTTGGCGTAATTGTGTTTAATTATACGATAGCACAAGATTAGATCTCCGCGATGTCTTCGCTGCTCGAAGGTTATGAGACCAGCTCTAGTCAATCTTTGATTATATGAGGGAAGAACGACCCCAAAAGTCATACGGACAACTTAACGAACGATCTACGAATGAGATAAATTAAAGAATTAGCACGTTTACAAACACTTAGGACATGTTCCGACCACGTAAGGTTTGAAGTAACGGTTACTCCTGATTGTCAATCGAGTATTGATGCGATGGATTATTGGGTCCTATATGGAGCACAACACATTTATCAACATGTAGTGGTAGGAGCCAGTCGTTGCACCATCGGTTTATCGCGTCAAGATCGTCCTGGAGAATCTGTCTCTCGTGAGTGGGTTTGCATACAACTTGGTGTCGTCAGCGAAGAATGACTTGAGAGATTTAATGTGTAATGAAAGATCGCTGGCGAAAATGACAAATAAAAGTGGCCCCTGGGCGGATCCCTGAGGCACTCCGCTCATAACCGGTCTTTCCGACGAAAGAACACCACGAATGTTCGCTGCGACATATAATTGGTAGTCCAGAGAAGCAACTTTCCGCGAATTCCAACGATATCCAATTTGTGAACTAATCTTCTTACTGTGACTCTGTCAAAAGCCTTGGCGAAATCGAGGTAAATGACATCAGTAGGGATCCTTTGATCATAGGCATGCGTCCAATCATTAACGCAAGACAAAAGATTTGTCTTGCATCTTCTGATGCTTCTATAGGTAACATAGATGAGATTCAGCTTTCATAACATAGAGTAAGTATATTCAGAATTCATTATAATTTTACGATGTCTGGCAGTAGGTTGGCAGTGGACGACGTAATTTCTAATATAATTCTCAATAATATATACAAAAACTAACCCAAACAACATAGTCAGGGATCGGAATTCTTATCGTCGCGAGCTCTCTCTATGATATATTGGTCTTCGAAAACTATAAAAAACTACAATGCACGTATTTCTACTTCGAATCCATTATTCTTTAACTTGTCAACTTTGACACTGATCAGTATCCATTAGAAATCAGAAGAATAGGATAGAGCTTTAACCAAGGTATTCCCAATTTCATCTTCAAAACTTGAACCTCTTGGTTCTCCTCCTCAGACCCCCTGGCCCTTCAGAGCACTCCACAGTTGGAAAGAATGATAACGACAGATGTATAAGCGAAAAACTACAATCGGATGACTTCAAGCATCACACGCATCCGACGACGAAAAAACCTTTCATGTCAAATTTTACATATATATTTTTATCAAAGTATAAATTTCCACTTCTAGTCACTAAAATATAACTATAAGAATAAAAGAAAGGAGGAGATATACTTAAATGTATACAGCAATAAGTTTATTTCGATACTAGTTTTAGTCATATCATAAAGGTAATAATTATGCTAATGCTCATCATTCTTCTCTCTCTTCACCCTTTTGTACCTTGTCAACTCGCCGGCATAACTCTGCGGGAGCGCTCCAAAGAGCTCGGCGTCAGACATATCCGACAAAAGACGTTGCTGAGGTTCCCTAAAGCCGTTGTTGACATACCTTCGAGTCCTGGAGACTGGCAAATACCTATTCTGTGGACCCACGTTCGATTTGTAGGCATACGGCATCCCACGGGAGAAAAAATTTCGAAAACTTGCCTGCCTCTTATCTCTATCATAACCAGCAGGGTCCTCTCCAAAATCTTCAAAATCATCTACGTTCTCCTCATCTCCAAAAGAAAACGCACTCCTGTCGTCACCACGTTCAGGCATACGTTTCTCCAAATCCAAGTCATCGTTCGTTCCAGCATCTTCTTCATCCATTCCTTGATCACTACCAAAGAACGTCATAGATGGCCAAAACCAGTTCGATCTTTTCTCGCGCAGGTCATGTTGAACGTCTCTCTTACGTCTCTTCCACCTTGTCGCGTTTTGTATCAACGAATCAGTTTTTTGAACATTTAACACAATTCCATTAGTTGAGTTACTAATACAGTTGGTAGCGTCGCTCTCGTTTCGTCTTGGTATCGTTTCGGGAACCTTGGTGGTTGTCGTTGTGATCGTGACAGAAATAGACCCACCAGAAGAGCTGGATCTGAGAGTTGGAAATTCTTCTGACTTACTTCCTTCAGTCGTAGTTTCAGAATCTTGCGCATAATCCGAGTCTACGTACTCGTATGTCTCGTTGGCCTTTTGGTAATCGTAAATGGCTGCATCAGTGTTGTTTTCTTTGCCTGGTACGTTATTTCGAGTTTTCACTTTTGAGCCACTTTGCACCTCCATAGATGGACTTCCTCGTACTTCATGATCGCTCTGATTGGTTGCTATTGTTTCGTTAGAAGTTGATTTGAGACTTCGATTAGTGACTTGTTTCATTGAGACATCAAGACTTTTCCCGTCTTGCATTCCTTTGTAAGTATCTGAACTGCTTCCATAAAACGATTTCGGAAAATTTTCTTCAAACCATCGTTTGCTATCTGCATGGTCTCCTATGAATCTGTCAGCCAGATTACTCTCTACTTTATCTCTTCTTAGCTGTACCCCAATATTTTTGATATTCTTCGATGGATATTCCCGTTGCGCTTCTGAGGCGGTAGGCTCACTCAAACCTCCATCATCTGTCATCGGAATTTCCTGAAATCGAGAATATATTCAATGTTACCTGTTTGTTCCGAAATGATTCTATTACTTACCTTACCTTTTTTGCTTATCAGCGGAAGATCTTGGTAACCTTCGTTAAGCTTCGCAATGGTGAGATTTTTCGCATGGTTATTGTTTCTGAAGTGATTCCACCTAAAAGGCAGGGTGTGGTTAAATCTCACTATAGAAAAATTCGAGTTATAGCTATTGAAGGAGTCCTTAGGTAATAAACTTGTGACTATTGCTCCTCCCATGTTTCTGGAAGGGACGAAAAAGTTTTTTGACACATGTCTCTTGCGCCGTCTGCCGTAAGGTTTGTCGTACATCTTTTTGAAGGCTAATTTGTTCATCTTCGATCCATTATCATTAGAAGCCTTCATGTACTGTCTGCTATTATGTAGACGCCCCATGGAGTTATAAAACTGATTGGGGAAGTTCCCTCCCATCTGCTTGTAGTTGTACATTGGATTAATCCGTTGGATGGGGGAAGAAACAGCATTCTCCCGTTTATCATTCTCATTGTTCCCCAAGTAATAGTAGTAATACTTATTCTGATTATAACTCTGGAGTTTCTTGGGGGCGTGATCTTCATGGAAATGTTCCCTTGCGCCAGTTTTCCTATTTTCAGGTTTCCTCGATATATCGGAAACTGCATTAGTCTCAGATTCCTCTTCCACGTTGGTGTTGACGAGGTCGTTGTCGTAATCGTTGCTATAACAGTTCGAATCTGAATTCACATCGTTTGCTGAGTTTCTCTTGTTGTTCATGGCGAAATTCTTTCTGGAATTTCTCTTTTGGTACTCAGGAGAATAACTTCTCGATCTCTTCATGAATATCCCCTTGTCTTCCCAGAGATAGTCCGGATTGAAGTTAAATCGGTTGTAATTATTAGCTTTGCGCATCCTGGAATGAAGGACGTCTTTTTTCGTTATGCCACTTTCGTCGAAACGTTCGGAATTCAGATAAGCTGGCATGTTTCCGTTCGACATGTGATCGAAATCCATGTCTTGGAAATTGGAGTCTTCGTATGGACTCATCATGTCTGTCGACAACATTCTTCTCCGTCTCACGTGCGGTTCTAGCTCGTTATTGTTCACGTTCACATTGGGATCGATGTCGTGGGATTCCTCGTCTAATAAAGTGTTGACGATGAAGCGTTTTTTCCTCTGAGGTTCTCCTATCGAGTCGTCCTCGTCTTCTTCGTCTTTGTCGTCTTCCAGAGCTCCCAATTCGCGTTTCACCTCCTCCTTTAGCTGTCTTATCTTGTTTTTGATCTCTCTGGCGACTCTCTGCTCATATTGTTCGTACGTTTCCGTTGTGCTGCCGGATTCGTCTGATCTCTTGACCTCCAGCTTCTCTTCTTTGGATACCTTTTTCTCTTCGCTATTCTCCAACTGTCTTTCTTCGGAAGTTTCCCTCTTATTCGGAATCACGCTTGGTTTTGGGCAGGTGTCACTCATCATCTGATCCTTATTATCTTGTTCTTTGGAGGTGAATCCGAGATCTATGTAATTTTTTTTGGCATCTAGAGCGTCTGATATAGAACGTTTATTGGTGGAGACTAAGGGAGCGGCGTTTGGTACTGGCTTGTCTTCCGCTCTTTTCCTACGTTCGGTAATTACTTGGCTGTTTCTTTTTTGTTCTAATGGAATTTCTGTTTTATCTTTCCGCATGGATAGATTCTCGAATCCCTGCTCTAGATCTTCGTCTTCCACGACGCCACTGCGGTTTCCGTCAGTCTCTTCCGCGTTTTCTTCGAGATCGTCTTCGATCAGTCCCATATCGCTCAGAAGCCCCTTGAGGTCTTCTTCTATGATTTGGGAGTTTTCGTGCGAGTGCCTCTTGACGACTGTATTTTTCAACTTATCGAATTGAGCGCTCGTTAACCGATTTTCCCTCTTTTTCTTCGAGGTTTTCAGGTCAGATCTCGCGTCTGCCTTATTTTCCACTTGGCGCTTCTGAAGTGTCTGATCCGATTTGGTTTCGCGTTTTTCCGGACTCTTACTTTCGCGTTTTTCGGGCGACTTCCTATCCATTGTCTCGATTTTGACTGCTTCCCGTTTCTGAACGGGCTGACTCTCGCGTTTCTTCACGGTTTCGGTGGCCAGGGGCGTCGCCTGACTTTCTCGTTTCTTCTTACGTTTGTCGGCATTATTGGTGCCGGTATCGGCTCTTTTGATATTCATGTTTGGCATCGATTTGGCGCCAAACCCGGTCGGATGTAACTTGTTATGTATCTTGAAGTCGACGAGCATGGAGGGGTAGTGCTTGTCTAGAAATTCCGCCTTAGCCGCTTCTTGTTCGGCCATCCTGATTGCGTCCTCGCTTCTCGTAAACCTAGCCAGGGGGTACATCAGATTTATGTAGGGTTCTTGTTGGTCTATGCTAGATCTTCCACCATCCAAGGCGTAGACTTTCTCCTCTCTTATGGGCATGAATTTGAAGGACTCCTGATATGGCTGGAAAAGAAGAATTAGTCAAATTATATTTGAAAATCGAATTTTCACAGTTCACATTTATCTGAGTAACAATGTTGCTGGCTTATTCCTGTTTATGCGGTGCCACTTTTTGGCACTCTGCTCACGAATAACGATCTTCTAGGGAACCGACACTATTGATTCGTATAGATAACGATAATGGATAATACAGATAATAAATCACCAACGGCGTTTGGCACCATCCTCAATGAATCAGCAGCAGAAAATTCATTCCGTAAACAAAATTTATTGCCAATTTATAAAAATTTGAAAATTCCCTTCTAGGATCTTACCGAGCCAAGCGTATCTCAAACACTAATGACTATTTTGATGTGAACTTCGGCGGAGATATCGAGGACAGTTCTACCAACCTAAAAATAAGAGCACTGCTTCAAATCCATTTGCGCGGGCAGTTTGAATTCAAATTTCACCTTACTTTTTGGACACAGTAGTAGTTGGAAGAGACACCGTGGACAGGAATTCATGAGTCTTAGAATTGAGCCCTCGCACATTATGGTAAATGCAGGTAGCCACTTCATTGATGTAATTGGGTGTATTTAGTTTGAATCAACGATACATCGCGATGAAGACCGTTTAACAGAAAGGCAAATGCCCTATCATGTTCTTCTATAAAACGGACGGAGCTACGAGATAGGCTTATACAGGATGGATTGATGAGTTTCCGGCCTGACCAAGAAAAACAACGTTTTTAAGAATTTTTTTTTTCATTTCTCTACATAATCTCCTTGAAGGCTCATACATTTCTCATAGCGGTGTTCTAGTCTAGTAATGCTATCTATATAGGCTGATTCGTCAAGTTTCTCAAAATATACATTTGCAGCTTCGATTACTTCTTCATTGCCCGCATATCTCTTACCGCCAAGCCATGTTTTGAGGTAAGGAAACAGATAATAGTCACTCGGGGCTAGGTCTGGAGAGTAGGGAGGGTGCGGCATCAATTTGAACTTCAGATCATAGATTTTAGCCATGGCAACGTGCGAAAAATGCGCTGGTGCGTTATCGTGATGAAACATATTTTTTTTTTTCGCCAAATGAGGTCGTTTAATTTGCACCTCGTGTCTAAAACGTTGCAATAAGTCTGCCTAATATTGACCAGTCATAGTTTTACCCTTTTCAAGGTAATCAATGTATATAATACCTCTTGGATCCCAAAAAACAGTAGCCATAACCTTGTTTGCCGATAAAATTGTTTTTGCCTTCTTTGGAGTTGGTTCCCCTGTTCCAGTCGACTGTTTAGGTTGTTGTTTGGTTTTAGGAGTGTAATGATGGACCCAAGTTTTATCAACAGTAACAAATCGACGCAAAAATTCGCTTTTACAGCGCCAAGAAATGGTTTTTCGAATCAATTTTCAGTAAATGCGGCACCCATCTTGCACAGAGCTTTTCCATATGCAAATGTTGGTGCAAAATATTTTGCACACATTCTTGAGACATCTTACAGGTCTCAGCTATATCACGCACTTTTAATCTGCGGTCTTCCACCACTATTTTATGAATTTATTCGATCATATCTGGAGTTGTGATCTCAACAGGGCGCCCTGAGCGTGGCTCATCAGAGATGCTTACCCGACCCATTTTAAACTCTGAAACCCACTGGTTAACGGTTGAATACGATAGAGAGGATGTCCTCAGTGTTGAATCAATCTCTTCTTTAATTTCCTTCGGTGTAAACCCCTTCAAATAGAAGCATTTGACGACAGCACGCCTTTCCAATTTTTCCATTTTTTCAATCACAGAGGCGTCTTGTTCAGCGTGCTCTCAAACGTAAACTAACATGGCGATCGGGCTGAAACTATACCTACAAGCTATCTGAGGATGGTACTGTAGGAAAACACCTCCGAAGTAGGCCTAGTGGCGCCATCTCTTGGTCAGGCCGGAGACTTATCAATTCAGCCTCGTATAACGATAAAATCAAGCGTTACCTGCAATATGCCGATCGGTTTTCCATCCCCGTAGATGATGCCTGTTTGTCTTCGACCAGGAGCGTGTTCCGCAATGGATCTCTTCATGACGTCACTTCTGAAATTCGGGGCTTGGTACGCGGGACCCATCCGCGAGAAAGTTTGCCCAGAGTCGTAAGAGATGGGGTAACCAGAATTTTCGAAAAAAGGAGATTGATTTTCCTCATTCTGCGGGCTCTCTCTGAAAAATATCGTGGAGTTATTAGGGGACTTATTCGCTGGCCAACATTCTTCGAAAATAGTTTTCGAAAAGGGAGAGAAAAGACCGTCAAAAAAATTGTTTTCGTGGTAGACTAGGAGAGTTAATTGATTCCGCCGTTCTTACGTGATAACTAATCGTGATGATGATAAGAAATTGAACTATGTAAACACCTCAAAAAAGTCTAGGGAACACTTACCAATATCTTTAAAATATGAATTTGATGATTCGAATTTATAGAAATCTTTCGGTTTTTGTTAGGATGTATTGTATATAATGTATTCTCAAGAAAACAAAATAATATTCGATTTCTCCAAAGCACCTATTATAAAAAAAATTTGAAATTTGAAAATGACGAAATTTGGTAAAACACAAAAAAAAATCCTGAACTAATTTTTTCGAAATGATATGGAAGCACTTATATTTCTCGTTACCCAGAAGGTCCACCTCTGTTATTTATGACACTATGGCATCTTCGCGGCATGCTCAATATTAAATTGTCTATTACATTTTGGTCTAAGTCATTCCAAGCCCCCTGAACTGCTAATCGAAGCTCCTGTTCATGATGGAAGACGTTTTGACGCAGGAGATTTCTTTTTGGGGTGTCCCACACATGCTCGATGGGATTCAGATCTGGGGAGCATGATGGCCACTGTAGAAGATCGATATCATTCTCTTCAAGAACGTTCAAGACAACTCTTGCCCGATGAGGAGGGGCAGTATCTTGTTGGAAGAGTGGATTTTGACTCATTGTTTGGAGATATGGTACCACTACAGGTAAAACTATCTCATTTGCGTAAGAATTTCCCGTGAGGTTGTTCTGTATGAAAACGAGGTCAGTTCTTCCACCAAGGCGTATACCTCCCCAAAACATCACTGATCCGCCTCCCTGTCTAACAACTTTGCTTTCCAGGTTCCTTCCATATTCGAATTCTTCCCGAATCACGATAATAACTAAATCTAGATTCATCACTGAAGAGAACTGTGGCCCACCTCTCTTGATCCCAGTTTACGTGTTCTTGGCACCAAGCTAAACGAGCTGAGCGATTTCCATGGGTCAGTTGTGGAACTCTTAAAGGACGTCTGGAGTGGAGTTGACCTTCGTGCAGTCGATTTCTCACAGTTTGGTCAGAAATTTGTACATTATGAACTCGTGATAGCTCTTGAGCTCATTAAGATGCTGTGGTAGTACGATCTCTTCTGGCTTGTTAAACCAAAAATCGGTCTTGGGCGACTGTAGTAATCCTGAAACGACCTGTATGGCGTTCTTCTACGCTACCTGTTTCATTGAAACGCGACCATAAACGGTTTATGACACTTGGGCTACTTCCCAGAACCCTGGACACTTCTCGTTGTGAGCTTCCAGCTTGGAGCATGCCAACGGCTCGTAAGATCTCTTCTCTAGTCAAATGTCGTATTTCCATGGTCGAATCACAAAACTTGATTGAATCTTTTATTTGTGTTTACAACAGAAACAAAGTGCCAACTAACTGATTTCAAACACTGAATACATGAAATGATTACAAAGCAGCGTCGCATCTCTACATAATTTGGTGTGAAATTGATGCAGGTGTTCATTTCTTAAAAAAAATCATCCATATTGATCGTTCTGGATACGATATATCGATATTCAGAAGTGTTCCCTAGACTTTTTTGAGGTGTTTATTATACTATCACAAGAGTTTATTGAAATTCAGGATTGCAATTTCGGTCTCATCGCCATCTTCAGCTGACAAGTACTGAACTAAAGTTGAAATAAATATATCAAAACAGTTAAATACAAAATTAATAAGGGTGCAAACGAGAGGTTATACACAAATTATGTTAAAAACAGGTATTATTTGAACATATCAAATATGGACAAATGAACTTGGCCATTCTGGTCGTTGAGAATATTATCTATACGGGGATTTTGTTGGAGTGGAAAATTTCTATGGATTCTAAGAGTTCTAACTTTTGTCCTTTAGATATTCTGTGAATAATTGAAAGTTGATCTATGGGTGTAAATTGATGGCCGTTTTCGATACAATATAAAGTAGATTCGTCTGTTCTCTAGTTATTGTAATCTGATTGATGCTTTTTGTATCTAGTTTTGGATGAACCACCAGTCAGATCTACATAAACACCTTCACAATCCATGCAGGACAATTTGTGAACTCCAGTATCGTCAAATCATCGGTTTTATCTTCACTATTGAAAAAATCTTGGGAGAGATTCATGTGGGTTTTGAAAGTTACTTTTTTACGCTGTTAGGGCCAGAATATGTTAATGAAATGTATTTATCTGTATAAGTTGATTCTATACGCGGGTAAATATTATGATATGCTATTTGTGTTTGCTTCTTTCTGATTATTCTGTTTATTATATTTGGGGGATAATCTTCTCAACGACCAGAATGACTATAATTAACTGGGCAGCATCTTATTATGTAAAAATCAAAGCGAATTCTAACTGTTCAGTTATCTGGTTCTACACTTTGATTAAAAATATGAACTTCGGAGTCTCATGAAAAATCCAAAATGGAAAGTTGACGTCATATTCTGGACGTTTGCTTCTCTCTATGTCCTTGAAGCAGATGGTTAACCTGCTTCAAAGTTTCAGTTAATCTACAAGAACTAGCCAACCAAACTATCCCATGAAAACATAATATACAGAGAATTCAAAGCAACAAAAATTAAAAGTATTGCAAAAAATCACGGATGAAGCTGAATATCCTGTAATTAGAAATCTAGTAATGTGAAAACTAAAACATATCTTAATTTCAGAAAAATGTCATGGACTATATACAACAGCCATGGCGACACTTTGTGTACGTCCCCTATTAGTGAAACATCTTCTGCACTGTTTTTGTTAAAATTCTTGAATGAATTACACTGTGCTAGTTCAAAATCCTAACACGCGGGAGACATACCTAGTAAACCTATATCGGGTACGCTGAATCCAGTGGTAACCACCGTATTTGAAAGTTAGCTCTTGTTTAGGAGATATTCGCCTTTGAAGTTAGCTGATTTCAGTAGGGTTCGTCGCTTATGACTTCAGTACATTATATGCTTGTAATTCCCAATCCGTTCGGAATATCTCTTTACTATCTTCGGCAAAGTTTTAGCTATTGTCATGGCCAACAACTTTTCTGAATATACCAACATAGAAAAACCTCATCCAAACACCGTTTCTTAACAAAATGTCCAAAAAACTCCATTTCTTTGCCATTTTTCGTTAATTTTCGTCTAAATAATAAAGAAATCAAGGGAATTTTGCTTTAAAATCTCAAAATAAGAAAAGAAAACACATTTCCTATAGTTAAATCAAAAAATTTAAACGCACAATCATGATTTTAACTCAAATTTTCATTCCAATTCCAACAGTTTTCAACAAATAAACATATAAATTCATGTTCATTCTTCTTCTTCTCCATCTTCATCTTACTGAGAACTCCAGCAAATGTCTCCTAATAGAGAATCAAGTTTTTTCCACTATACCAGTGCTCAAGCCTAGCCGTCACCTGATGAAACCGTTCACCATGCTCATCTGATTCACATGGTGATTGTTCGGCAAACTTGTCTGCATGGTAATGTAAAAAATGAATTTTCAGAGACATTTTTACACCGATGTTACGGAAAGCAACGAGCATATTTTCAACGTGTATGCGCCAGTTTTCGTCACGATGAATTCCAAGTACATTTTCGATGACTCCTTTGACGCAATCCCAAGCAACGAGCTGCAAATTCGACAAACTGTTTTTAAATTGTTGGTCTCTCATCAAGCGTCGAATATCAGGTCCATTGAGTATGCCTGTAATAAAATAATTCGAAAAATATGTGTTAAATATTGAATAAGTTAGGTTGATTGGTACGTATATAGTTTCACATAAACCTTCTTTTATTTTCATTCCACTCAATTTTGAGAAAATTCGCTTCAACTCATTGAATGCATTGCCTTCAGGATCTAGGGCCTTGATAAAATATTTAACAATCCCAATCTTGATATGCAGAGGTGGAAGCAACACTTTTTCGATTGGCACAAGTGGAATTTCAACGACGTTTTCTCGACGCAATCTGAACCCTTGTCTCATAGGCCAGCTTTTATTGGCATATTGGTCGCCGGCATATCGAGTATCCCATAAACATATAAAACACATGTTTTTCGTATATCCCGTCTGCATTCCTCTCAAAAGAATTATCACCTTCAAATATGCACAAAATCTTCCAACGATTTCACCAAATCAAGGATTTTTTTCAATGATTCGTAATTTACTTTCGTTTTTGTGCTGATGGCAATCGGGACACTGTTTTTTGAGTATGTGACATGAAGCAAAACCGCCTTGGGACTACTTTTGGACGAATCGATGAAAAAACGCCAGTCTTCTGGTTTATGATTCATTTTTAAAACCAATTCCTTGATATCAGCGCAGTACGCACTGTCATTATCTTCGATGAATTTGAATGAAGCAGTGAACTGTCTATGACGGCCGATTGGTCCATATACTTTCACATCAGGTGCTAAGACTTTCTTTTTTCTGAGTCAAAATAATGGACTGACGCTGCGATAATTTCAATCGACGAATAATTTTATCCAGATCTTTTTGAGAAAATTCGGCATGATTACATTGTGGAGATACATTTGATGATACATAAACCGATGCAGACGTTTCGCCAATATTATCAAAAGTAGATGGAATGTCGGCCTGGGTCTTTTCGTTATTGGAATGGATTCCGAATGTGGTAACGGCAACTGAACAAACCGAGTTCCTCTGAGTTCAAGGTTACGTTTTTTAACTCTGTTCAATCTGACAATTTCATTAACACAAGCAAAACAGTCATCTGGATTATGTTCTTGAGGATTTGTCCCAATTTCTGGAATGCCAAAAGGCATAGATTGGAATTCACCTGTAATAAAAATGGCTTCAATTGATATAATTTTGAAATAAATGATAAATCATTTCATTTTACCTCTTTTCCATCCACTCAATCTTGTGACAAACGATTTTTGGAGCTCAGTTCACATCTTTGATTACAGTTTGGTTGAAATATTGTGTGTACGATTCAGCAATTTCTTCAGAAATTGAACGCTTGCTAGTCATTATAGTAAACTTTCCACAAATGTAGCAAAATTTATTAAATTTACTGCACGAATTCATTTTTGATATTTTTACCAAATATATAACTTGTGTAAACAAAGAAACTTCAACAAGAAATGTCAAATTAAGAAATATCAGAACTAATACTATGAAAAATGGCACACAAATACATAGCAAAATACGTAGTAACATCAATTACAATACAAATAATTACGTATTAACAGTGACATCTGTGAGAAATGAGTTAAAATCATGATTGTGCGTTTAAATTTTTGATTTAACCATGGGAAATGTGTATTCTTTTCTCATTTTAAGATCATAAAGCGAAATTCCCCTGATTTTTCTATTATTTAGAAGAAAATTAACGAAAAAATGGCAAAGAAATTGAGTTTTTTGGACATTTTGTTAAGAAACGGTGTTTGAATGAGGTTTTTCATGTTGGTATATTCAGAAAAGTTGTTGGCCATGACAATAGCTAAAACTTTGCCGAAGACAGTAAAGAGATATTACGAACGGTTTGGGAATTACAAGCTTATAATGTACTGAAGTCATAAGCGACGAACCCTACTAAAATCAGCTAACTTTAAAGGCGAATATCTCCTAAACAAGAGCTAACTTTCAAAAACGGTGGTTACCACTGGATTCAGCGTACCCGATATAGGTTTACTAGGTATGTCTCCCGGGTGTTAGAATTTTGAAGTGTCATTTTCACGCACTGTGTTATTATTCAATTTGCGTTAGTTACCATATGTTTAGATAATATATATTCAAACGAAACATCTAACATTTTCATTTCGCCAAAAATTACGCACACACATCACATGTTATTAATTATTTTTTTCGTCTACACTGTTTCAACTGTTGACACTTCACCAGAACATTTTCAGAAAAGAACATAACTCACCTGTCATTTTTCATTCCGTCAACAAGAGACTTCGCTTGAATACCAGAGTTGAAGAACAGAAAGGTAAATGGAAAAAGAACACTAATTTTCATAATATATGAGTGTATAATATAAAATGGTATAAAAACTGTCAGTACGATATAACTAAACTGTCAATTCGAAATTTGATTCAAGCTGACTGCAATTTTTCCTCAATCGCATCGATGCAGATTCAAATCTGAATTCTTCTTATTTTTAAATTACAGAAAATGGCGAGTTAGTAGGTGGACATAAAATTCATCTGAAATGAATTCATTTCGAAGCTGTGTTTATATTTAACTTGCGCAAAGAAATTAACAAATTCGAAAATTCATATTTATTCAGAAGGAAGAAGAAAGATACCTTGAAAAATTAGTTTCCAGTAATCCCCAAGCATTAAGAAATACGTGAAACTAATTGAAATGAAAATAGTACCCATATAAATTGAAATAAAAGTAACAACACTGGCCGAAAAAACAGAGGCTATATCTACCAAGATATTCATTTCTGATCAAAATGCAAAAACAGGTCAATTTTTGTTTCAAGGGGGACATCTTTTGGGGTAGGAAAGATGGGTCGAGTGATGACTCAAAGAAAAGGTGGTATCTTTCTCTACATCGCCTTTAACGAATTTCGATTTTTAATTGAAAACTATAAAAGATACAGGGTGAGCAAATGAAAGATAGGGAAGACTATTTCCCTGAGACTATTCAAGTTTCAGTGAAGTAAAATGGAACAGATCCATGCTGATCGATGGCATCAACATAAAGTACCAACCTCAACTCGAATTTCAACCCCTGGAGCAGGGGTGACAACCCTTGAAAATTTGGAAAAGGGTAGATGGGTCGAGTGATACCTCGAAAGAAAGGTATCTTTGTCTGCATCCCCGTGAACGAACTTTAATTTGTGATTGAAAACTGTAGAAGATACAGAGTGAGCTACTGAAAAATAGAGGAGACTATCTATCGCCCTGAGCTATTCAAGTATTAGTGAAGAAAAATGGAACAGATTCATTCCAGATCAAAGGCTGTCATCTTTAACATTTGAATTTGGGAGGCTTTTACTTGGTAAAATTCCATTATCAATAATAAAAAACAAAGAAGTACTTTGTTTTAAGGAATTTCACTTAATAATTGCGATTCGTGACGCGTTTCACTACACCGTAGCTTCTTCAGACGAATGAATGTACAGAAAATAAATGAGAATATAAATATAAATGTTCTTGAGTAATTACTTATTGGGTTACTTCTTCTTAAGTGGTTATTTATGACAGGTATATCCAATAAAATTATGGAATAGATAGCTCCCCGAAGAGATTCAATAGAGGTGAAGGGCTTAAATCGACTTGTTCATTGATGAGTTTACCTGAGTGTTTGTATTTATTTATTTCTAAAGTTTCCCAAAGATCTACCTTCCAAACTGTGGGTCGAAAGAGTGATTATTTTCTAGGAGATAATTCGCGTAATTTGAATCTGATTTTTTATTTGAAAAATTGCGTTTATGTTCCGATATTCTAATATTAAAATTTCTATGTGTTTTACCAATGTAGAAATTATCACAGTCATTGCAATTCAATCTATAAACACCTGATTTATTGTTTTTACCTGATTTGGTTTTATTATTTTTTATATATTTTCCTAAATTATTATTAGTTTGGAAAGCTATGTTGAAATTATTGCTACTCAAGAATGATTTCAGTTTCTCACTTGTAATGCCAGCGTAGGTTAAGGTGTTGAATTCGTTGATAAAACTTCATAAACCTAATTACCCTATTAGACCTGTTGTTTCTTATGTAACGGCACCTTCGTTCAAACTTTCAAAATTCCTCAACGACTGGCTAATAAAACATTGCAATTTTAAATCTTAATTTTCGGTCAAAAATTTATACGAACTAATTGCCAATATCAAAGATACCATTATACCACCTAATTCCAAACTCAGTTCTTTCGATGTTAAGAATCTATTCCCCAACATTCCTCCGAAAGATACGTATTACTTAGTTGAAGAATTATTAGAAAAGAATCAGGTCAATACTATCATTGAATCAGATATTCTTTCATTATTACAAATTTGTTTAGATCAAAATTATTTCCATTTCAATAACAAATATTATACTATTGAAGACGGCTTGATTATGGACAATCCGTTAAATCCTTTGTTTGCAGAAATATTCATGAATAATTTAGAGAAATTAATTCATAATCATCCACTCAGTAAATATTGTTTATACTGGTATCGCTATGTAGACGATATCATTATTTGCTCCACAGGAACAGATAGACAGTTAAAACATGTCTTCGCAATTTACCATAAGCCGTCACATACAAATATTATAATACATAACTCGTCGTGTCATCCGTATCAACATAAAATGTCAGCATTCAATAGTTTTATTCATAGATTGATTAACATCCCGTTATCGCCAGAAAATTTCAACAAAGAATTAAATTTGCTTGAATAAATAGCCAAAATAATGGTTACAATCCCAAACTAATAAATAATATTTTAAATAAAAACAAAATAGAATCGCATTGAATGAAGTTTACCCTATCGATAATTTGAAACAAAATTCAACACCTTAACCTACGTTGGCATTACAAGTGAGAAACTGAAATCATTCTTGAGTAGCAATAATTTCAACATAGCTTTCCAAACTAATAATAATTTAGGCAAATATATAAAAATAATGAAACCAAATCAGGTAAAAACAATAAATCAGGTGTTTATAGATTGAATTGCAATAACTGTGATAATTTCTACATTGGTAGAACACATCGAAATTTTAATATTAGAATATTGGAACATAAACGCAGTTTTTCAAATAAAAAATCAGATTCAAATTACGCGAATACTCTCTTAGAAAATAATCACTCTTTCGACCCACAGTTTGAAATTTTGCATACAGATAATAAATATTGGAAGGTAGATCTTTGGGAAACTTTAGAAATAAATAAATACAAATACTCAGGTAAATTCATCAATGAACAAGTCGATTTAAGCCCTTCACCTCTATTGAATCTCTTCGGGGAGCAATCTATTCCTTAATTTTAATGGATATACCTGTCATAAATAGCCACTTAAGAAGAAACAACCCAATAAATAATTACTCGAGGACATTTATATTTATATTCTCATTTATTTTCTGTACATGAATTCGTCTGAAGAAGCTACGGTGTAGTGAATCGCGTTAAGAATCGCAATTTTAAGTAAAATTCCTTAAAATACAGTACTTGTTTGTTTCTTATTGCAGTCATCTTCACTAATACTCCAATAGTCTTGGGGCGATAGTATTCTCTATTTTTCAGTGGCTCACTCTGCATCTTCTACAGTTTTCAATCAAAAATGAAAATTCTTTCACGGGAATGCAGACAAAAATAATACCTTTCTTTCTACCCATCTATCCTCTTCCATTGAATTGATATTTCAGGCAAGTATTGTACCCCAAAAGATGTCCCCCTTGAAACAAAAATTGACCTGTTTTTGCGTTTTGTTCAGAAATGAATATCTTGGTAGATATAGCCTCTGTTTAGTTTTCGTTGAAGCACCCTGTATTTATAGACACATTTAATATCAATATCTAATGTGTAAGAGGAGAAGATGGTAATGTGGCCCCCTACTTTGTTTTTTATGCCTCAGGTAAAAAATACAAGACTAGGAAACACGTTAAAGTCGTCTTTAATAAGTTGCATATGCATTCATTTCAATGAAATAAACGAAATTAAAACAATGAAGACACTATATCACCACTACACTAAAACTTTAACCTTAACCCTCGACGCCCGTTTCGCTAACTAAGTTAGCATCATCAGGAGATGATAATATACTGTATATTATTAAATGAGATAAAAACACAAGGTTTAACTTTAATCTACACTTTATTTGAAAAAAATTCGACGACGTTTCGCTGACACAGCAGCTTTATCAAGAATGAAAAACAGAATGAAGAGTATGGTATCATAAACAAATCGTAGAACAAGTTGGATGAATGACAGGAAAATCCACACCGAGCCATTGTACAGTTAGTATGAAAGGTAATAAAAACTAATTAAACAAGTTAAGTAGGGGTGAATAATTTACATCTACCTGTTCATTCAAAAGCTTGTCCGAATGTTTGTATCTATTTATTTCTAATGCTTCTAGGAGATCTAATTTTGAACTTTTTGATTTTATATGTAATATGTCAAAGTTTTATTGAATGAATGGTTTTCTTTTATTAGGTTTATTAGGTCAGATTTTTTTAACCACCTAATAAAAGAAAACCATTCATTCAATAAAAACCTTTTTTTTCAAATAAAGTGTAGATTAAAGTTAAACCTTGTGTTTTTTATCTCATTTATATCATGGATCTACATCAAGTAACGGCCTCCATAATTCAACTGTATATTATTACCAAGCACGCTCAGTTATCTTCTTCTTCTTCTTCTTCTTCTTCCAACTTTATTTTAGGCGAAACCGCCTGTTTATTCTTCGGTCGTTTGTCTGTTACGGAACGTTCAAGTTGTCACTCCACCTTTTTCGTGGTCGTCCCACGCTTCTGCGCCCCAGTGGAGATCTATCACGGGCGATTTTCACTATTCTTCTGTCATCCATTCTGTTTATATGGTCATTCCACTCCTGTTTTCTGTTCAATACCCAGTTGTTAATGTTGTCCACCTTGCACATGTTTCTAATATTCTCACTCCTCTCTCTGTTGAGCAGTGTTTTCCGGCTATCCTGCGAAGTACCTTCATTTCGGTTGTCTCCAGTAGTCGCCTGGTTTTCGTTGTTTCTGGTCTAGTTTCTGCAGTGTATGTCATAATGGGCCTTACAGTTGCTTTGTAGATTCGTGCCTTGGCTTCAATTCCGATATGCTTATTGCGCCATATTGTGTCATTCAGACATCCTGCTACTCTTGTTGCTTTTGTTGCTTGCTCCCTTACCTCCGCCTCGACATCTCCGTAGCCCGAAATCTCTATGCCCAGATATTTAAATTTCATTTCCTGCTGGATAGATTTACTATCGACCTCAAGCTTGCATCTCAATGGTGTTTTCGATGTAGTCATGCATTTTGTTTTAGAGGCAAAAATTATCATATTAAACGATTTGGCTGTACGGTTGAACTGGTGTAGGAGGCGCTGTAAATCGTCTTCATTTTCTGCAATCAACACGGCGTCATCGGCGTAACACAGGATAGTCATCTCGCTCAGTTATCTCATTTCTAAAATTATTTTCGATGTTGTTTCTCAAGGTTAACTGATAAGCCATTCGACTTACATCCATTCTTGTCAGTCCATAATATTTTTTTCCAGCTGGTAGTAAGTTTTCTTCCGAAAGGTTTATGCACAAGCAACTCTATCGATTCTTGAGAATCCTTCACTAACCTTTTCAGTGTAGATCTTGGTGAAAAAAATATTTTTACAGCCTTCTTATACCCCATCGTCTCTGTCCTGATAACTTCAATTGCCTTTTTCATTTGGTCAGGATCCCAAGTTTTTCTTTTATTTTCAGATGGAGATATCAAAGTTTGCCGAGGAATCTGTAGCAAAAGATTTAAAAAAATGATATAATATATTTATGTCATATATCATATATGGCCCTCCGGGTCCATAATACGAACAAAGCAAAGGGGCATGTATCAAAGAATATATAAACAAACAAAATATTATTATTAAGATATTAATAAGAAGTTTTTTTATGATTACCTTCACCGAACACAATGTACAAATTACAAGAGCTAAGGTTCAGTATTTCTGGAAAAAATTAATAAAATACATAATACATTTAGAAGTTTGGCAGTTGCGCGTTTCGACTTGATAGATTGAAAAAAATTACGTAACGCCCTCGTCTGAAATTTTTGGATACTAATTGACACATACACAAGAGCTACGCGTTTGCACAAAAATTGACTAGATGGCGTGCTTCTAAATTAGAAATATCGAAGGGGGCCAATATACCTGCAGGGGCACATTATCACCTTTTCGTCTATAGAAAAAAAATAATACTTGAAGTTTTTTAACATTGACTTCATTCACTTCAACACAACGTACTTAACATTTAAGATTGAAAATATTGAATTGAAATACTAATCGAATTATATTTTTGTCATATAAATGAGATAAAAAACACAAGGTTTAACTTTAATCTACACTTTGTTTGAAAAAAATTCGACGACGATTCGCTGACACAGCAGCTTTATCAAGAATGAAAAACAGAATGAAGAGTATAGTATTATAAACAAATCGTAGAACAAGTTGGATGAATAACAGGAAAAACCACACCGAGCCATTGTACAGTTAGTATGAAAGGTAATAAAACTAATTAAACAAGTTAAGTAGGGGTGAATAATTCACATCTACCTGTTCATTCAAAAGCTTGTCCGAATGTTTGTATCTATTTATTTCTAATGCTTCTAGGAGATCTAATTTTGAACTTTTGATTTTATATGTAATATGTCAAAGATTTTATTGAATGAATGGTTTTCTTTTATTAGGTGGTTTGAATAATTTGAATCAGATTTATTTTATCGAAGCTACGTTTATGTTCAGATGTTCTTATGCCAAAACTCCTATAGGTCCTACCGATATAAATTTTATCACAAGAACCGCAATTGAGTTTATAGATTCCTGATTTACTTGATTTTTCAACACGAGATTTATTATTTTTAATATGTTTACCTAAGTTTTTAAAAGTTTTGAAAGTTATATTAAGATTTTGTTTGACGAGAAAGGATTTAATATTTTTACTTGCAGAACCGCAGAATGTTAAACTGTTGAATATTTTATAGTCTTTATGAATAGGAGATACTTCATTTATTGCTTTCTGATACAGTTTTTACGAATGATTAGATCTATCATATCCGGATTATATGAATTATTAATGGCTATCTGTTTGATGATGTTTAATTTTTATTATAATCTTCTACTGATAAAGGTAAATTGAGTAACCGATGTACCATGCTGTTTAAAGCTGCAACTTTGTGTTGAATAGGATGTAATGAGTAGTTATGTATAATTGTATCAGTATGTGTTGGTTTACGAAAGACCGAAAAACATGATTATTATTTTGTTTAGTGATTTTTGTGTCCAAAAATTAATGGAATCGTTCTGTTCAATTTCTATCGTGAATTTAATGTTCAAATGGATGGAATTAATGAAATTAAGAAATAAGTCTAATTGACGAGTAGTTCCAATGAAACATACTAAGATGTCGTCAACATATCTATACCAATAAAGAAATTTGGAAATGAGTGGATGTGTATGAATTTTCTGTTCAATATTATTCATAAAAATCTCTGCTAAAAGTGGACTCAAAGGATTTTCCATGATCAAACCATTTTCACTACTGTAATAGATGTTGTTGAAAGAAAAATAATTTTGTTCAAAGCAAACGTCCAACAGATTCAATATTTCTGATTTAATTATGTGGTTAACATGATTCGAATTCAACATGTTTTCGATTAATATTTTGACATCACCTGGAGGAACACTTGGGTATAAATTCTCAACATCAAACGAAATAAGTTTTGCGTTAGGTGGTAGGTTAACGTTTTTTATGTTATTTATCAATTCGAAAGAATTTTTTATAGAAAATTTTGATTTGAATGAACAATAATTTTTAATGATATCTGCGACAATTTCGCGGTTGGGGCTGTAACGTAAGATACGACTGGTCTAACGGGGTTATTTACTTTATGCAATTTAATGAGTGAAAACAGTTGAGGTGGTTGAGGGTTTGGTAAAATTAATTTGTATTTATCTATTGCTATTGTTGTTTTTGTCATATCTTCAAATATGATATTGAGTCGGACGTTACTCTTTGATCATCATAAGGTGATTTTAATTTACTTTGCAAAGAATATCACAAAATTAGGTGGAAAATATTTAATTAACAAACGTAATAGCTTTTTCGATATTTCTATCATCATCAGACATCTACAAATTGTGAGTCAAAACTAAGGTACACTTGTACAATTTGACTTGAAAAACAGGTATGAATTATAAAGAGAATGGAATATAGACAGGTATTCAAATGTATATTCATAATTACTTAAATATCCCAAATCTTGAGGAATAACATATGTCTGTGCTGTCGTTAAGAAGGGTAAGCTTGTATCTATTGTATTTAGCTTTGAAAACTTCCAGAGATTCTAGGTAATTGAGTTTATTGCATTTCGAGGCACGATGAATAATGTTAAGATTATCTATACGGAAGTGGTGGTTGTTATCTAGACCATTCAGTGCAATGGTGAGGTCACTTTTGTTTTTACAAAAGGAAGAGTGATGCACTTTGTATTTAATGCGGAAAAATCTTCCTGTCTGGCCTATGTGAACACCGTTGATGAGCTCTTCTGGGACAAAATCATCCGGTGTTAAAATAGTCTCCCATTCGGATCTCCAGGGGGGACTGCTTCAAGGGGTTCATGATGCGGGTAAGTCGAGCACTCCTCTGTCGAATTCACTCATTCATTTACGTTCTAGGAAAGAAAGCAAACTCTTGATAGAGTTCTGCAACACTAGAGGACTGGGGCACAACAACGTGAATGTCGATGCAGTCAACCAGCATCTGCAAAACGCACAACCCCATGTTCTGGCCCTAACCGAAACCCAAATATGTCAAACAATCGACACAACGCATTTACGTTTTAATGGGTATGAGTTACATACGAGATCTAGGTCTGAAGGGAGGACTCATCTGTTTGCAGGATAAAGCACTGTTTTTATGCTGGTAATATCGCTCGCCAAACGATATTCACTTCTCTAGACTGTTTCATTATCTAGGTGATAAGGTGGATTGTATCATTGAACTGGGTGACTTCAACGTTCACAACACCAACTGGCTCCGCCACTTCAATAGAACAGATGAAGAGGGAAGACAAGCTGAAACTTTCGCAATCAGCCATAATCTTACGCAGTTAGTCGACGAACCCACAAGAATATCTGAACACCCAACTGACTTCCCGAACACCTTGGAACTCTCTTTGATTTCAGATCTAGATGATTTTGGAGTGGAGGTCTCAGCACCGCTGGGCGACTCAGACCATAACCTTATATCTGCTACTGGAACTATGGTGCGGCCGCTAAACCAAGAACCTAAACCACCTAGACTTATTTGACACTATAACCGTGCTAATTGGGATGAGCTTCGTGAATTCTCTTCGTGCTTCCCATTCAGTGATGTTTGCCTTTCAGATCCTGACATTAATGTGTGCACTGAATCTGTTACAGAAATCATTCATGCAGGAATGAATCTCTACATCCCTCATTCAATGAAAAGAACAACAGCACGAAAGGCATTGTTCAACAAAGATCTCCGCAGCCAAGAGCAGAGCTTACAAGTCATGGAAGATGAATCCAACAGAGGAAACAAGAACAACCTTCGTACACGTACGGAATGTATGCAACCTGACAACTGCAAGTGCAAAGGCCAATTTCAACGAAGAGGTAGCTAATAAATAAACTCCTTGAACAGGGAAGCGGGACTAGACAATTCTGGTCTATGGCGAAGACTTTCAGTGCCAATTTCTGCAAATCTGCGTTTCCGCCTCTTGTTAGAGAAGACGGAAGAATAGCATCATCTGCGAAAGAGGAAGCCGATCTCTTTGCTCTGTTGTTCTCAAAGAATTTTGTGCTGGAACTTTCTTTCAAATAGATTAATTCAAGTTGTGGTCGACGGTATAACATCTGATTGTTTTCAGTTGCAAGCAGGAGTACCTCGGGGATCCATTCTTTCGCCAACCTTGTTTCTGTTGCAGAGAAACGATCTTCTCTCATCTATAGAGAACAAGATCTTCGGTTTTGCAGACGATTGTGCCCTGGTTTCGTCTTTCAGTAGTCTGCGGCCGATTACAGCTGAGGAATCTCTTCGTCACAGATGTCAACAAATTAATAACTTAAACTCTGACTTACAGAGGATATCTGAGTGGGGTCAGTTGAGCCTGGTGAGCTTCAACTTGAGCAAGACGCAAGCAAGTACGTTTTCGAGAAAGGTCCCCGCTGGATAAGCTCCTCTAATAATGCAAGGCCAACAAATTGCATCCAAAAATTCGATGCACCTTCTCGCAATAACGGTCAACTCCAAGTTTTGCTGACATGAAGATGTATTAGCAATAGCTAAGTCAGCATCAGCTAAACTTAGTTTTCTTTTCAGAGCCAAGCGATACTTCACGACCTGCTTTGGAATATTGTTTCCATGTGGAGATCCACGCCCAAACATTCTATGCGGATGTTGGATAGTGTGCAAAAACGGGCTGTGCGCCTCATCGACCACCCGGAGATCACTCCAACCGCTGGCTCTCAGAAGACAAGTTGCTGACCTTTCTCTGTTTTACAGATACTTTCACGGAAGAGGCTCCAAGAAACTGAAAGACCTTGTTCCGGGAAACTAAGTCCGTATACTTCTGAATTGTCTAATTTGTGAGTTTTATCTTTGAAATTGAAAAACAATTGTGATAATTTACATGTAAGTTTGAAGGCAATTTTCATGTTGTGACTTGACATTTGATTTGCAACTTGCTGTGAAATTGGTCCAATATAAGTTAAGGAAAAGAATTTTTGAATATCGGCATTTGGTTCAACATGGGGGTTTATGCAGAGTGGGGCGTAATGGAAGGGCGTTTTTGAAATAACCATTAAGTGTAGAAAAAGTGAAGAGAATCATGTTCTGAAAATGGAATCAGGCAGATGGCGTTCGTGTTTCGCAATGCATTGCTGTAGTCGATCCTCAAAGTTTTGCATCACCCGCTCTAACAAATCGGTGTCGATTGCCCTAACTTCTTTTATTATGGCTTTTTTCAACTGTTGCCGATTTCGAGGTTCATCGACCTAGACCTTAGCCTTTAGGTTTTTCCACAAAAATAATCACAAAACAGTGAGATCCGGGGAGCGAGGGGGCCAAGGCACATCACCAAAACGAAAGATTACATGACCAGAAAAAATACGACTCCCAACTTCCATCGAGACTCTGGCTGTATGTGCCGTAGCACCATCCTTTTGGAACCAAACATTTATTATGTTCTCCAGCATGAAAACACATCGCTCAGAGTTTACAGTTACGCTTGCGCTTCTCTCATCCTCGAAAAAAATGCGTATTTTCAATGAAATAAAACTGAAGTATTTAGATTTTCACTATATAAACAAAACTATGACCGGTTTCATCGCACTGTGGCTTCATCAGATAGATGAGATATCTATCTGATGAAGCCACAGTGTGGTGAAACCGGTCATAGTTTTGTTAATATAGTGAAAATCTAAATACTTTAGTTTTATTTCATTGAAAATATGTATATTGATTTTCACCAAGTAACGACCTCCTCAATCAAATTATTGAAAAAAATACGGTCCAATCACCCCAAAACGACTCATAGCGCACTATACGGTGACTTTCTCATTATGAAGAGGGGATTGATGCAGTACACGGGGGTTTTCTGCTGCCAATATCGGTAGTTCTGTTTATTAACCGAACCGCTCAAATGAAAATGAGCCTCATCACTCATCATTATCACTATATAGTAAAAAGTACGTGATTTAATATCTAGTTTGAAAAAAGAACAAACCATGTTCACAAGACCAGCCAAACGATAAAAAGCTGCTACGATCGCTCATTTAAAATATCTCATATATTGGCGAAACACAAGAAACCATTCGTAGATGGATCGATTATGAAGGAACCAATTATTGAAGCGGGTGAGACTTTATTTGGAGATTTTAAAAATGAAACAGAAATCATGTCTGCTATTAGAGAACTTCAATTATCTCGTCCGACTGTCACAAGGCGTATTGAAGTCATAAGTCAGGACATGGCAGATAAACTAAAACATGATATCATGAAATGTACATACTTTTCTTTACAGTTCAACGAATCCGCCGATATGACAGACACTGCCCAGCTGTGTATTTTTATTTGGATGGTATTCAATGACATGTTGGCTAAGAAAGAATTTTTCACAATCATTCCTCTGAAGGGGAAGACCCGTGGCGAAGATATATATGACGGTTTTGTGGCATTGTGTCGAGCTAATGAAGATTTTCTTTCAATTGTTTAATTCCATTGCATTATTCATCAACATATTTTGAGTTCAAAACGTTTAAACACGGAGAAAATTATAGGCATTGCAACCAAAATTGTGAATTCCATCCGTACACTTAGCTTGCAACGGCGGCTCTTTAAGTTGTAGTTGGAAAATAGAGAGAATCAGCTGAACACACTGATTTAGTTCTTCACACGGACGTCAGGTGGTTGAGTCGCGGAAAATCCCTAGAAAGGTTTCAAGAATTATTGCCCGAAATAACAGCGTTTCTAGACAAAAGAAGTGATGATTTTGAAAAATGATTGACTGATTTGGCATTTTTGACTGACATCACAATGCACTTAAATACTTGGAGCTTCAAGGTGAAGGAAAAACTTTTATTGAGATGATTTATGCAGTGAAATAATTCAAGAGTAAATTGAAATTTATGATAGATCAATTGAAAAGAAAGGATCTGAAACATTTTGCGTCTTTGAAAGAAAGGATTCCTCACTTGAATTATGATACGTATGAGGCTGAATAATCGAATATTTTGCGACAATTCGAAATTAATTTTTATGATTGCAGTAAATTGGCAAATATAGCATCATTTATGAGTTATCCTTTTTCATGTAAAAACATTGAGGAATTAGCTACTGAAATAGCCAATCAGTTCAATATGAACTCATGTTCTGTTGAAACTGATTTGGTGCAGATTATATCAGATGTACCTCTCAAAGCTACAGCATCTGATACAAATTTCTGGTAATTCATCCGAAGATAAATATCCAAATCTAAGGCAAATCACCCTTCAACTGACGGCAACGTTTGGGTCAACTTACTTGTGCGAGTCTGCATTTTCTGAAATGAAGATAATTAAGTCAAAACATCGCAATCAACTAACTGACGATCATACGTCATCATGCTTGCGATTAGCACTCAGTGGTTACGTACCATGCAGTGCCACGCTTCAACATCCAAAGTCACTCCTTAGTTGAGTTTAACACCATATGTAACTCTTTTGTTATGTAACAACCAATAAAGTCGCAAATTAGAATATCTATGAGTTTTTTCATTGATATTATAGTGAAGAACCTAACTAAACCTAAACCAAACCTTTACTTAAATAATATTGTGCGGAGAGCTAATATCTTTATATTCTACGGTACACCCAACGTAGGTGGGTAGGGATTATCGTGTATGTACGCCAACCCTGCATCACATACTTGCAGCATCTCAGAGTCGATCGTAAGTAGCCTAAAAATATCGAGTTAGATCGCTAGCAGTTCAAGTTTGAGCACTCCTGCTTCAAGCCATCCTTACCACAGTTAACTTTCTACCCCCCTTGCCCAAAGTCTGGCTACGCCCATGTTTCATAGGTCAAACATTATGAAACTGAACGTTCAGAAAAATCAACTTTTGAGGAAAAACAAAAACTCCTGTTTTTGTTACTCTAGTAGGATACGGAAGCAATTATACAACTTCTGCAACCAGTAATGCATATATTTTCTGCTTAACCCAGCAAGCTTGCCAACCTAAGTTGTCTGTTCTATTCTATGACAACGAATGAGAATACTGATAATTGGTCTTTGTTTGTAGGCATATAACCTCAATATTTATTTACATTTACAATAAACATTACATCACGTCTTAATTCTAATTTTTAGGTTTTGAAAGCAATTTCCTTTTGAATGTGAAAAATATACTTTGAAGAGATATTTCCTTAGAAAAGCAGAAATTGGCTCTTATTCGTAGTTATTAGTTCTTATGTTAAAACACTGAATTAGTTAAAAATCTACTGGTATAGATAACGATAAACATGAGATAACATTGGTATGATCAATTATTATATTATTCGTTATTCACGCTTCCTGTGCATTTCATCTTTCATGATGAATATACTGAGCTATAAGCCGATAAGTTTTTAATACCATTAGGCCTTTTGTATCTCATATTTTACAGATAGAAACCCATATCTTTTCATTAAAGGTATCCACTTAGTAGGAATACATCCAAAACAGGATAGCCTGATGAATTTTATTCACGAATTATTTTTTCTTTTTCAGTTCTTGGTAAGACATCATGAATCCAAAATTCTATCATACAAAACATTGAACACAGATTATGTTGATGTTCATGGCCGTAATTTAAATGTTATAAGGAATCTTGATGGTTCAATATTAATCCCATTAGAGGAAGTACAAAAGACTGGTTTTCATATTTTTCCTAAAGCAAGTTTTAAAACTGCAATAATTAGCAATGAGTGAGTATTTAAATGAATATTATTGATTTGGGAAATGGGAACTTTTGAGGTTTAATAATGAATTTCATTGTATCCTTTAATCAGTTCTGTTCATTATTTTATGGGTGCAATTTTCATTTTGCAATATTGAATATTCGTGATTTATAGAATTTGTAGTCATTCATTCAAAGCAAGGATGATTAGTCTGACATACGTAAATGCTGTTGCAACTCAGACAAATTAACTTATAAACTGTTAATTTATTTATTTCTTGAACTCACCCACCAGTATAACATTCTGATTGGAAATAGAAATGAATAACTCGATATCATCTTCAGATCTGTGAATTTATTATTCAGATTACAGGTATAATTCAGAATTTACCGAGTAGCAGAGGAATATGCATCGGTAATTATTTAGTATAGTGTCGATAGTCAAAATTCACTGAAAAAGCGTTTACTTACTAATTTTGGGTCCCAGAATCCAACTCTGAAATCATTTTGCCCCGGAAGGCTATCGTTTAGAAAGAAAAAAAAAACAAAATTTCCTCGATAGTCCTCTTATCTATATCATTCAAACGCTATAATTTTTTTTTATTCAGAACCAGTATACAAAGCTATAGAGATACACATAGTACCTGTACATAGACTGGCATTAAAACCTAAACTAACCTAATAAACTAATAGCCTAAACCCCAGAACCCCATCAAATCAATTACACCTCAACCTCCCCCGGCCCCTCCCCTCACAGTACTTTCCCTCATTTAAAAAACAAGGAAAAAAAAGAGAAAGAAAAAGACATTCAAGTCTCAAATTTTCAAAAGTAAAAAAAAGAAATTTCATCTTAAACCCCCATCTGCAAAATCCATATCCTTAATTTAGTCCTTATATTTTTTCTACTGTAACTCAAAATTTTGAGTTAATTAGGTAACATTTAAATTTTAGAGTTTTTGTAACTTTGCCGATTAATTTTACCGTTAACTTTAATTATATTTACGATAATAACGCTCACTTCAAATAGAGTTTTTGCAACCTTACAAAATAATGTAGTTATTCCATTGACAGTTTATCACCATAAAAATTGTCACGTCATTTTACTACGGCCGATTTGTTTTTGTTAGGTTAGGTTGCACAGGGTAAATGGGAATAATTATCAGCTCTTATTCTGTCGTAATAGAGAGTTTTTGCAACTTCGACGATTTCGTTAATTTTACCGTTAACTTTAAATATATTTACGATAATAACGCTCACTTCAAATAGAGTTTTTGCAACCTTACAAAATACTTCTTGCTTGCTTGCATCTTTTAACAATGTGCTCGGGAACTTAGCCCATTTACACAGCTGGACCTACAGTTTATAGTGGATTCCGAACCACTCTCCTAGACCGTGCAATGATAACTGCCACCACAAGGATTACAAGTTATCTGGTCGTCGGAAGTTTAGGCCCTCTTTAGGCGACTCTTTCAAATTCAGCACTTTTTGTTCAAGGACAACATCCATAACCTGACCCCAGATTCGAACCAGGAGCCTCGACTTAGCAGTTCCAATATGCTTGCGCACTAACCGTGCAGCTACCGAGGCTGTTAACCTCACAAAATAATGTAGTTATTCCATTGACAGTTTGTCTCCATAAAAATTGTCACTTGTCATTTACTACGGCCGATTTGTTTTTGTTAGGTTAGGTTGCACACGGTAAATGGGAATAATTACCAGCTCTTATTCTGTCGTAATAGAGAGTGTTTGCAACTGCGACGATTTCGTTAATTTTACCGTTAACTTTAAATATATTTACGATAATAACGCTCACTTCAAATAGAGTTTTTGCAACCTTACAAAATACTTCTTGCTTGCTTGCATCTTTTTACAATGTGCTCGGGAACTTAGCCCATTTACAGAGCTGGACCTACAGTTTATAGTGGATTCCGAACCACTCTCCTAGTCCGTGCAATGATAACTGCCACCACAAGGATTACCAGTTATCTGGTCTTCGGAAGTTTATGCCCTCTTTAGGCGACTCTTTCAAATTCAGCACTTTTTGTTCAAGGACAACATCCATAACCTGACCCCGGATTCGAACCAGGAGCCTCGACTTAGCAGTTCCAATATGCTTGCGAACTAACCGTGCAGCTACCGAGGCTGTTAACCTTACAAAATAATGTAGTTATTCCATTGACAGTTTGTCAGCATAAAAATTGTCACGTTATTTTACTACGGCCGATTTGTTTTTGTTAGGTTAGGTTGCACACGGTAAAAGGGAATAATTATCAGCTCTTATTCTGTCGTAATAGACAGTTTTCGAAACTTCGACGTTTTCGTTAATTTCACCGTTAACTTTAAATATATTTACGATAATAACGCTCACTTCAAATAGAGTTTTTGCAACCTTACCAATTAATGTAGTTATTCCATTGACAGTTTGTCACCATAAAAATTGTCACTTGTCATTTTACTACGGCCAATTTGTTTTTGTTAGATTAAGTTGCACAGGGTAAATGGGAATAATTATCAGCTCTTATTCTGTCGTAATAGAGAGTTTTTACAACTTCGACGATTTCGTTAATTTTACCATTAACTTTAATTATATTTACTATAATAACGCTCACTTCAAATAGAGTTTTTGCAACCATACCAAATAACGTAGTTATTCCATTGACAGTTTGTCACCATAAAAATTGTCACTTGTCATTTTACTACGGCCAATTTGTTTTTGTTAGATTAAGTTGCACAGGGTAAATGGGAATAATTATCAGCTCTTATTCTGTCGTAATAGAGAGTTTTTACAACTTCGACGATTTCGTTAATTTTACCATTAACTTTAATTATATTTACTATAATAACGCTCACTTTAAATAGAGTTTTTGCAACCTTACCAAATAACGTAGTTATTCCATTGACAGTTTGTCACCATAAAAATTGTCACTTGTCATTTTACTACGGCCGATATTTGTTTTTGTTAGGTTAGGTTGCACAGGGTAAATGGGAATAATTATCAGCTCTTATTCTGTCGTAATAGAGAGTTTTTACAACTTCGACGATTTCGTTAATTTTACCATTAACTTTAATTATATTTACTATAATAACGCTCACTTCAAATAGAGTTTTTGCAACCATACCAAATAACGTAGTTATTCCATTGACAGTTTGTCACCATAAAAATTGTCACTTGTCATTTTACTACGGCCAATTTGTTTTTGTTAGATTAAGTTGCACAGGGTAAATGGGAATAATTATCAGCTCTTATTCTGTCGTAATAGAGAGTTTTTACAACTTCGACGATTTCGTTAATTTTACCATTAACTTTAATTATATTTACTATAATAACGCTCACTTTAAATAGAGTTTTGCAACCTTACCAAATAACGTAGTTATTCCATTGACAGTTTGTCACCATAAAATTGTCACTTGTCATTTTACTACGGCCGATAT
This sequence comes from Cryptolaemus montrouzieri, assembly GCA_013387265.2. Lineage (NCBI taxonomy): Eukaryota > Metazoa > Arthropoda > Insecta > Coleoptera > Coccinellidae > Cryptolaemus > Cryptolaemus montrouzieri. Next base: position 155,691,373 of record JABFTP020000185.1, on the reverse strand, counting down.
TTGTTTTTGTTAGGTTAGGTTGCACAGGGTAAATGGGAATAATTATCAGCTCTTATTCTGTCGTAATAGAGAGTTTTTACAACTTCGACGATTTCGTTAATTTTACCATTAACTTTAATTATATTTACTATAATAACGCTCACTTCAAATAGAGTTTTTGCAACCTTACCAAATAACGTAGTTATTCCATTGACAGTTTGTCACCATAAAAATTGTCACTTGTCATTTTACTACAGCCGATATTTGTTTTTGTTAGGTTAGGTTGCACAGGGTAAATGGGAATAATTATCAGCTTTTATTCTGTCGTAATAGAGAATTTTTGAAACTTCGACGATTTCGTTAATTTCACCGTTAACTTTAATTATATTTACGATAATAACGCTCACTTCAAATAGAGTTTTTGCAACCTTACCAATTAATGTAGTTATTCCATTGACAGTTTGTCACCATAAAAATTGTCACTTGTCATTTTACTACGGCCGATTTGTTTTTGTTAGGTTAGGTTGCACAGGGTAAATGGGAATAATTATCAGCTCTTATTCTGTCGCAATAGAGAGTTTTTGCAACTTCGGCGATTTCGTTAATTTTAATTATATTTACGGTAATAGCGTTCACTTCAAATAGAGTTTTTGCAACCTTAACAAATAATGTAGTTATTCCATAGACAGTTTGTCACTATAAAAATTGTCACTTGTCATTTTACTACGGCCGATTTGTTTTGTTAGGTTAGGTTGCACACGGTAAATGGGAATAATTATCAGCTCTTATTCTGTCGTAATAGAGAGTTTTTGCAACGTCGACGATTTCGTTAATTTTACCGTTAACTTTAATTATATTTACGATAATAACGCTCACTTCAAATAGAGTTTTTGCAATCTTACAAAATACTTCTTGCTTGCTTGCATCTTTTTACAATGTGCTCGGGAACTTAGCCCATTTACAGAGCTGGACCTACAGTTTATAGTGGATTCCGAACCACTCTCCTAGTCCGTGCAATGATAACTGCCACCACAAGGATTACAAGTTATCTGGTCGTCGGAAGTTTATGCCCTCTTTAGGCGACTCTTTCAAATTCAGCACTTTTTGTTCAAGGACAACATCCATAACCTGACCCCAGATTCGAACCAGGAGCCTCGACTTAGCAGTTCCAATATGCTTGCGAACTAACCGTGCAGCTACCGAGGCTGTTAACCTCACAAAATAATGTAGTTATTCCATTGACAGTTTGTCACCATAAAAATTGTCACGTTATTTTACTACGGCCGATTTGTTTTTGTTAGGTTAGGTTGCACACGGTAAAAGGGAATAATTATCAGCTCTTATTCTGTCGTAATAGAGAGTTTTCGAAACTTCGACGTTTTCGTTAATTTCACCGTTAATTTTAATTATATTTACGGTAATAGCGTTCACTTCAAATAGAGTTTTTGCAACCTTAACAAATAATGTAGTTATTCCATAGACAGTTTGTCACCATAAAAATTGTCACTTGTCATTTACTACGGCCGAAATTTGTTTTTGTTAGGTTAGGCTGCACACGGTAAATGGGAATAATTATCAGCTCTTATTCTGTCGTAATAGAGAGTTTTTGCAACTTCGACGATTTCGTTAATTTTACCGTTAACTTTAAATATATTTACGATAATAACGCTCACTTCAAATAGAGTTTTTGCAACCTTAAAAAATAATGTAGTTATTCCATTGACAGTTTGTCACCTTAAAAATTGTCACTTGACATTTTACTACGGCCGAAATTTGTTTTTGTTAGGTTAGGTTGCACACGGTAAATGGGAATAATTATCAGCTCTTATTCTGTCGTAATAGAGAGTTTTTGCAACTTCGACGATTTCGTTAATTTTACCGTTAACTTTAAATATATTTACGATAATAACGCTCACTTCAAATAGAGTTTTTGCAACCTTAAAAAATAATGTAGTTATTCCATTGACAGTTTGTCACCTTAAAAATTGTCACTTGTCATTTTACTACGGCCGAAATTTGTTTTTGTTAGGTTAGGTTGCACACGGTAAATGGGAATAATTATCAGCTCTTATTCTGTCGTAATAGAGAGTTTTTGCAACTTCGACGATTTCGTTAATTTAACCGTTAACTTTAAATATATTTACGATAATAACGCTCACTTCAAATAGAGTTTTTGCAACCTTACAAAATACTTCTTGCTTGCTTGCATCTTTTACAATGTGCTCGAGATCTTGCCCATTTACACAGCTGGACCTACAGTTTATAGTGGATTCCGAATCACTCTCCTAGACCGTGCAATGATAACTGCCACCACAAGGATTACAAGTTATCTGGTCTTCGGAAGTTTATGCCCTCTATAGGCGACTCTTTCAAATTCGGCACTTTTTGTTCAAGGACAACATCCATAACCTGACCCCGGATTCGAACCAGGAGACTCGACTTAGCAGTTCCAATATGCTTGCGCACTAACCGTGCAGCTACCGAGGCTGTTAACCTCACAAAATATTGTAGTTATTCCATTGACAGTTTGTCACCATAAAAATTGACACTTGTCATTTTACTACGGCCAATTTGTTTTTGTTAGGTTAGGTTGCACACGGTAAATGGGAATAATTATCAGCTCTTATTCTGTCGTAATAGAGAGTTTTTGCAACTTCGACGATTTCGCTAATTTTACCCTTAACTTTAAATATATTTACGATAATAACGCTCACTTCAAATAGAGTTTTTGCAACCTTACAAAATACTTCTTGCTTGCTTGCATCTTTTACAATGTGCTCGGGAACTTAGCCCATTTACACAGCTGGACCTATAGTTTATAGTGGATTCCGAACCACTCTCCTAGACCGAGCAATGATAACTGCCACCACAAGGATTACAAGTTATCTGGTCGTCGGAAGTTTATGCCCTCTTTAGGCGACTCTTTCAAATTCAGCACTTTTTGTTCAAGGACAACATCCATAACCTGACCCCGGATTCGTACCAGGAGCCTCGACTTAGCAGTTCCAATATGCTTGCGCACTAACCGTGCAGCTACCGAGGCTGTTAACCTCACAAAATAATGTAGTTATTCCATTGACAGTTTGTCACCATAAAAATTGTCACGTTATTTTACTACGGCCGATTTGTTTTTGTTAGGTTAGGTTGCACACGGTAAAAGGGAATAATTATCAGCTCTTATTCTGTCGTAATAGAGAGTTTTCGAAACTTCGACGTTTTCGTTAATTTCACCGTTAACTTTAAATATATTTACGATAATAACGCTCACTTCAAATAGAGTTTTTGCAACCTTACCAATTAATGTAGTTATTCCATTGACAGTTTGTCACCATAAAAATTGTCACTTGTCATTTTACTACGGCCAATTTGTTTTTGTTAGATTAAGTTGCACAGGGTAAATGGGAATAATTATCAGCTCTTATTCTGTCGTAATAGAGAGTTTTTACAACTTCGACGATTTCGTTAATTTTACCATTAACTTTAATTATATTTACTATAATAACGCTCACTTTAAATAGAGTTTTTGCAACCTTACCAAATAACGTAGTTATTCCATTGACAGTTTGTCACCATAAAAATTGTCACTTGTCATTTTACTACGGCCGATATTTGTTTTTGTTAGGTTAGGTTGCACAGGGTAAATGGGAATAATTATCAGCTCTTATTCTGTCGTAATAGAGAGTTTTTACAACTTCGACGATTTCGTTAATTTTACCATTAACTTTAATTATATTTACTATAATAACGCTCACTTCAAATAGAGTTTTTGCAACCATACCAAATAACGTAGTTATTCCATTGACAGTTTGTCACCATAAAAATTGTCACTTGTCATTTTACTACGGCCGATATTTGTTTTTGTTAGGTTAGGTTGCACAGGGTAAATGGGAATAATTATCAGCTCTTATTCTGTCGTAATAGAGAGTTTTTACAACTTCGACGATTTTGTTAATTTTACCATTAACTTTAATTATATTTACGATAATAACGCTCACTTCAAATAGAGTTTTTGCAACCTTACCAAATAACGTAGCTATTCCATTGACAGTTTGTCACCATAAAAATTGTCACTTGTCATTTTACTACGGCCGATTTGTTTTTGTTAGGTTAGGTTGCACAGGGTAAATGGGAATAATTATCAGCTCTTATTCTGTCGCAATAGAGAGTTTTTGCAACTTCGGCGATTTCGTTAATTTTAATTATATTTACGGTAATAGCGTTCACTTCAAATAGAGTTTTTGCAACCTTAACAAATAATGTAGTTATTCCATAGACAGTTTGTCACTATAAAAATTGTCACTTGTCATTTTACTACGGCCGATTTGTTTTGTTAGGTTAGGTTGCACACGGTAAATGGGAATAATTATCAGCTCTTATTCTGTCGTAATAGAGAGTTTTTGCAACGTCGACGATTTCGTTAATTTTACCGTTAACTTTAATTATATTTACGATAATAACGCTCACTTCAAATAGAGTTTTTGCAATCTTACAAAATACTTCTTGCTTGCTTGCATCTTTTTACAATGTGCTCGGGAACTTAGCCCATTTACAGAGCTGGACCTACAGTTTATAGTGGATTCCGAACCACTCTCCTAGTCCGTGCAATGATAACTGCCACCACAAGGATTACAAGTTATCTGGTCTTCGGAAGTTTATGCCCTCTTTAGGCGACTCTTTCAAATTCAGCACTTTTTGTTCAAGGACAACATCCATAACCTGACCCCAGATTCGAACCAGGAGCCTCGACTTAGCAGTTCCAATATGCTTGCGAACTAACCGTGCAGCTACCGAGGCTGTTAACCTCACAAAATAATGTAGTTATTCCATTGACAGTTTGTCACCATAAAAATTGTCACGTTATTTTACTACGGCCGATTTGTTTTTGTTAGGTTAGGTTGCACACGGTAAAGGAATAATTATCAGCTCTTATTCTGTCGTAATAGAGAGTTTTCGAAACTTCGACGTTTTCGTTAATTTCACCGTTAACTTTAATTATATTTACGATAATAACGCTCACTTCAAATAGAGTTTTTGCAACCTTACCAATTAATGTAGTTATTCCATTGACAGTTTGTCACCATAAAAATTGTCACTTGTCATTTTACTACGGCCAATTTGTTTTTGTTAGGTTAGGTTGCACACGGTAAATGGGAATAATTATCAGCTCTTATTCTGTCGTAATAGAGAGTTTTTGCAACTTCGACGATTTCGCTAATTTTACCGTTAACTTTAATTATATTTACGATAATAACGCTCACTTCAAATAGAGTTTTTGCAACCTTACAAAATACTTCTTGCTTGCTTGCATCTTTTAACAATGTGCTCGGGAACTTAGCCCATTTACACAGCTGGACCTACAGTTTATAGTGGATTCCGAGCCAATCTCCTAGACCGTGCAATGATAACTGCCACCACAAGGATTACAAGTTATCTGGTCGTCGGAAGTTTAGGCCCTCTTTAGGCGACTCTTTCAAATTCAGCACTTTTTGTTCAAGGACAACATCCATAACCTGACCCCGGATTCGAACCAGGAGCCTCGACTTAGCAGTTCCAATATGCTTGCGCACTAACCGTGCAGCTACCGAGGCTGTTAACCTCACAAAATAATGTAGTTATTCCATTGACAGTTTGTCACCCTAAAAATTGTCACTTGTCATTTTACTACGGCCGATTTGTTTTTGTTAGGTTAGGTTGCACACGGTAAATGGGAATAATTATCAGCTCTTATTCTGTCGTAATAGAGAGTTTTTGCATTTTCGACGATTTCGTTAATTTTACCGTTAACTTTAAATATATTTACGATAATAACGCTCACTTCAAATAGAGTTTTTGCAACCTTACAAAATACTTCTTGCTTGCTTGCATCTTTTAACAATGTGCTCGGGAACTTAGCCCATTTACACAGCTGGACCTACAGTTTATAGTGGATTCCGAACCACTCTCCTAGACCGTGCAATGATAACTGCCACCACAAGGATTACAAGTTATCTGGTCTTCGGAAGTTTATGCCCTCTATAGGCGACTCTTTCAAATTCGGCACTTTTTGTTCAAGGACAACATCCATAACCTGACCCCGGATTCGAACCAGGAGCCTCGACTTAGCAGTTCCAATATGCTTGCGAACTAACCGTGCAGCTACCGAGGCTGTTAACCTTATAAAATAATGTAGTTATTCCATTGACAGTTTGTCACCATAAAAATTGTCACGTCATTTTACTACGGCCGATTTGTTTTTGTTAGGTTAGGCTGCACACGGTAAATGGGAATAATTATCAGCTCTTATTCTGTCGTAATAGAGAGTTTTTGCAACTTCGACGATTTCGTTAATTTTACCGTTAACTTTAAATATATTTACGATAATAACGCTCACTTCAAATAGAGTTTTTGCAACCTTACAAAATACTTCTTGCTTGCTTGCATCTTTTACAATGTGCTCGGGAACTTAGCCCATTTACACAGCTGGACCTATAGTTTATAGTGGATTCCGAACCACTCTCCTAGACCGAGCAATGATAACTGCCACCACAAGGATTACAAGTTATCTGGTCGTCGGAAGTTTAGGCCCTCTTTAGGCGACTCTTTCAAATTCAGCACTTTTTGTTCAAGGACAACATCCATAACCTGACCCCGGATTCGAACTAGGAGCCTCGACTTAGCAGTTCCAATATGCTTGCGCACTAACCGTGCAGCTACCGAGGCTGTTAACCTTACAAAATAATGTAGTTATTCCATTGACAGTTTGTCACCATCAAAATTGTCACGTTATTTTACTACGGCCGATTTGTTTTTGTTAGGTTAGGTTGCACACGGTAAAAGGGAATAATTATCAGCTCTTATTCTGTCGTAATATAGAGGTTTTGCAACTTCGACGATTTCGTTAATTTCACCGTTAACTTTAATTATATTTACGATAATAACGCTCACTTCAAATAGAGTTTTTGCAACCTTACCAATTAATGTAGTTATTCCATTGACAGTTTGTCACCATAAAAATTGTCACTTGTCATTTTACTACGGCCGATTTGTTTTTGTTAGGTTAGGTTGCACACGGTAAATGGGAATAATTATCAGCTCTTATTCTGTCGTAATAGAGAGTGTTTGCAACTGCGACGATTTCGTTAATTTTACCGTTAACTTTAAATATATTTACGATAATAACGCTCACTTCAAATAGAGTTTATGCAACCTTACAAAATACTTCTTGCTTGCTTGCATCTTTCAACAATGTGCTCGGGAACTTAGCCCATTTACACAGCTGGACCTATAGTTTATAGTGGATTCCGAACCACTCTCCTAGACCGAGCAATGATAACTGCCACCACAAGGATTACAAGTTATCTGGTCGTCGGAAGTTTATGCCCTCTTTAGGCGACTCTTTCAAATTCAGCACTTTTTGTTCAAGGACAACATCCATAACCTGACCCCGGATTCGAACCAGGAGCCTCGACTTAGCAGTTCCAATATGCTTGCGCACTAACCGTGCAGCTACCGAGGCTGTTAACCTTACAAAATAATGTAGTTATTCCATTGACAGTTTGTCACCATCAAAATTGTCACGTTATTTTACTACGGCCGATTTGTTTTTGTTAGGTTAGGTTGCACACGGTAAATGGGAATAATTATCAGCTCTTATTCTGTCGTAATAGAGAGTTTTTGCAACTTCGACGATTTCGTTAATTTTACCGTTAACTTTAAATATATTTACGATAATAACGCTCACTTCAAATAGAGTTTTTGCAACCTTAAAAAATAATGTAGTTATTCCATTGACAGTTTGTCACCTTAAAAATTGTCACTTGTCATTTTACTACGGCCGAAATTTGTTTTTGTTAGGTTAGGTTGCACACGGTAAATGGGAATAATTATCAGCTCTTATTCTGTCGTAATAGAGAGTTTTTGCAACTTCGACGATTTCGTTAATTTCACCGTTAACTTTAAATATATTTACGATAATAACGCTCACTTCAAATAGAGTTTTTGCAACCTTAAAAAATAATGTAGTTATTCCATTGACAGTTTGTCACCTTAAAAATTGTCACTTGTCATTTTACTACGGCCGAAATTTGTTTTTGTTAGGTTAGGTTGCACACGGTAAATGGGAATAATTATCAGCTCTTATTCTGTCGTAATAGAGAGTTTTTGCAACTTCGACGATTTCGTTAATTTTACCGTTAACTTTAAATATATTTACGATAATAACGCTCACTTCAAATAGAGTTTTGCAACCTTAAAAATAATGTAGTTATTCCATTGACAGTTTGTCACCTTAAAAATTGTCACTTGTCATTTTACTACGGCCGAAATTTGTTTTTGTTAGGTTAGGTTGCACACGGTAAATGGGAATAATTATCAGCTCTTATTCTGTCGTAATAGAGAGTTTTTGCAACTTCGACGATTTCGTTAATTTTACCGTTAACTTTAAATATATTTACGATAATAACGCTCACTTCAAATAGAGTTTTTGCAACCTTACAAAATACTTCTTGCTTGCTTGCATCTTTTACAATGTGCTCGAGATCTTGCCCATTTACACAGCTGGACCTACAGTTTATAGTGGATTCCGAACCACTCTCCTAGACCGTGCAATGATAACTGCCACCACAAGGATTACAAGTTATCTGGTCGTCGGAAGTTTAGGCCCTCTTTAGGCGACTCTTTCAAATTCAGCACTTTTTGTTCAAGGACAACATCCATAACCTGACCCCGGATTCGAACCAGGAGCCTCGACTTAGCAGTTCCAATATGCTTGCGAACTAACCGTGCAGCTACCGAGGCTGTTAACCTCACAAAATAATGTAGTTATTCCATTGACAGTTTGTCACCACAAAAATTGTCACTTGTCATTTACTACGGCCGATTTGTTTTTGTTAGGTTAGGTTGCACACGGTAAATGGGAATAATTATCAGATCTTATTCTGTCGTAATAGAGAGTTTTTACAACTTCGACGACCACAGAAACTATTCTTATCGCTGATTCTCTTGTTTTTTTTTGGAAGACGGATAATTATATTTCTTGAAAAACTAGTAGATTTGGCAAATAATTCTTTAAGATATTCATAGTTGTTCAGAATAGACCTAGAATAAAAAATTGCTTCATTAAAATGCCATGTTACTATCACAATGGATAAAATATACACACATGTAGCATTAATCAGTAATTCTACGCTCAAATACACATTAATTTCTTATTAAAATGCTTTTTAATTCGAATATTTATTTTCTAGACAATTAATTAACCCGCCATATTTACAATGATTTCATGTTACATGTTATATGACGTACAGCTCAAAACGATGCAAGAAAGAGATATAATCTATCTCTCCCGTTCATAACTGAGACTGAAATTCAAATGGGAATATTTCCAAACCAAGCGACTCTTGAATGACCACCTAAAAGTTTATATAGTACTGTCGTAAAAGTAGGGTGATGCGACAATGTTTGTGGGGTGTGTATTTCATCATGTTTAACTCTCAGATAGATTGGTATGAATCCAATATTGTACATTTTCAAATAGCATCAATTCTATGCCTATTAAAACCCTCATGCTTTTTACAGGTTTCATACATTCTGTTTCAGTTTCTATGTAGCTTATAAGATAACTGAGACAGAGAGAATTACAAACTCCAGTATCAGTGTCAATTTTATAATTTTTTGCAGTAGAATATAGTAAAACCTTTATTTGAGTTTAAGTTATGATCAGCTACTATGTAGTAACAACTGAAACCATTCAATATTTAATTTTTTTTTCAGTGATTTGTTGAAAGAATTTAAACTTTTCATGTTGGGAGCAGCAAGAGAGTTTATGTTAGAAAACAGTGTTTCTTTGAATCATAAGGACATCCTGGATACAATAGAGCTGTAAGGAATTATCAGTTAATAATTTTGAAAATCAACCCATAATTCCCTAAAATCTCTGAATTCAACTGTATTGTTCAAATTAGGGTAATTACGAGGTATGTCAAATAAGTTCGCGGATAAGTACCCGGACATTCAGTAATAGAATTTATTATGTTCCAGACTGCTTTGGACTTATCTGTCCCTAGATAATTTTGCCTTGCTTTCATTAACTGTCTATCAAAAGACACTTTCATCTTTTTATTAAGCTCATTAAATTAGCGATGTGGGGTATATCAAGTTGATTCTTGATTTTGACAGAATTCTGCTTGAACAAGTCACCTTTGGTTTTCTGACCCATACCAAAGGGAAATGAGAATCGAAAATTGACTTGAAGCTGTCAAAAAAACAGTACCACATAGTATCATTTGATGGATTGCTGTTTTTGCCTCAGAAACATTGAAGGGTATTCCAAAAAGGCAAAGCGCAAGATGGACTATCCAAATTGGCGGTCTGCCACGTGACTTGTTCCTCATAATGCACATTTATCAGCGCCGATCATACCTTCAAATTGGCAAATATACATTAGATATTGTAAAATTAAATGTGGTTCTATAAATGTAACGAGAAAAACTTTTTTGCCTTTGGATACGTCCATTCTACCACGATATACTATTCAGCTTTATGTTACATCCACAACAATTTTTTTTATCGGCCAGTGTTATGAATTTCATTTGGCACTTCTCTTTTCGTATGACTCCACCATACTACTCTTCTCAGTATTCTGTCAAAAGCCTGCTCCAGATGAGGGGAAACCATAAATATGTTCTTGTCCCTCAATCTGTTGTTCTCTATAAGCTTGGTGGTGAAAATAAGATCACAAACACTTCTTTTTCACGTGAAATATGTATTTCTTAAGTTGGTTTTTCAATTAATTCTCTCAGTTTTCTTCGAAAACTTTGGTATTAATGTAAATCTAGAATTTTCCCAGCTTCTGCTGTCTTCTTTTTCAGTATTTCTAATATCAATCCCCCAATCATTATGAGCTATTAAACTTTCCAAGTTTCCAATTCTGTTTATCCAAGTCTTTCAAGAAACTATCAACATAGGTCTTATTTGAATTTTATCTCATTTTTTTTGTGACATATCCAGAGAAAGAATAGCACAAAGCTAGATGATCAGAAGTGTGTGATTGGAAACCACTACAATGCTGCAATTCAACATTTGAGAAAATATTATCAATGCATGGCCTAGACTGATCTGACGTTCTCGTAACCACATTGAGTGATATTTTAATTCTGAAACTTTCCAGTGTTGGGACAAAGCCATTGAAATTTCCCACTATTGAATAGGAACACAGACATGAGTCTCTCTAGAAGCAGAGAAAGCTTATCAAAAAACATGTTTATATCTCCAGAAGGAGATCGGTGAATACATATGACCAAAATTCTTATAGAATTCATCAAAATTTTACTTGCAGCACATCAATGGATATCAAAGGTTCACTTATCTTTATGTAGTCCAACCTAGTCTTGAACCTCCATGTTGTCTTTATCTGCGGAAAAAGGCAGCAACCAACGAGTATCCCATAAATTTATACTTTGCTAGTTGTTCACTACTTTTCCAGTGTTCTGTTACTGCAAATGATGCACTCTTCTACGCTTAAAACTTGAATAAAAACAAAGAATATCGATATAATGGAATACATTATCAATTATATTCCCAGGACCCCGCAACCATATGTGCAAAGTGTGCAATGCACACGGGCGCCATCCTTTAGAGGCGCCAAAACCAAGGTCCAAAAAAATATTAAAATAAATGTTGAGAAATTAAATTGGATTAGGTATAAATACGCACGAAATTTTATTAGTATATCATTCAGTTACTGCCGAATCCTATGTTGCGAGAACATGTCAGGCGGCAGTTTCTTGATTTTTCCTGTTCAGACATGAATTACGCCTGGAGCGCTATAAAAGCGTTACATCGCCACAGGCGTTTTTAAATCAGTTAGTTCACTGGACCGCCCAACAAGTGAATATATATATATATATATATATATATATATATATATATATATATATATATATATATATATATATATATATATATATATATATATATATATATATATATATATATATATATATAAAGTTATTTTCATTTTGTCAGGTGTGGTGATGTGTTGTGTAATATTTTGTTTACTACTTTTTTTAAATTAAGTGCCGAATACCTGCTGACTACAATTTCAACGGCTTGATTTTTAATGTAAGTGTTCCCTACTTTATACTTTTAATACTAACCCTTTATAGGATACTGGTTATAATTAATTTTTTAGTCAAATATCTTTTTATTTATTGATCGAAATGTCATGTACGATTTTGAAAAAGTTGGTTTTATCCATAACTCGCTTAGTTTTTATGCTATTGATCTTTTTAAAAAACCATTTTGTAGAGTTTTTTAAGGGCTGTAAGATCAAATTAGTTTAATATCTTTTTTGCCTTTATTTTTGAAAGGGTTTAAGCTCAAAGGGCTCGAACAAATTGCTTTCTACTCTAATATGCAAACTTTAATCGGCCATATCTTAATTAATAATAATCTGTCCCATAAAGAGTTAAAAACTATTGGCAACTTAGTTAAGTTTTTAAGAATATTTCCTACCCTACTCACATAGTGCTTATTATTGTGGTTACTTTAGAAGTTAATTCCTGATTTCCATAGGTACTAATTATAAATAAATAACAAGTGGCAGCGGTTGTAGCAGCAAAACAGCTTCTACTGATGCAGAGCCCGGTGAAGCGATGACATCATCCTCGTATACAGCACTTGAAAAATCCAATTCAGGTAATTCAGCTTGTGTAAAAAGTTCGGTAATGTCAGCAACCGAAATACCTGCTGCAAGTGACACTTTCGATGAAGGCTGTAATGAGGCTAGTATCGATATAATTCTGTCCGACCTCGATTTGTGGCCCGAAAGAATCACTAATGAGATGGCTACAATATTGGTTAAACGTAGTAGCAGGAGACGAGCATCATATCCCATACGCCACCGAGCCGGCAGCTGTCGAAATGATTGCCTCTTTTGATTCAGTGATGAGACAGCACGTTAGCCGAGTGTATAACTCCTAAAAAAAGTCTGTAAAAATGACTCATTATTTAGGCGTGCAAATACAGAATGAAATAATTGAATTATTGTCGTCCAAAGTAAGAAATAATATTTCGGAAATGGTTCGCAGTTCAAAATATTTTTCAATAATTTTAGATTGTACACCAGACACTAGTCATACTGAGCTAATTAGTCTTGTTCTGAGGTATGTTGTCCTTAACACCACTTCGAAAAAGGTTGAAGTTAAGGAAAGTTTTATCGCGTTTAATCCAATACTGGACTCTACAGGAAAAGGGATATATACATTTGTGATAGAAAATTTGAAAAAATTAAATTTAGAATTGAAAACACATTAGGGGACAAGGTTATGATAATGGGACAAATATGAAGGGAAAACATGTTGGGCTTCAAAAAAGCATTCTTGATGCGAATCCGAAAGCCCTTTCTGTACCTTGTGCGGCTCATACTTTGAACTTAACAGTAAATGACGCTTCTAAGGTCAGGTGCTACAATAAACTTTTTTAATCTTGTGCAAGAGTTATATAATTTTTTTTCGTTATCCACAAAAAGGTGGTATGTTTTGAGAAAAAATGTCCCCGGGTTGAGTTTAAAGCCTCTAAGTGAGACAAAATGGTCCAGCAGAATTGACGCATTAAAGGCCCTTAAAGTTTATTTAATTAAGGTTTGCGAAAGTCTTCTAGAAGTGGCTGAAGATAATTCCTTTCACATTGATGCAAGATATAAAACGAGTTTCTTCTTAACGTCTGTACAAAATTTTCAATTTATTTCTGGAATTATTTGGCATGAAGTTTTATTTCATATAAATATTGTCAGCAAACAAATGCAAAGTGCTACAATTAATATTAAAGTATGCCAAACCTACCTAAAAAATTTAGTTGATCACTTCCAGCAATATAGATCTGACCAATCATTTCAAGAAATTCTTGTGCAAGCGAAAGAAGTAGCATCCTATCTCCAAATTGAAGAAGACTTTCCACCATTACCAACGGGTAGGAGGAAATTTAAACCAAAACTGTTTGACTATGAACACCGAGATGAGACCTCTAATGATCTAAAAACCGCCTTTAAATTAGTTTTTTCTTGAAAATTATAGATCAAACTATAAACTCATTAAAAAACCGATTTGACTTATTTAATGAGTATGATAATATTTTCGGGTTTTTAAGCGACATATTCAAATTAAGTGACAGCGATCTTTTAAAACATTTGAATTGTGGAGGCCGTTACTTGATGTAGATCCATGATATAAATGAGATAAAAACACAAGGTTTAACTTTAATCTACACTTTATTTGAAAAAATTCGACGACGTTTCGCTGACACAGCAGCTTTATCAAGAATGAAAAATAGAATGAAGACATTTCATTATATTTCAAACTGCCTCAGTGTACAGTGAAACGTATAATTGAAGCCCTTGGCGGAATTTTCTGTCAAAAAAGTACCGGTAATGAAACACCAAATATTTATTTCCCATCCAAATTTATTGTATCGCCTTCAAAGTAGGCTCTGAGTGCTGCGCGAGAATTACAATGACAAAACCCATACAACAATATCATATCAGCATAGTAGAATTTGATGATAATGTGAAACTAAATTGAAAAATTCACGAACTGCATAAGTAAATCATCGAGAATTAATTCTGTGTTTCACAGATCTGTTTATACTGATTCTCGACAAGTTGAAGATTTTCATCTAATTCATTGGATATTTGTAGGTGTTCCCTGAAATTTTTCAAGATGTTTATAAACGAAGTATCATCGCCTTACAGTTTTTGAGAATTGTGAAAAACAAATGGTATGGTATTATAAACAAATCGTAGAACAAGTTGGATGAATAACAGGAAAATCCACACCGAGCCATTGTACAGTTAGTATGAAAGGTAATAAAAACTAATTAAACAAGTTAAGTAGGGGTGAGTAATTCACATCTACCTGTACAGACTTCATCCACTTGAATTCGATTCATTAGATTAGAATAATAGATTCAAAATTAGATCAATAATACATAATAAATATACCATCCAATACTGCAAATTAAAGTTTCTCGTGTCACGAAAACCGAAACCTACTCCACGTAAAACTAAATTTTCTGACCATCAATTTTTTGATAGATTCGTTAACCTTTCTGATACTAATTTCACAACTGATGAAACAAATCTCTTGGAGAAAGGTTTCAAACACAATATTAAATCAAACAAGTTAAAATCTGATTTAGAGGAACTTGGCATAGATACTGAAATTTCTCTGAAGAATATTCCTAATAACACACACCTTAAATATTTAGCATCTAACATTATAAAAAAATCATTAGCTGACTTTAAACCGAGTAAAGAACAAAATATTTTAAAGGCCATCAAACAAAAATCTCAACTAAATGAAGTTATTTTTACAAAAGCAGATAAGGGTAATACTGTTATTACGTTAAATAAAAATGACTACCTATTTAAAACTCTAAATTTCATTTCGTCCGGAAACTATACAATTTCAAACAAAGATCCAACTATTAAATTCCAGAAAATATTAAAATTGCAATAAATGACGCAAAATCTTTAATTAAAGCAATATATAAATACAAATTAATTTTACCAAACCCTCAACCACCTCAACTGTATTCACTCATTAAATTGCATAAAGTAAATAACCCCGTTAGACCAGTCGTATCTTACGTTACAGCCCCAGCCGTGAAATTGTCGCACTACCTTATAGATATCATTAAAATTATTGTTCATTCAAATCAAAATTTTCTATAAAAATTCTTTCGAATTGATAAATAACATAAAAACGTTAACCTACCACCTAACGCAAAACTTATTTCGTTTGATGTTGAGAATTTATACCCAAGTGTTCCTCCAGGTGATGTCAAAATATTAATCGAAAACATGTTGAATTCGAATCATGTTAACCACATAATCAAATCAGAAATATTGAATCTGTTGGACGTTTGCATTGAACAAAATTATTTTTCTTTCAACAACATCTATTACAGTAGTGAAAATGGTTTGATCATGGGAAATCCTTTGAGTCCACTTTTAGCAGAGATTTTTATGAATAATATTGAACAGAAAATTCATACACATCCACTCATTTCCAAATTTCTTTATTGGTATAGATATGTTGACGACATCTTAGTATGTTTCATTGGAACTACTCGTCAATTAGACTTATTTGTTAATTTCATTAATTCCATCCATTTGAACATTAAATTCACGATAGAAATTGAACAGAACGATTCCATAAATTTTTGGACTTAAAATCACTAAACAAAATAATAATCATGTTTTTTCGGTCTTTCGTAAACCAACTCATACTGATACAATTATACATAACTACTCATTACATCCAATTCAACACAAAGTTGCAGCTTTAAACAGCATGGTACATCGGTTACTCAATTTACCTTTATCAGTAGAAGATTATAATAAAGAGTTAAACATCATCAAACAGATAGCCATTAATAATTCATATAATCCGGATATGATAGATCTAATCATTCGCAAAAACTCTATCAGAAAGCAATAAATGAAGTATATCCTATTCATAAAGACTATAAAATATTCAACAGTTTAACATTCTGCGGTTCTGCAAGTACAAATATTAAATCCTTTCTCGTCAAACAAAATCTTAATATAGCTTTCAAAACTTCTAATAACTTAGGTAAACATATTAAAAATAATAAATCTCGTGTTGAAAAATCAAGTAAATCAGGAATCTATAAACTCAGTTGCGGTTCTTGTGATAAAATTTATATCGGTAGGACCTATAGGAGTTTTGGCATAAGAACATCTGAACATAAACGTAGCTTCGATAAAAATAAATCTGATTCAAATTATTCAAACCACCTAATAAAAGAAAACCATTCATTCAATAAAAACTTTGACATATTACATATAAAATCAAAAAGTTCAAAATTAGATCTCCTAGAAGCATTAGAAATAAATAGATTCAAACATTCGGACAAGCTTTTGAATGAACAGGTAGATTTGAATTACTCACCCCTACTTAACTTGTTTAATTAGTGTTATTACCTTTCATACTAACTGTACAATGGCTCGGTGTGGATTTTCCTGTTATTCATCCAACTTGTTCTACGATTTGTTTATAATACCATACTCTTCATTCTATTTTTCATTCTTGATAAAGCTGCTGTGTCAGCGAAACGTCGTCGAATTTTTTCAAATAAAGTGTAGATTAAAGTTAAACCTTGTGTTTTTATCTCATTTTTAAAACATTGTTCTATTATTGAAGAGCGACTGACAGATCAGGATTATATGGATATAGACTCCAATGATCTGTTTAACGAAATGAAAGCGTTAAAGTTGTTTTCATTACCTGATGATACTGACCCCTTTAGTATTTTACAATATATATTTGAAAACAATTTAATCTCCATCTTTCCAAACGTAAGCATTTCACTGAGAATTCTTTTGACATTGCCTGTATCTGTAGCTTCTGGCGAGCGATCTTTTTCAAAGTTAAAAATCATTAAAAAAATAAAAAATAAAAGATTTTCTGGGATAACAATATTAAGAACTGAACAAGAAGTTTTTGACGGTATAAATTTTAGCGATGTAATTAATGAATTTGCAACAGCTAAATCTCGAAAAATATCGCTACTACAATAGCTATCTTTTATTTTTCTATTGCACTTAGACTTAGCTCATTTTGATTTTAAAACGAAGTTCCCTAGGTATTTGTTATTGGAAATATCTGTATATTTTTTATATTTGTAAGTATAAGTAGAAAGTAGTACTTAAGTAAATGTTTTAAAATGGGTGTGAACAAGAATTTATTTTGTTATAATTTTATTCTGTTTGTTTCATTTTGATATTTTTGTCTACAAATAAATATTACTTCTAAAGCTCAGTTTTTTGCTTTACTGCAAACACCTACCTACCTACCTCCTACCTTCAAAAAAAAATAAAAAACCATGATTCGAAATGCCTTAAGAGGCGCCAAAATCCTTTTTGGCACACAAGCGCCAGTAGCCCTCACGGGGGCTCTGTATAATCCAACTTTCGAGTATGCTTATCTGTAACTTAGACAACTTTGTTTTCTAGATGTCGAAGAGAACTGTTCAAAAAGTCGGCTACACCTTCTTCGAGTGTAGGAGATTCCTCCGAAAAGGAATCCCGTCTTCAGAAAAGTAATTCAAGCTATTATAGTCGTTATAAAATTTTACGCTAATTCTAATTTTTTAGATTTTACAAGTAATTGGAGTGCAGATAGTTCTAGTAATGATAATGAAAGGTCTAAAAATCAAAATAACGAAAATAGAAAGAATTATCAGAAGGGACAAATCGATGATAGTGGAAATAGAAACAAGAGGCACCAACATAAGAAGAATTTACTAAATCGGGAGGGAAACAACGATAAACTTACGACCACAAAGGAAAATAATTCAAAATTTGATGGAACAAAGAAAGAATTCAAGAAACTCTCCGACTGCATGGTCAATAGAGTTCGTTTGAAGAAGACTGAACAGCTGGTAAAATTGAAATTAAACTTAATAATAAATTGTAACATCGTGGTACATAATATGATTAAGAACTCATCTACTAACAAAAATAAATTGGGTACAAACTGATTAAATAAGAGTAAGGCAATTTGAAATAATACTGGTTTAGAAGCCACTCGACCCTATCACTTTTGAGTTTCACTCTTTTCGCTAGGCTCTGATTAGTTGATCATATTAAGGTTCACACCCAATTGAAAAATGACACGAGACAGATAGTAGTTTTTAAAGTGGAACTGTATATATATATATATATATATATATATATATATATATATATATATATATATATATATAGGAGTTTAATTTACTAACCCTTCCTCTATAAATATTTGATTATACTGGGAATATGGGTTAAAATTGACAGATATTATCTTTGGTTATATATAATTTGCAGAAATCTATTCTACGCGTTTCGGCACCATTGCCATCTTCAGAAAATCTGTATCTGCACAATTATCTAAAATTAAAATCGAGATATTTTAAAATAAGTACATATACCATACAAAACAAATCTTACATTTAAAAACTTCACCGACGATATCATTCTGTCGTTATCACATTAAGACTGACATGAAAGGAAACAATAAACAAATATAGGCAAACATTCTTAAAATTACTGTATCACGGGTTGTAGAATTATACACTTCACTGTTAAGAGATAAGATTTCCATAGATATTCATTAAACCATCAGAGTCAACTTTTGAGTTTATTGTCCTAGGTTCTTTCTGGATTTTGATCATTTCTAAAATATTCCTTTTAAAATCATTATATTCCGTTGTGAGTACTTGTGCATTTGCATAGTCAAATTTGTGCATTTTTCAATACTATGTCTTGCTAGAGCTGTGACTACTTTGTTCGATCTAACGGAATATTCATGCTTGTAGACCCTCTTATGCAAATATTGTTTGGTATTGCCAATATAATACCCATCGCACTCTTGGCATTCTATTTTATATATGCTATGAGTTTTGTTTTTTAATTCAATGCGAGGTTTTAGATTTGTGAAGAATTTCTTGCTATGATTATTAGGTTTATGTCCCACTTTGATGTTGTATTTTTCTAGACACTTCAGATAATCGACAAAAAATGGGAGAAAATTGCTCCTTTCACAGATCTACCACGAAAATAATTTATAAGGGCTACGAAATTTTGCTTAGACTCTACCTATTTCATGTTCGAAAACCAGATTTATTCACAAATATTCGGAACTCCAATGGGATCACCTATTTCAGCTGCAATAGCAAACCTCATATTAGAAGATCTCGAATGCACAATACTTTCAACATTAAATTTCAAAGTGCAATTCTATAAACGCTTCGTTGATGACTGTATTGCATGTATACCATCGAATCAAATAAAACAAATAACAGAAGCCTTTAATAGATACCACAATAAGATCCAATTTACGAACGAGGTAGAAAGTGCGAGAAAAATAACTTTTCTTGACATGCAAATTTCATATGACGAATACGGAGCGATATACACCAATTGGTATCAAAAACCAACATGGAGTGGAAGATATTTGAATTTTGAATCAAGCGTACCTAACAGGTAAAAAAAAAGTGTTGTTAATAGCCTGGTTGATCGAGCAATAAAACTATCACACCGCAAATATAGAAGAAAGAATCTAATGAAATTGAAGAAAGTGCTGAGAAGAAATTCATATCCACCAAACTTTTACGAACCACTGATAAGACAAAGAATACATCAAATTTATAACACGGAACCGAAAAGAGAAGAAAAAGGTGATTTCAACCATATAGGTCTCACTCTCACTCCCGGATTGTGTCAACAGATAAACAAGTGTCTAGAAAAATACAACATCAAAGTGGGACATAAACCTAATAATCGTAGCAAGAAATTCTTCACAAATCTAAAACCTCGCATTGAATTAAAAAACAAAACTCATAGCATATATAAAATAGAATGCCAAGAGTGCGATGGGTGTTATATTGGCAATACCAAACAATATTTGCATAAGAGGGTCTACGAGCATGAATATTCCGTTAGATCGAACAAAGTAGTCACAGCTCTAGCAAGGCATAGTATTGAAAAATGCACAAATTTGACTATGCAAATGCACAAGTACTCACAACGGAATATAATGATTTTAAAAGGAATATTTTAGAAATGATCAAAATCCAGAAAGAGCCTAGGACAATAAACTTAAAAGTTGACTCTGATGGTTTAATGAATATCTATGGAAATCTTATCTCTTAACAGTGAAGTGTATAATTCTACAACCCGTGATACAGTAATTTTAAGAATGTTTGCCTATATTTGTTTATTGTTTCCTTTCATGTCAGTCTTAATGTGATAACGACAGAATGATATCGTCGGTGAAGTTTTTAAATGTAAGATTTGTTTTGTATGGTATATGTACTTATTTTAAAATATCTCGATTTTAATTTTAGATAATTGTGCAGATACAGATTTTCTGAAGATGGCAATGGTGCCGAAACGCGTAGAATAGATTTCTGCAAATTATATATAACCAAAGATAATATCTGTCAATTTTAACCCATATTCCCAGTATAATCAAATATTTATATATATATATATATATATATATATATATATATATATATATATATATATATATATATATATATATATATATATATATATATATATATCTTTTGAAAAGAGAGGATTTACAAAAATTCGAATAATTGTATTTACAATAAATGCTTATATCTATAATTCTGGTGTGTGTCAGAAAAACAATCGTAAAAAACAAGCGAATAAATAAAATACCAGCGGAAAAAACAGACCATGCCTGTTCCTTAATCTGGCATCGAAACTCTGCTTAAAAGCTTCATTCTCTAATTGTCATCTTACACTCCATGATTTCCAGGACTTCTTGATGAAGACAAGGGTGAAAAGGAAGGGGGATTGGGACTGGAAAAATCTGTAACAATGGAAAAAGAACACCAGCAGAAAAATATTTCATCAAAACATATCTAACTCTTATACAGTGTGTTCCAACGAAAATTTGACCCCCCCTATAACTCCGAAATGAGTAACATTAGCGAAAAACACCAAGACACGTCGATTTTTGTTTCGAGGGGGAGCATTTTTCGAAATAATTCGAAACTTCTTAGGTCAACCCCCTACCCCCAGCAACCCTAACTTTGAAATTCATCATAGGGAATAAGGGTCGAGTGGCACCTTACTGAAAAAGTCTGTCAATTCTCCACCTTGATTTGTCATTTTTAGAATTTTAAATTAACATACAGGGTGTCCCAACCAAGGGTGAAGTTGAATTCCTGGAAATCCCAAATACTAAATGAAATAGATTTATTTTGGCATAATGCAAGCGCAGGTTTATGCTCGGTCTAGAAAAACGACCTACACTTGTGAATTTGGAGTTGGTGCAATCAACCCCTATTTCCAGCATTCCCAACTCAAAATCATTCGATCGATAATAGGTCAAGTGGCACCTCGTTGGAAAGGTACTGCAATTTTCTCTTCGAATTTGGTATTTTCGAAATTCAGAATCATCATACAGGGTGTCCCGAAGCAGGAACATTGAAAATCCAAATAACTTTTTGAAACTGGTTCATTTCGGTATACGAGAACATGTTTGATCCGAGAATAGGACTTTCTTGTGTGGTTATTGTTGTAATAATCAAGTTAGTTTTTTGTTTTCAATTGAATACAAGTTCAATAAATCTCGTTTTCCTGTTTAGATGAGCATCCAATCAGTTTCTCCATCATCCCCTCATCCTGAACCTCACGCCAGAAAACCTCGATTGCCAAACTGAAACCAATGCCTCAGTGATTCAGAAAATATAAAAATCTTTCTGGAACTTTGCCACTCAACCTGTAATCACTTGTATGATTTTTTGAGTTGGGGATGCTGAATGGAAGAGATTGATTGCAAAAATTCCATATTCACGCAAGAGAGTCTTATTCTCGAATCAAACATAAACATGTTCTCGTATTATACCGAAATGAACCAGTTTCAAAAAGTTATTTGGGTTTTCAGTGTTCCTGCTCCGGGACACCCTGTATGCTGATTCTGAATTTCGAAAATACCAAATTCGAAGAGAAAATTGAAATACCTTTCCAACGAGGTGCCACTTGACCTATTTTCGATCGAATGATTTTGAGTTGGGGATGCTGGAAATAGGGGTTGATTGCACCAACTCCAAATTCACAAGTGTAGGTCGTTTTCTAGACCGAGCATAAACCTGCGCTTGCATTATGCCAAAATAAATCGATTTCATTTAGTATTTGGGATTTGCAGGAATTCAACTTTACCCTCGGTTGGGACACCCTGTATGTTAATTTAAAATTCTAAAATGACAAATCAGAATGGAGAATTGACAGACCTTTACAGTAAGGTGCCACTCGACCCTTATTCCCTATGATGAATTTCGAAATTAGGGTTGCTGGGGGTAGGGGGTTGATCTGAGAAGTTTCGAATTATTTCGAAAAATGCTCCCCCTCGAAACAAAAATCGACGTGTCTTGGTGTTTTTCGCTAATGTTACTCATTTCGGAGTTATAGGGGGGGTCAAGTTTTCGTTGGAACACACTGTATGTCTAAACTTACTTGAATCTAAGAACTTAACTAATGCTCCTCTGTTTTTCAACAGGGAACATCTCATACGCCTTTTAGGAATGAAGCCCTACATGGGTGTAGCCCTTGCCTTATCAATATACGCCATAGGAAAAAAACACTAAAGGGGATCAAAAACTAATCTCCTAAATAGACTTAAAGTTCTCTACCCAGTTGATGAAATTATCTGAAACGGAATGAATTTCTTGAAAACCACCCGTAAAATGGTAAATAGGACAATCCAGGACTTAATGTCCTATTGTTTCTTCAGCTGCGCCACATTCACATGCCGGACTTTCTACAGTATTCCATTTGAACAACATACTATTATTACTACCATGTCCTGTCCTGAGACGATTTAATGTACACCAATTTTTCCTACTTTATCGAAACCTGCAACCCTTTTGGAAGGATCCTCTATGAAAACTTTATTAAAAACATCAACTTCCTGCCATTCAGTTTTCCAAAGATCAACAGCCTTCACCCGTGTACGCAAAGTCAATCGACCATATAGGTTTCCTAGATTTCAATCTCAGGTTAGATGGATTTTGAAGATCGTGTATTATGCATGTCATATATAATAATAATAATGTTTCTTTACCATCAATCAGAGGAAACAAACATTCACATTCTCCTACAGAAGTGTGGCCGCTCTTGCATAGATAGCATATTTATAGTATTTAATGTATTTCAAAACTGTAACATGAAATTCGTGAAATTTGAATTTTGCTACAAATGATAACACCGTCCAGTTCAGTTAAAATCGATTCTGCTCAGAAATCTATTCAGCCAATCGTCCGTCTGAGTTCCTATTCAAAGCAGGGCATGTCTTAGGTAAACGCTCGTGACCTCACTTTTTTCATGTGTTCTGGAAGCGCATCGTAGCAAGCAAAGTATATGATTGATCTTAAACTCACAGATTTTTTGACCCTTGGAACAATTATCAAATTGGTAGTTCGCAATTTATGAACATTCTCAACCTGGAGGGAGAAACCATTTGAGTGATAGTTACGTTTGAACTGATGACTCAGTAAGGAAAAGGCATACAACTTTTTGACATTGAATACATCAGATGTTTCAAAGAGTTCTTTACTAGGATATCCATTTTTGCATTACCTGTATTCGCTTGCTATAACATTCTGCCATCGATCCCCAAGTTATTATCCCGTATTAACACAACTATGACCGGTTTCACCACACTTGCTTTATCAGATAGATACAAACTAATGAACAGAGTTATTCCTTATATAATATTCTTATTTCCTACTTACTATTACATTAGGTACAAAGGGTATGGTGGAAAATCCATCAAAGTTGCTTACTTTATGAATTGAAAAGATTGAGTGAAGGAGATGGATTTAGATCTAATTGACTATCAAGTAACCTACCTGAATTCCTGTTAATCTCTAAAATTTCCCATAGATTGAATTTTTGTCTATTATTTTCATTGTGTAAAATTTTGAAATTATCATTGAAATTATGGTTTTCTTCGAGTAAGTGATTAGAGTAATGTAAATCTGATTTATGATAATTAACACTACGTTTGTGCTCGGATAATCTAACTTTGAAATTTTGAGAATTTCATCAATTTTAGATTTGCCAGTTTTTGATATGTCGGCTTAAAGAATTATCAGTTCGGAATGCTACATTGAAATTTTAATGCGAGAGGAATGATTTTAATTTCAGACTAGGATTACCAATATAAGTTAAGTTGTTGTATTTTGTGTTAGAACTTTTATACTTGTAAATACTTTTGGATTGCGTTTTGAAATTTTTTGCGTGAAATCATGTTCTCAATCATACTGGGACTGTAACCGTTATTTGTTTAATTATATTTTGCTCTCTCATAAAATTATTTTGTGAAATTGGGATATTAATGAGTCTATGTACCATACTATTGTAAGCAACTTATTTATGTGGATAAGGATGTGTAGATGAGCTGTGAATAGTAATATCTGTATGCGATGACTTATGAAAATAGAAAAATCATGTTTGCCGTTAATTTTAGTTAAAGTTAAATCCAGAAAGTTAATGGAGTTTCTGTTTCTATCTCCAAAGTGAATTTAATATAATCGTGAATTTTGTTAATGAATGTTTTGAATGACTTTAATTGTCTGTTTGTGCCAGTGGAACAACAAATGATATCGTCGACATATCTATATCAATAAATGAAGTATTTGAATAACGGATGTTCTTGGATGGGTTTTTCAATATTATCCATGAAAATTTCAGCTAGTAGAGGGCTCAGAGGATTACCCTTGATTAAACCTTTTTTACTATTATATATTACTCAATTGAAGTTAAAATAATTTTGTTCTAAACAAATTTCTAAAAGCTGTAAGATTTCTGATTGAATTACCGGATTGACTTTATTAATTTGAAGAGCGCACCCTACGTTATTTGCTATGAAGTACTAAGCAAAGACGCCATGAGGCCTAATCGTCTTCTGAGACATTTGTCAACCAAACATGCCTCTTTAAAGGACAAACCTACAGAGTTTTCCGCTGCAAAATCTCAGAATTCAAAGCGCAAGAAGTTAGATAGCACTGGATCTGCTGCTCAGTCACCTTTGAAAGTGCTTGAAGCTTCCTATGAATTATCTCTTTTCTTAACGCTTGTTAAACCGCGCCTTTTAAAAGCAGCCGATGTTGTCCTTGAAACTGATAGTAGGCAAAAGCTATCACGAATACCACTTTCAGACTACACCGTAAAACGACGAATTGATGATTTGGCCGAGGACATCAAAAACCAGGTGGTTGATGCAATAAAAAATCCCCGTTTTTTGCTATCCAGCTTGACGAGAGTACAGACGTAGCACAATGTTCTCATTTGATTGTATATGTTTGTTACTTTGAAAATGAAAGAATGCAGGATGAACTGATGTTTTCTACTGAGCATGGCAAAAACTTATTGGTGTATGCACCGATGGTGCTTCTTCAATGTTCGGTTTTCGCTCAGGCTTTGTGCAGTTGGTCAACCAGAAGAATGCTGACGTGGTTGGGATTCATTGTTTCATTCACCGCCGAGCCTTGGCAGCAGAAACGCTTCCAAACGAACTCGATGCTGTTTTAAAGCTACGTATTACAGTAGTGAACTACGTAAAGAACAGTGCATTAAATACTCGACTATTTAAAAGTCTTTGTGAAGATTTAGGAAGTGACCACAAAACGCTGCTATTTCATACAGAAGTACGATGGCTATCAAAAGGCAATATGTTGGGTAGACTACTTGATCCCGTGATGAAGTGATTAGGTTTTTGGCACTGCAGAAACAAAACTAGCTTAGTGCAGAGTTCAAAAATCCCAGTAACCAAGTGATTTTGGCCTATTTATCAGACTTTTTTGACACGTTAAACAACCTTAACTTGAGACTGCAAGGTGCAGACTCAGATATAGTAACACATCGGGATGCCATCAAGATGTACGTTGAGAAACTACAATTTTGGATACGTAAAGAGTCAATGAACCCCAGCAACTATTCATATTTCAACAAAGTAGTGTCAGTCTCAGAAGAAGCATGTTTTGAGGACGTTTTTGAAGGACCGCTTTTGAAAAACTTGATAATTGACCATTCGAAGAACCTCAAGGAGGAGTTCAGCAGGTACTTTCCTAACTTATCAGAGGAGTTGTACAAACTATCAACATGGACAAACAGTTGCTGCCAGAAGAGTTGCAAGAGGGGGGAATAGAAATAAAAAATGACTCTGCTGCAAGATAAGATTTTGAAAAAATGGACAAGCCCTCATTTTGGTTAAAGTCCTTAAAAGTTTACCCCAGTGTTTCAGAGAAAGTTGTTAATATGTACTTGCCTTTTTCAACAACATACATGTGCGAAAAAGCGTTGTCAACTCTTGTGGCAATCAAAACCAAGTACCGCAACAATCTTGATGTCGAAAGTAAACTACACTGTGCTTTGTCTGAAACTCAACCCAGGATCTGTCAACTTATCCAGAACATGCAAGTGCACTAACCTCACTAAATTACATTTTATGTTTTGTTTTTGTAAGTAGGTAGGCCTATTGCTTTACCTTTCCTAAATTGAAAATATATCTGTGTCACAATGTTAAAAGTTATATCAGTAATTATAATCGTTTTTCATGTTATACTTGTTTTAATTTTCATCATACGTACAAATCGGGGCGTGGGAGGTCTCCAAATAACCAGAGGGGGGCGGGGTACAACAAAGTTTGGGAACCCATGTTCTAAACCCCTCTTTATCAATGAGTAGATTGAGCATTAATAGTTGCTGAAATTCATTCTTGATTGAAAAAACTCGAATACAAAGCGTTTGTGACCTTTGAATAGTATAATCAAGCTTTTTCTTTTTAGGTTAAAATTGTCTACATTGAATCAAATAATGACAAGGAAAAGTATTGGGTTAATTTAGTCGATAACCAAGAAATTATGTTGAATATTATGGAATCCTGCTCGAAACATGCCGACGTGGCACCCCTGGTAACGGAGCCTATATTGGGCAAAATGTATATGGCCATGAGCATCGAAGACGATTTATGGTAAATTCTAATCCACCCAACTCGAGATCAGGGAAGGTGATCAGTATTTCTTTTTTTAGGTACCGCGTTGTCGTACAGAAAATCAAACCGTTCATACAAGTGCATTACATCGACTTTGGTAATGATGCCATCGTATCCCAGGTGAGACAACTCCCGGATTTCTTGAGAATACTGCCGGCACAAGCCGTGCGAATCACTCTGTCCAGACTCGAGGGAGAATCTCCGCCAATGTTGAAAATGGATGGAATAGTTTCTGTGAAATTTGTTAAATGGGTAAGATTGGAAATGTATACTTAATTTTCAGATAATATTAAGCTAGAATGTTAAATATCCTCCCTTGAAGGAGCTGGTTTTCCGATCCACTGCAGTTTCGGTCTCATTGACCCGAAATCTCGCATGTAGTAATTTTTAATTTTTGAGATGTTTGTGTATGCCTGGTTGACAACCAGATAGGAATGAGGAGAGACTGTTTTTCGACAGACCGCTTCTTCACTGACACGGTGTGTAGCGTTGCTGTGAATTGTCGAACCAGTGTGACCGCTTGATGTTTTCCTGTTTTATCTAATCTTTGTTGTCGCGGTTTTGCGGGGCAATGGTGAGTAGCCTCTGTCTCGGTTCGTTTTAGGGCGCAGTAACATTTACATGTTTACTGGCGCTCCAACTAATTGAGACGAATAGGTGGCGGCATAGCCTGATGTGTCTACACAATGCGAAATCTCGCATGTAGTAATTTTTAATTTTTGACAAAGAAATTTTCACGAAACGATAGGTTAAAAACGTAGGTGATTAGATACAGATTCATTTATTAATATCACACAATGTGGATATTGAAATATTATCTACATTAGAAGTTGCAAACCTTTCAACATTTTTAAATAAGCAGTGAGCCATCCTGAATGAAACAATGCACAGTTGCTTTCGATATACATGTATTCATGAGTAATTGGTTCATCACTTGGCAAAGGTTTCACAAATATTTATTAGAAATACTCGACATATGTTTCGGGTTGTTAGCCCATTATCAAGAGGAATACAATACTAAATGCAAAATGAGTGATTTCACTTATGTATAACGGCATTCACAACAGGAGGTAAATTGAAGTCTAGTTGGTCGTTACAAATTGGCTGGTTTTTCCTATGAGAGTAATTTCGATAATCTCCTAGATGTCCATCCTTTTTCCTTTATTACCTGGATGCTTGAGTTCGATATTCTCGAAAGCTATGAAATGATTTTTATTGATGCAGTGGTCCGAAAAACCCGTAAAATTTTTATTTTGGACAATAGATCTTTTTTATGTTCTTTAACTCTCTTATTTCTCTGTAATCTGTTACATATCTTGTTCCTAATATTAGGAATATAGTTAATTGTAATTTTCTGTTAGATTTCTCAGTATGCAACGGACAAATGCTCTGCAATAAAAGTTTATGTCGTTTTTGTCTTATTAAGGTATCAATTAATTTTGGTTCATAGCCGCTGTTCTTAGCGATTTATTTTAAAACTTGAACTTCATTCTCAAAATCGATTTGAATTTGGGAGGCTTTTACTTGGTAAAATTCCATTATCAATAATAAAAAACAAGTACTGTGTTTTGAGGAATTTTACTTAATAATTGCGATTCGTAACGCGTTTCACTACACCGTAGCTTCTTCAGACGAATGATTATGCAGAAAAATGTAAATGAGAATATAACTATAAATGTTCTTGAGTAATTAAAAGCTTATTGGTCGGCTCCTCCTAAGTGGTTATTTATGGCAGGTATATCCAATAAAATTAAGGAATAGATTGCTCCCCGAAAAGATTCAATAGAGGTGAAGGGCTTAAATCGACTTGTTCATTGATGAGTCTACCTGAGTGTTTGTATTTATTTATTTCTAAAGTTTCCCAAAGATCTACCTTCCAATATTTATTATCTGTATGCAAAATTTCAAACTGTGGATCGAAAGAATGATTATTTTCTAAGAGATGATTCGCGTAATTTGAATCTGATTTTTTATTTGAAAAACTGCGTTTATGTTCCGATATTCTAATATTAAAATTTCTATGTGTTCTACCAATGTAGAAATTATCACAGTCATTGCAATTCAATCTATAAACACCTGATTTATTGTTTTTACCTGGTTTGGTTTTATTATTTTTTATATATTTGCCTAAATTATTATTAGTTTGGAAAGCTATGTTGAAATTATTGCTACTTAAGAATGATTTCAGTTTCTCACTTGTAATGCCAACGTAGGTTAAGGTGTTGAATTTTTGTTTCAATTTATCGACAGGGTAAACTTCAGTCAATGCGATTCTACTTTGTTTTTATTTAAAATATTATTTATTAGTTTGGGATTGTAACCATTATTTTTGGCTATTTTTTAATCAAATTTAGTTCTTTGTTGAAATTTTCTGGTGATAGCGGGATGTTAATCAATCTATGAATAAAACTATTGAATGCTGACATTTTATGTTGATATGGATGACACGACGAGTTATGTATTATAATATCTGTATGTGACGGCTTATGGTAAATTGCGAAAACATGTTTTCCATTTTCATTCGAAATTGTTACGTCTAAGAAATTTATCGAATTATTGCTTTCTATTTCGGTTGTGAATGCAATTTTTGGATGTTATGAATTTATATGATTTTCGAAAATTTTCAACTGTCTATCTGTTCCTGTGAAGCAAATAATGATATCGTCTACATAGCGATACCAGTATAAACAATATTTACTGAGTGGATGATTATGAATTAATTTCTCTAAGTTATTCATGAAAATTTCTGCTAACAAAGGACTCAACGGATTGCCCATAATCAAGCCGTCTTCAATAGTATAATATTTGTAATTGAAATGGAAATAATTTTGATCTAAACAAATTTTTAATAATGAAAGAATATCTGATTTAATGATAGTATTGACATGATTCCTTTCTAATAATTCTTCAACTAAGTAATATGTATCTTTTGGAGGAATGTTGGGAAATAGATTCTTAACATCGAAAGAAATAAGTTTGGAATTAGGTGGTATAGTGGTATCTTTGATATTGGCAATAAGTTCGTATGAATTTTTGACCGAAAATTCAGATTTAAAATTGCAATGTTTTATTAGCAAGTCGTTGAGGAATTTTGAAAGTTTGAACGAAGGTGCCGTTACATAAGAAACAACAGGTCTAATAGGGTAATTAGGTTTATGAAGTTTTATCAACGAATATAATTCGGGGGATTGTGGATTGGAGTTAATGAATTTATATTTTTCTTGGTCTGTAATTAATGATTTTGCTGTCGAAATTATGTTTTTAACAACTTTCTGAAATTTTGCGGTAGGATCCTTAGTTGATGTTATATAGTTTTCGGCTGTTAAGAATTCTTCAGTTTTAGAAATATAATCGGTTTTACTAATCGCAATGACGGTGTTACCTTTATCTGCTTTAGTGAATACTAAATCGTTCTTGGTACTATTTTCACGAATTGTTTTTATTATCTTATAATCGGAATTGCAATGAGGTGATAATTTCGAAAAGTCTTCTTTGATGATTTTGCTGTTTGATGTTTGATTATGGGCAATCCGTTGAGTCCTTTGTTAGCAGAAATTTTCATGAATAACTTAGAGAAATTAATTCATAATCATCCACTCAGTAAATATTGTTTATACTGGTATCGCTATGTAGACGATATCATTATTTGCTTCACAGGAACAGATAGACAGTTGAAAATTTTCGAAAATCATATAAATTCATTACATCCAAAAATTGGATTCACAACCGAAATAGAAAGCAATAATTCGATAAATTTCTTAGACGTAACAATTTCGAATGAAAATGGAAAACATGTTTTCGCAATTTACCATAAGCCGTCACATACAGATATTATAATACATAACTCGTCGTGTCATCCATATCAACATAAAATGTCAGCATTCAATAGTTTTATTCATAGATTGATTAACATCCCGCTATCACCAGAAAATTTCAACAAAGAACTAAATTTGATTAAACAAATAGCCAAAAATAATGGTTACAATCCCAAACTAATAAATAATATTTTAAATAAAAAACAAAGTAGAATCGCATTGACTGAAGTTTACCCTGTCGATAAATTGAAACAAAAATTCAACACCTTAACCTACGTTGGCATTACAAGTGAGAAACTGAAATCATTCTTAAGTAGCAATAATTTCAACATAGCTTTCCAAACTAATAATAATTTAGGCAAATATATAAAAATAATAAAACCAAACCAGGTAGAAACAATAAATCAGGTGTTTATAGATTGAATTGCAATGACTGTGATAATTTCTACATTGGTAGAACACATAGAAATTTTAATATTAGAATATCGGAACATAAACGCAGTTTTCAAATAAAAATCAGATTCAAATTACGCGAATCATCTCTTAGAAAATAATCATTCTTTCGATCCACAGTTTGAAATTTTGCATACAGATAATAAATATTGGAAGGTAGATCTTTGGGAAACTTTAGAAATAAATAAATACAAACACTCAGGTAGACTCATCAATGAACAAGTCGATTTAAGCCCTTCACCTCTATTGAATCTTTTCGGGAGCAATCTATTCCTTAATTTTATTGGATATACCTGCCATAAATAACCACTTAGGAGGAGCCGACCAATAAGCTTTTAATTACTCAAGAACATTTATAGTTATATTCTCATTTACATTTTTCTGCATAATCATTCGTCTGAAGAAGCTACGGTGTAGTGAAACGCGTTACGAATCGCAATTATTAAGTAAAATTCCTCAAAACACAGTACTTGTTTTTTATTATACTCAAAATCGATAGCTGACAGAGGAATAGAATGCAATCAGCACAAATGAATGAAAAGCACTAAATTTGATACTGTGGGATTGGGAACTACTGTTTTGAATCAGGGTATCCGATAAGGTTGGTTTTCTGTATATTTTAAAGGCGAGTGAGTCATGAGCCCTACCAATCTACAAGTCCAAGAAGTTCAAAGATTTTTCATTACTTTCATTTTCCATTGTAAATTGAATCGATTGATGAAAAGAATTTAAAAACTGTAAGAAACTATTGCGTTGTCTGTCTGTGCCAATACAAATACAGAATATATCATCTACATATCTTTTCCATAAAAATACATTCTTAATTAGGATGTTGGAGGAACTAAAAATTCTATTTTCTAAATTTGTCATAAATATTTCACTTAATAACGGAGACAATGGAGAGATCATAGGTTAGGTTAGGTTAGAAATCATCTAATTGTTGACATGCAGGGTGTTACATAATAGTATGTCACAACTTGAGGGGGTAAATCTAAGTGCAATTTTTAAAAAACTCCTGCAGTTTTTGAAATATTCAGCCCAAATTTGGAATACAAGCCATATTTTACAGCCTACATCATTGCACGTCCTAGATTTTAACTGAAATGAAATTCACAAGGTGATTTCTTTTCCGAAGCCATGTCTCCTGTTGCCCTCTCAAACATTTCTGCAGTACGCCACTGATCAGCGTGCAATCAATTTTCGTAATCTTCGTTCAATTTAGAAACTTTTTTGACACGTGTTATTTTTTCGTATCTCCAACCCTTTTCGAGCAAAAATTTATTAAACGATTGTATGCATTCGTTGAATTGAAAGCACTTGTAATTAAAAAAATGACTAGTAGGCTTTGATTTTTTTCATTAATTTGTTTATTTTGACAGTTGCTGAAGTTGAACCAGTGTCTCCTCGAATTGTTTTGCGAATTACATGTACGGTCTGGCTGACGGAAACATAACAGAAGCTAGGTGATTATGTCAGGTCCGCTTTCCAAATCAAGTAACACCAGACAGGCGAACAGAGAAACTGGTACTTTTACTGCAAATAATCATTTAAAAGGTGCAACTCAAACTATGAGAACTCCAGATATTGAGGAAGCAGTTTTGAATTGTATTGATTTGAATCCTCATGTGAATACAAGAAAAATTAATGAATTTGAATTATTTGAATTGTATGTTATTCGCTAAATAAAAAAACATAATAGAAATACTCGATAGTTATGCCCAAATTTTCTTTTATTTTGATAGCTCGTCTTCTGAAACGCAACTTATCAATATCAAACTAAAAAAGCACAATTAAAAACTAAATAAATTGTTGGAAGTGTCCTCAACCTACAAGAATACAGACCTCTGTCCTTCTTCGCACATTTTGACACACTCTTTGAAATAATCCTGAGGTATTTCTTATCGTGTCACAAGAGGTTATTATTCGATTTCTCAATTCTTCTACAGTGTTCACTGGAGTGGTATAAACTAAACTTTTAAGATATCCCCATAAGAAAAAGTCTAAACTTTTTAAGTCTGGGGACCTAGGAGACCATCGTTCTGGCCACCCCGACCTACCCATCGGTTGTTGAATGTTTTATTCAAGAATTCCCTAGTTTCTCCACTAAAATGTGCTTGTGCCCCGTCATGCATGAACCACATTATATTTCTCACCAAAAGTGGCACATCCTCGAGCAATAAAGGTAACTCCTCCTCAAGAAATTGCCGATAAGCGGGATCGTTTAGTCTCTAAGGCAAAAAAATGGCCCAATCAAATAATTTCTAATTATTCAGACCCAGACATTTAGTGAGAATTGTTCTTGATGATGAGATTCTTCAATCAAATGGGAGTTTTCCTCAGCCCAATAATGATTATTGTGAAAATTTGTGATAGCAATTCTCGAAAAGTTAGCTTCGTCTGTGAACATTATTTCACTATCAAAATGAGCATTTTCTCTAATTTTATCTAAGAACCAGCGGAAGAAATTCAGTCTCAAAGGAAAATCTCGAGGAAGTAGAGTTTGGACGCGTTGAATATGAAACGGGTACAATAAAAACTCGTGGAGAATACTCCCAACTAGAGCATGTGAAATATTCAACTGATTTCCAATTTTTCTTGTACTCATATGAGGATTCGAATTAATACAATTCAAAACTGTTTGCTCAATATCTGGAGTTCTCATAGTTTGAGTTGCACCTTTCAAATGATTATTTGCAGTAAAAGTACCAGTTTCCCTCAACCTTCTGTGTATATTTAAAAATGTTCGCCTGTCTGGTGTTACTCGATTTGGAAAGCGCACCTGATATAATCGCCTAGCCAGACCGTACATGTAATGGATATCAGCCAATTCGGCGTTTGTAAAATTAGTCATTTTTTCTTACAGCAATAACTTCAAAAGTCGTAAAACTAATCGTTAATTTAATAAACAATTCGAGCAGACACAGGTTCATTTTTAACAACTGTCAAAATAAATGAATAAATGAAAGAAATCAAAGCCTACTAGTCATTTTTTTTTATTAGAAGTGCTTTCAATTCAGCGAATGCATACAATCAAATAATTGATCGATGAAGCCTGAACTACGTGATAGTTGATAGTCATAATGAATAATAAAATAAAACAAGTTACTATGTTTTAACTATCACTAATTTATTGATGTAAAAAATGACAATATTTTTACATTGGTTGGACCGGTTTCGGACTTACGTCCATTAACTTGTTGTTTTCGAATCACTATATCTTGTACCCATACCATGTTGCACATGTACTTGTTTCTGGAGATTATTGTGTAGATGTTTTAAAATCGCAGCTGTTTCACATCCCATGCTCCTGATATTTTAAACAATGAATTTGTTGGGAATGTAATATCTTTTTTGTGAACAATTTTTAGGAGCCATTTCTGTTGTATAACCAGCTTATCGAGTATATTACTATAAGCGCCACCAAGGCATTTCGTCGATTATGTTAGATAAAATCTTAAATTTAGAGACGAGACCTCTGAGTTTTAATACGAGGTTTTTTATATGAGCATCCCACTGTAGGTGCGAATCCAAGATCACCCCCAAATACTTGACATGGTTACAAGGAATCTCAAACGACACATCACCATCCCTCATTATTAAAAGGATTTCCTCTGGAAGGGAACGTTCATCAACCGAGAAGGCAACTTACACAGTCTTGGTGAAATTTATGCTCAAAAGGTGTTCGTCAAACCAGTTTTTTATGCATACAAAATGATTTTCTGCGGTTTTTCTCAAATCTTGCCAATTATTTCCAGAATAAAATACTGCAGTAGCGTCCGCAAAGCCTATTATACGACCTTTAGTTTGTAAAAATAGCAATTTGTTCAAATATATCGTAAACAATATTGGTCCTGAAACGGTCCCTGCGGAACCCCGCATTCAGCCTTGCGTGAATCACTGAATACATTACTCTTTGTAGTATTTAAAGAATGTTACAATTAATGGAATATGTATATTTGTATATTATATCAGTTCTTGACTGATGTAAGCATGTTTCGATGTTATCAAATCAAATCGAACTCTTCAACAAGCAATTTTGTAACCATTAAAGAAGATTCACGTCCGATCTGTTCGTGACGAAAGGTCGCGCTCAATCTTCGATTGAATCTTCGTCGTCGGACTACTCGAATCTTGACCAGACCGATTTAAAATGACCATGATTACATATGAGTAGAGCCAATAGAAGAATTTATTAAAATATATTATTTCAGTTTGCAGACGGAACGTGCGTTGTGAAAACCACGCCAAGCAAGGGAAGTTCGAACGACTCCACCAATTTTCATAAGCAGAGTACAAAGAGTGTAGCAAATTTAGAACCAATTTTCACGGACAGGATCAAGTATACCACCGAACTGATGGATAAGGAACAAATCAAGATAATAGCTCATTCCGAGGGTAGATTTTATCTCAGGAACAAGGAACATCACTGCAAATTAATGGATATTAATAACCTCATCGAGGGGTTTCCTAGTAAGTTAAAATGTAACATTGCCGTTAACTATAAGCAATTGATTTTTTTGATTGAAAACTTTTTCTGCTAAATTTCAAGGATTGCCCAGGAAGTAACTACCTAACTCCAATTTCTTTCACTGGTGTTATTCTATATTGTCTGGCTCATGGTTTCATTGGAAATAGTTTCCATTATTCATTATCTATCTCTGAATAAAAACAAAATCTTTTTAAATAGAGGGATATGCTAGTAATAGTACTGATCAAACATTGCTCGGAAATGTTTTTAATTGAAATATTAAAAACACCAGTCGACAAGATTTTTGTAACACAAAGCAGATCTTAATTTTTTGAATAGAAATACCCTTATAATAGGGAAAATATTCTTAAAGCCCCAACACGTACCACTTTTCAATAGCTCGATAAGATCCTGAAGTGTTATTTACAATAGTAAACATAAAAATAAGTGTGGTGAATTACATATTGTTTCTTAGTTGTCATTCTGACATAAGTTATTTAATCGCAACATCTAAATGTACGCTCGTTCTTTTAGTTTAATAAAGCCTTGTTGAAGGTCAATTTGTCAATTCTATCACAATTTATTAAACTAAAAACTCAATTCACCAAAAGATGGAAAAACTTCTGGCTCCTGAAAGATTTGATATCGATCCCGACTCGCCGACTGCTGCAATCGAATGGGAATATTGATACAGAAGATTCCTCAATTTCGCATTCGAGAGATCTGACTGAAAAGTTGAAGCTCCTGTTCAACTATATATCGTCAAGAATGTATCAACATGTAAGAGAATCTCACTCATACCACGAAGTCGTCTCTATTCTAAAAACTTTATATGTGAAACCTATTAATGAAGTTTATAGTCGTCATAAACTTGCCACACGTTATAAGCAACCTGATGAGACAATAGACCAATATCTACAAGCTCTGAAGATTTTAGCTGAATACTGCATGTTCAAAGCTGTTACAGCTGAGAAGCATCGAGATGATGCCTTCATACATGGATTATCAACTCCGCACATTAAACAGAGACATCTTGAAAATTCTACTTTGAATTTGAGTGATGCTTACGAATCGGCTAAATCTTTAGAATTGGCTCAGCAGCAGACACTATCTTGTAATCAAACTCTTACTGTGAACGCAGTATCATCAACTTCTACTAGACCTCGTTACTCAAATGAGATCTGCAAAAGAGACATGTGTCTATTGCGGTTATGATCTACATGTTAGAAATATTTGTCCTGCACGTAATGCAATTTGTAATCTTTGCAATAAGAAGGGACGTTATGCGGAATTTTGCAGATAACGGAAACCTCATGATAACTCAACACAGTCTGCCTCAGTTAATACAGTCGCCACTAATTATAACACATCGGCCTCATCAAGCCTGTCAAAAGCTTTAACTTCAGTACAAGTGAATAGATTTGAGCTCCAAGCCCTTATTGATACTGGAAGTTCCTGCACACAGCGATCGCTGTGTGGAAAAATTGGGACTAACT
Organism: Cryptolaemus montrouzieri; assembly: GCA_013387265.2. Classification (NCBI taxonomy): domain Eukaryota; kingdom Metazoa; phylum Arthropoda; class Insecta; order Coleoptera; family Coccinellidae; genus Cryptolaemus; species Cryptolaemus montrouzieri. The sequence goes on along the minus strand of JABFTP020000185.1, from coordinate 155,653,590 downwards.
AAATTTCCATCAAGAGAGCAAGTTTCAATGGGATCCATGTCTCTTCGTTCGACTACTGCCGGCCAGTGTTTTGCAAATCTGACTATTTGTGAACACTCGCTTTGCGTTCGTCCAAACCTTTGTTCGGATGTAATTATTGGTCATGATATTATGAAGAATCATGAAAGTGTTGAAGTAGTATTTGGAGGATCTAGAGATTCATTGAATATTTGCCGAGATATCTGCAGCTCAGCTCTAGCTAACGTAAGCCCAGTTGCTCTTTTTGAAAATCTTTCTCCCGATTGTAAACCAATTGCTATAAAATCCCGAAGACAAACAGATAGTGACGCGAAATTTATAGAAGCGTAGATTGAACGACTACTATCTGAAGATATTTTCGAAACAACTAATTCACCTTAGAGGGTCCAAGTACTGATTACTTCTTCGACAAGTTAAAGAAAACGAATGGTCATTGATTATTCGAGAACAATCAATAGATTCACACAATTAGATGCTTATCCGCTACCACGTATAGAGAAGCGAATCATGAAGTTTTCAGAACTATTGGTTTGAAAAGTGCTTACCTCCAGTTTCCTATTAAAGAAGTGGACAAACTCTATACCGTATTCGAAGCATGTGGTAAACTGTATCAATTCCGAAGAATTCCATTTGGTGTGACTAACGTTATAGCAGCTTTTCAAAGAGGAATTGATAGTATAAGTAATAATAATAATAATAATAATATTTATTTATCCTACAAGATACATCGGTATATAGGACATGTCATGAGAGAGTATCATCCTCCATAAATTCTTTAATCGAATAATATGCCTTCCTCAGAAGAAAAGCCTTAAGAACAGATTTGAACACTTTTGTAGGCTTAACTGTCAGATGGTGAGGTAAAGTATTGAAAAATTTGATACTCTGGTATGTTGGAGAGTTCTCAAATTTTGAAGTACGATGTTTCGGCAAGAGAAGAGTTGACTGACTTCTAGTTGCATAATCGTGATACATAGAGAGTTTCGAAAAGTTAGCCTCATTATCCTTTAAATACACTAAACATCTATAAATATACACACATGGAAATGTCAAAATGGCATTCTCAATGAAAACAGGTTTACATGACATTCTGGGGTTTATATTGAACATCATTCTCAGAATTCGTTTCTGAAGAATGAGAACCCTATTAACATCCACTGAATTCCCCCATAATACAACATTATAAGACAAATGACTATGAACAAGACTGTAATACACTGTCATCAGGGACGTAACTGGCAGCGAATCTTTTATTTTACATAAAGCAAAATAAGCTTTATTCAATTTCCTACACATGCTCAACCTGTTCCGACCATGTCAGTCCACTGTCGACATGAATACCAAGAAATTTTGTGCATGATTTAGATGTTAAAGCACTGTCCACAATCAGATGTCTCTCATCAGCATTTCTCAAACCAAAGAACAAACATTCAGTTTTACCAACATTTAAAATTAGAGCATTATCATGACACCAACAGTTGAAAGAGTTAACAATTTTTTTACAAGCACTTGCCAGCTCCTCAGGACTCCGCGCTGTGACACCAAATGAAGTGTCATCAACAAAAATAATGATTAGCATTAATATCTCTACTATAATATGATCTGGTAGATCATTAATGAAAAGAAGAAACAACAAAGGTCCCAGCACGGACCCCTGAGGAACCCCCAAGTTTACATTGTAATCACTGGACCAACTGTCCTGTACCTTAACCCGAAAAACTCTGTCTGACAGGTAACTTTTATCCAATCCAGAAAACACCTCTAAATCCTAAGTTGTACAGTTTATTCAGAATGAAATTTAAGTTGAGGGTATCAAACGCCCTGGAAAGATCAAAAAACAGGCCTGCTACATATAGCCCCTCATCCAGGCTTTTATAAACATGATCTACGAAAGAAATCGCAGCTGACTGCGTAGATCTGCCTTGCCTGTAACCATGTTGACAGTCTGTCACAAGCTTGAACTTATTTATGAAGTCCATCACCCGATCAAGAACAATCCTCTCAAACACTTTAGAAAACACACTCAAAATAGATATAAGTCTATAATTGGCAATATTACTGGTGTCGTTCCTTTTGAATACTGGAATAACAGTTGATACCTTAAGTGCAGTTGGAAACTTACTTGTAGAGATAGAGAGATTTAGAATGAAAGACAAATGGGGAGCAATCTGCTCAGCTACACACTTCAAAATTTTGAAGAAATATAATCAATACCAGTACTTTTTTTGATTTAAGTAGTCTAATGGTTGATATAATCTCACCTTCCGTAACCGGAAAAAAAAAAAATTGCAACTTTTCATTATTGACGATGTGCAGCATTGTGAAATGTTATTCCCGAAATGCTGATGAAGACATTTGTTATTTACTGATGAGAAGTATTCTCCAAACGCTGATACAATCATTTTAGGTTCTGAACAGATTACACCATCAATACATAATGAAAATTGGTTTTATATGACGACGATTTACCTAATTCTTCATTAACAATGCTCCATACAGTTTTATTCTTGTTGTGAGCTGTATTCAAACGGTTTTCCATGTACTCATATTTGGTTTCCTTAATAAACATCTATAATTTTTCTTTGCCTGCCTGTAATCTAGATCTAAGCTCGTGGAATTTAAGTTCACCTTTAACCAGTATAAATTTTTCAAGTCCATACTTGCTCGCTTAACTACATCAGATACCCAAGTTTTTTTACAGTTACCAATCGTGAGACGTTTTAAGGGGCAACATTGATCCAGTGAATCCTGTATAATGAGCAAAAATTCCCTGAAGCACGCATCCACGTCAGAAAAACAATAAATTTCACTGAAACTCAAGTTGGAAATCAGAGTCGTGAAATCTGCAAGATTTCGTTCATGAATATTACGAACAATTTTTTGTTGCGGTTTATTATCAACCAACTTTTGATCACTGACGTTACATTCTACATAAATGGCCTTATGATCACTAATATGTGGTTCGAAAACTCGAAATTCAGAGATGGTTACATTAGAATTATTGATGACGTAGTCTAACTTAGAACGTGAAATCAGACCTGACGAGGACATAAATTCTTTAGTAGGTTCCAAAGATGAGACTTTGAGATATAAACTTCTTAAGAGATCATCAAGTATAATACAAAGTGAGGAACTCGTGGATACTTACTCCTATTTGTTTGATTTAACTATACTATACTGATAGATACTATATATCTAGATTTAGTTATTATCCCGATTCGGGAAGAATTCGAATATGGAGGGAACCTGGAAAGCAAAACCGTCTCCAGCATGCTCGAGAAGTTGTTAGAGAGGGAGGCGGATCAGTGATGTTTTGGAGAGGTATACGCCTTGGTGGAAGAACTGACCTCGTTTTCATACAGAACAACCTCACGGGAAATTCTTACGCAAATGAGATAGTTTTACCTGTAGTGGTACCGTATCTCCAAACAATGGGTCAAAATCCACTCTTCCAACAAGATAATGCCCCTCCTCGTCGTGCAAGAGTTGTCTTGAACGTTCTTGAAGGGAGATCTCAATCCCATCGAGCATGTGTGGGACACCCTGAAAAGAAATCTCCTGTGTCAAAACGTCTTCCATCATGAACAGGAGCTTCGATTAGCAGTTCGGGGGGCTTGGAATGACTTAGGCCAAAATGTAATAGACAATTTAATATTGAGCATGCCGCGACGATGCCAAAGTGTCATTAATAACAGAGGTGGACCTTCTGGGTACTGAAAAATATAAGTGCTTTCATATCGTTTCGAAAATATTAGTTCAGGATTTTTTTTTGTGTTTTACCAAATTTCGTCATTTTCAAATTTCAAATTTTTTTTTATAATAGGTGCTTTGGAGAAGTCAAATATTATTTTGTTTTCTTGAGAATACATTATATACAATACATCCTAACAAAAACTGAAAGATTTCTATAAATTCGAATCATCAAATTCATATTTTAAAGATATTGGTAAGTGTTCCCTAGACTTTTTTGAGGTGTTTATGTTATTCCTGGGATGATTATTGACTTGATTATCTCGATTTTGTCCTCAAATATGAGTTTGCTTCTTCCGTTGAGTAGGGGGTATAGTTTTCCGTGTATTGCGCTTGTTTTCCTTGTAGTTTCCTCGATGTGCCTCTTGTAGTTCAGTTGGTCGTCCAGAATTACGCCGAGATATTTTGCTTTCTTCTTCCATTCGATTTATTGTCCTTCTATGGTGATTCCTTTGGTGTTTCTGTGTGTCTCCTCTCCTTGTGATCGATGTACATTGCTACTATCTTCTTCGGGTTGACCTTGATCCTCCATCTTCTGCGAACTGCGCCATCTTCGAGTGCTTCATCTTCGGTATGTCTGCGATGTATATGTTGAATAGTAGTGGTCCTAGTACTGATCCTTGGGGTACGCCGGCTCCTATCCTCTTCGCTGTTGACTTCTGGTCCTGTATCCTGGTTATGAATCTTTAGTTTTGTAGATATGACATCGTGATGTTGGTAAGCTTCGCTGGGGAATGTCTCACATTCACTGCAGTGTATTTTATATACTCCGTTTTCATCTAACAATGAACCCAAATTCTTTTTATTAGTGCTGATGGTGTTAATATTATTTTTGTGTAATCTGTTAATATCTTGTTGCTAATATTAGGAATAAAGTTAATTGGAAATTTTCTGTTAGATTTCTCAGTATGCAACGGATAAATGATCTGCAATAAAAGTTTATGTAGTTAATTAATTAATTAATTTTGGTTCATAGCCGTTGTTGTTAGCGCTTAATTTTGAAACTCGAACTTCTTTCTCAAAATCGACAGCTGACAAAGGAATAGAAAGCAATCTGTGCACAGATGATTGAAAAGCACTCAATTTGATACTGTGGGATTGGGAACTACTGTTATGAATCAGGGTTTCCGAATAGGTTATTTTTATGTATATTTTAGAGGCGAGTGAGTCATGAGCCCTACCAATCTACAAGTCCAAGGAGTTTAAAGATTTTTCATTATTTTCATTTTCCATTGTAAATTGAATCGATCGATGAAAATAATTTAAAAACTGTAAGAAACTATTGAGTTGTCTGTCTGCGCCAATCCAAATACAGAAGATATCATCTACATATCTTTTCCATAGAAATACATTCTCAATTAGGATGTTGGAGGAACTAAAAATTCTATTTTCCAAATTTGTCATTTCATTTCACTTAATAACGGAGACAATGGAGAGCCGATAGGTAAACCATCTAATTGTTGATATATTTTATTATTGAACCTGAAATAACTTTGTTGGAGACATAGGTTCACAGCTGACATCGTTTCTTCTATATGATTGGGGCTTAATATATATATTTATATTCTTTTGAAAATAGAGGAAAATAGAATAATTGTATTTACAATAAATGCTTATAGCTGTAATTTTGGTGTGTGTCAGAAAAACACAATCGTAAAAAACAAGCGAAGAAATAGAATACCAGCAGAAAAAACAGACCATGTCCGTTCCTTAATCAGGCATCTAAACTCGCATCATGCCTCCTACGATTGCCCCTAAAGTGTGAGCACAGGAAATGTAACAGGGGAACCATACGATCTTGCGTATGATTCAGTAAACGTTTGAATTTGGGAGGCTTTTACTTGGTAAAATTCCATTATCAATAATAAAAAACAAGTACTGTGTTTTAAGGAATTTTACTTAATAATTGCGATTCGTAACGCGTTTCACTACACCGTAGCTTCTTCAGACGAATGAATGTACAGAAAATATAAATGTTCTTGAGTAATTTAAAGCTTATTGGTCGCCTCCTCCTAAGTGGTTATTTATGACAGGTATATCCAATAAAATTAAGGAATAGATTGCTCCCCGAAAAGATTCAATAGAGGTGAAGGGCTTAAATCGACTTGTTCATTGATGAGTCTACCTGAGTGTTTGTATTTATTTATTTCTAAAGTTTCCCAAGATCTACCTTCCAATATTTATTATCTGTATGCAAAATTTCAAACTGTGGGTCGAAAGAATGATTATTTTCTAAGAGATGATTCGCGTAATTTGAATCTGATTTTTATTTGAAAAACTGCGTTTATGTTCCGATATTCTAATATTAAAATTTCTATGTGTTCTACCAATGTAGAAATTATCACAGTCATTGCAATTCAATCTATAAACACCTGATTTATTGTTTTTACCTGGTTTGGTTTTATTATTTTTATATATTTGCCTAAATTATTATTAGTTTGGAAAGCTATGTTGAAATTATAGCTACTTAAGAATGATTTCAGTTTCTCACTTGTAATGCCAACGTAGGTTAAGGTGTTGAATTTTTGTTTCAATTTATCGACAGGGTAAACTTCATTCAATGCGATTCTACTTTGTTTTTATTTAAAATACTATTTATTAGTTTGGGATTGTAACCATTATTTTTGGCTATTTGTTTAATCAAATTTAGTTCTTTGTTGAAATTTTCTGGTGATAAAGGGATGTTAATCAATCTATGAATAAAAGTATTGAATGCTGACATTTTATGTTGATATGGATGACACGACGAGTTATGTATTATAATATCTGTATGTGACGGCTTATGGTAAATTGCGAAAACATGTTTTCCATTTACATTCGAAATTGTTACGACTAAGTACTTAAGTAGCAATAATTTCAACATAGCTTTCCAAACTAATAATAATTTAGGCAAATATATAAAAATAATAAAACCAAACCATGTAAAAACAATAAATCAGGTGTTTATAGATTGAATTGCAATGACTGTGATGATTTCTACATTGGTAGAACACATAGAAATTTTAATATTAGAATATCGGAACATAAACGCAGTTTTTCAAATAAAAATCAGATTCAAATTACGCGAATCATCTCTTAGAAAATAATCATTCTTTCGACCCACAGTTTGAAATTTTGCATACAGATAATAAATATTGGAAGGTAGATCTTTGGGAAACTTTAGAAATAAATAAATACAAACACTCAGGTAGACTCATCAATGAACAAGTCGATTTAAGCCCTTCACCTCTATTGAATCTTTTCGGGGAGCAATCTATTCCTTAATTTTATTGGATATACCTGTCATAAATAACCACTTAGGAGGAGGCGACCAATAAGCTTTTAATTACTTAAGAACATTTATAGTTATATTCTCATTTACATTTTTCTGCATAATAATTCGTCTGAAGAAGCTACGGTGTAGTGAAACGCGTTACGAATCGCAATTATTAAGTAAAATTCCTTAAAACACAGTACTTGTTTTTTATTATATTCAGTAAACGAGTGAAAAAACCTGTGGAAAAAACTCGTTTCCCTGTCGCTATTGCACTAGCAATAGCTTATCTGTTTATGGTGGGTTAGTGTCGTGTGTACAAAAAGAGTACCAAAACTTCTTTTGCTTAGCAGCTTCATTCTCTCATTGTCATCTTGCACTCCATGATTTCCACGATTTTTTCATGAAGACAAGGGTGAAAAGGAAGGGGGATTGGGACAGGAAAAATCTGTAACAATGGAGAAAGAAAAACAGCAGAAGTATATATCATCAAAACGTACCTAACTCTTATATGTCTAAACTCACTTGAATCTAAGAACTCAACTAATGCTCCTCTGTTTTTCAACAGGAAACATCTCATTTGAATTTGGGAGGCTTTTACTTGGTAAAATTCCATTATCAATAATAAAAAACAAGTACTGTGTTTTAAGGAATTTTACTTAATAATTGCGTAACGCGTTGCACTACACCGTAGCTTCTTCAGACGAATGAATATACAGAAAAATATTAATGAGAATATAACTATAAATGTTCCTGAGTAATTAAAAGCTTATTGGGTTGCTTCTTCTTAAGTGGTTATTTATGACAGGTATATCCAATAAAATTAAGGAATAGATTGCTCCCCGAAAAGATTCAATAGACGAACATAAACGCAGTTTTTCAAATCACGCGAATCATCTCTTAGAAAATAATCAGTCTTTCGACCCACAGTTTGAAATTTTGCATACAGATAATAAATATTGGAAGGTAGATCTTTGGGAAACTTTAGAAATCAATAAATACAAACTCAGGTAGACTCATCAATGAACAAGTCGATTTAAGCCCTTCACCTCTATTGAATCTTTTCGGGGAGCAATCTATTCCTCAATTTTATTGGATATACCTGTCATAAATAACCACTTAAGCAGAAGCAACCCAATAAGCTTTTAATTACTCAGGAACATTTATAGTTATATTCTCATTAATATTTTTCTGTATATTCATTCGTCTGAAGAAGCTACGGTGTAGTGAAACGCGTTACGAATCGCAATTATTAAGTGAAATTCCTTAGGAAACATCTCATACACCTTTTGAGAATGAAGTCCTACATGGGTGTATCCCTTGCTTTATCAACATACACCATGGAAAAAAACACTAAGGGGGAGCAAAAACTAATCTCTAAATAGACTTAAAGTTCTCTACCCAGTTAATGAAATTATCTGAAACGGAATGAATTTCTTGAAAACCACCCGTAAAATGGTAAATAGGACAATCGAGGACTAAATGTCTTATTGTTTCTTCAGCTATGCAACATTCACATGTCGGACTTTCTACAGTATTCCATTTGAACAACATACTATTATTACGACCATGTCCTGTCCTGAGACGATTTAATGTACACCAATTTTTCCTACTTATATCGAAACCTGCAACCCTTTTGGAAGGATCCTCTACGAGAACTTTATTAAAAACATCAACTTTCTGCCATTCAGTTTTCCAAAGATCAACAGCCTTCACCCGTGTACGCAAAGTCAATCGACCAAATAGGTTTCCTAGATTTCAATCTCAGGTTAGGTGGATTTTGAAGAACGTGTATTATCGGAAGAACTTCTGGAAATGAGTGATACTTATCCCAAGACGATTTAAGAGCTAATTTCCTGCGAATATGGGAAGGAACTATATTACAAATAACCGAAGCCATGGAATAGCAGTTGAACTGATACATCCACTTATAACTCTCATAGAACAGTTCAACTGGGAATCAATCTTATTGACATGAGCACTATTCAACCACACCTGACAGCAATATTCTGCTGCTGAATATACTAAAGCTAAAGCAGTAGTTCGCAAAGTAGTAAGTAATAAATGCTTATAGCTGTAATTTTGGCGTGTGTCAGAAAAAACACAATCGTAAAAAACAAGCGAAGAAATAGAATACCAGCAGAAAAAACAGACCATGTCCGTTCCTTAATCAGGCATCTAAACTCGCATCATGCCTCCTACGATTGCCCCTAAAGTGTGAGCACAGGAAATGTAACAGGGGAACCATACGATCTTGCGTATGATTCAGTAAACGAGTGAAAAAACCTGTGGAAAAAACTCGTTTCCCTGTCGCTATTGCACTAGCAATAGCTTATCTGTTTATGGTGGGTTAGTGTCGTGTGTACAAAAAGAGTACCAAAAATTCTTTTGCTTAGCATCTTCATTCTCTCATTGTCATCTTGCACTCCATGATTTCCACGATTTCTTCATGAAGACAGGGGTGAAAAGGGAGGGGGATTGGGACCGGAAAAATCTGTAACAATGGAGAAAGAAAAACAGCAGAAGTATATATCATCAAAACGTACCTAACTCTTATATATCTAAACTCACTTGAATCTAAGAACTCAACTAATGCTCCTCTGTTTTTCAACAGGAAACATCTCATTTGAATTTGGGAGGCTTTTACTTGGTAAAATTCCATTATCAATAATAAAAAACAAGTACTGTGTTTTAAGGAATTTTACTTAATAATTGCGTAACGCGTTGCACTACACCGTAGCTTCTTCAGACGAATGAATATACAGAAAAATATTAATGAGAATATAACTATAAATGTTCCTGAGTAATTAAAAGCTTATTGGGTTGCTTCTTCTCAAGTGGTTATTTATGACAGGTATATCCAATAAAATTAAGGAATAGATTGCTCCCCGAAAAGATTCAATAGACGAACATAAACGCAGTTTTTCAAATTACGCGAATCATCTCTTAGAAAATAATCATTCTTTCGACCCACAGTTTGAAATTTTGCATACAGATAATAAATATTGGAAGGTAGATCTTTGGGAAACTTTAGAAATCAATAAATACAAACTCAGGTAGACTCATCAATGAACAAGTCGATTTAAGCCCTTCACCTCTATTGAATCTTTTCGGGGAGCAATCTATTCCTCAATTTTATTGGATATACCTGTCATAAATAACCACTTAAGCAGAAGCAACCCAATAAGCTTTTAATTACTCAGGAACATTTATAGTTATATTCTCATTTATATTTTTCTGTATATTCATTCGTCTGAAGAAGCTACGGTGTAGTGAAACGCGTTACGAATCGCAATTATTAAGTGAAATTCTTTAGGAAACATCTCATACACCTTTTGAAAATGAAGCCCTACATGGGTGTATCCCTTGCTTTATCAACATACACCATGGAAAAAAACTCTAAGGGGGAGCAAAAACTAATCTCTAAATAGACTTAAAGTTCTCTACCCAGTTAATGAAATTGTCTGAAACGGAATGAATTTCTTGAAAACCACCCGTAAAATAGTAAATACGACAATCGAGGACTAAATGTCTTATTGTTTCTTCAGCTGCGCCACATTCACACGCCGGACTTTCTACAGTATTCCATTTGGACAACATACTATTATTACGGCCATGTCCTGTCCTGAGACGATTTAATGTACACCAATTTCTCCTACTTATATCGAAACCTGCAACCCTTATGGAAGGATCCTCTACGAGAACTTTATTAAAAACATCAACTTCCTGCCATTCAGTTTTCCTAAGATCAACAGCCTTCACCCGTATACGCAAAGTCAATCGACCAAATAGGTTTCCTAGATTTCAAGCTCAGGTTAGGTGGATTTTGAAGATCGTGTATTATCGGAAAAACTTCTGGAAATGAGTGATACTTATCCCAAGACGATTTAAGAGCTAATTTCCTGCGAATATGGGAAGGAACTATATTTCAAATAACCGAAGCCATGGAGTAGCAGTTGAACTGATACATCCACTTATAACTCTCATAGAACAGTTCAACTGGGAATCAATCTTATTGACATGAGCACTATTCAACCACACCTGACAGCAATATTCTGCTGCTGAAAATACTAAAGCTAAAGCAATAGTTCGCAAAGTAGAGACTCCGGCGCCCCAATTAGCTGTTGATTGATTGTGGCTTTGACATCACGGCAGGGTGTAGACGGATATAGATTAATTATATCAGAGGAGTTTTGTATTGAGTAAATTGTATTGAGTTGTATCAAATTTGGAAATATGTTGTTCAAATATTTACATAATTTAGTAGCTGGAGCACTAATGCTCCAACAATAGGTCTCATGGTACAATACTTAATAAGACAAAAACGACATAAACTTTTATCGCAGAGCATTTATCCGTTGCATACTGAGAAATCTAACATAAATTACAATTAACTATATTCCTAATATTAGCATCAATATATGTAACATATTATATAAAAATAATATTAACACCATCAGCACTAATAAAAAGAATTTGGGTCCATTGTTAGTTAATAATAAAGATAAAACAAAATTATTGTTTAAAAGCGGAGTATATAAAATACACTGCAGTGAATGTGAGACATTCTATATAGACCAAACTGGCAAACTGGAAGAGAAGAGAGTGGAAGAACATAAAAGATCTATTCTCCAAAATAAAAATTCTACCGGTTTTTCGGACCACTGCATCAACAAAAATCATTTCAGTATCAAGTGCGGAACACCTGTGATCGGTCGCATCTCCGAGAGCCGGGCGTTTAAAAACCGTACACGTGTTTCTAACAATACGATAAACAAAATAAATTTTTTTTTTTTTTTTTTTTTTATATCCTATTCATAAAGACTATAAAATATTCAACAGTTTAACATTCTGCGGTTCTGCAAGTACAAATATTAAATCCTTTCTCGTCAAACAAAATCTTAATATAGCTTTCAAAACTTCTAATAACTTAGGTAAACATATTAAAAATAATAAATCTCGTGTTGAAAAATCAAGTAAATCAGGAATCTATAAACTCAATTGCGGTTCTTGTGATAAAATTTATATCGGTAGGACCTATAGGAGTTTTGGCATAAGAACATCTGAACATAAACGTAGCTTCGACAAAAATAAATCTGATTCAAATTATTCAAACCACCTAATAAAAGAAAATCATTCATTCAATAAAAACTTTGACATATTACATATAAAATCAAAAAGTTCAAAATTAGATCTCCTAGAAGCATTAGAAATAAATAGATACAAACATTCGGACAAGCTTTTGAATGAACAGGTAGATTTGAATTACTCACCCCTACTTAACTTGTTCAATTAGTTTTATTACCTTTCATACTAACTATACAATGGCTCGGTGTGGATTTTCCTGTTATTCATCCAACTTGTTCTACGATTTGTTTATAATACCATACTCTTCATTCTATTTTTCATTCTTGATAAAGCTGCTGTGTCAGCGAAACGTCGTCGAATTTTTTCAAATAAAGTGTAGATCAAAGTTAAACCTTGTGTTTTTATCTCATTTACAAAATAAATTATTCGGAATCAAGTGAAATTCAAAACCGATAACTGAAATCCGGTATATAAAACCCTGGTGGGCCGAGCCAGTTGTCAAAATGCCTCCACCAGGGACTCCAACGAATAATCAAAACTTAACGGAACAAAGTCAAGTGAATTTAAGAACTTACGCTAAGGCTGCTCAGCGGTCTAACTATCCGAAAGGGGAACAGGGAATCGTCATTGATTCTATAGATGGTGCACAAGTGCGTGGATACATGTTAGCAATTAGTAAAATACTCGATGTTACTAAGGTAGGGTGGATCTCTAGAATTTCAAATTCTAGAGTCTGCATGTTCCTGGATTCGAAAGAGACTGCAGATCTTATTATTGACAAGGAAATTACTGTTCAAGGCCAGTCCCTCTTGATAAGACCGTGGCTAACAAGGAATAAGAGAATTGTACTCTCAAACGTCTTTCCTATCATCCCTAATGAAGTCATTGAAGAAAGTTTAGACAAATTGAATATCAGAAGAACTTCAACGATTACATTTATGAGAGCGGGACTTAGTGACGAAGAGATATATATGGGCCACATTAAAAGTTTTAGACGTCAAGTCTACATTCATCCTGAAGATGTGGCAAAACTTCCTGAAACCTTGAAAGTAGAAATTGATGGTTTTGCCTTTTGGTTTTATGTCTCATCTGACAATGGAACCTGTTTCCAATGTAAGGAGGCAGGTCACATTGCCAAGAATTGCCCCTCTTTCTCCACCAATCCTCCCAGAGGGAGACTTGGAAACGGGGACACACAGAATCAAGAAACAATTACAGAGAATTCAGCAATCGAAAGCAATCCACTGAACACGTCTACGTGTTCAATGAGCACAGAACCATTGAGCCAAAATGATTCGTCTCAACCTGCATCGATTACCAAAGTAGTCTTCAAGCGACCACTGTCGCCTTCTACTTCAACAGATAAATCTGATGTTATACCTGAAGATCCAATTATAAACGAGAACAACAAGATAACAAGAAATACTAGTACAAAACCAAAGGCCAAACGGAAGAAAACCCAAGAAATATCCCCAGAAGAAGAAGCTCAAAAAATACAGAATACAATCGATTTTATTAAAGACCAGATAACCGACCCCACAAAAGAATATCCTCTTAACGTCACACAACTCAAATGTTTTTTGGAAAACGCGAAAGGCAAACCTAATGTCAGAGATATAGCCCTGCAATTCACAAACGGCATTCATGAATTAGACATTATGCTTACAGACCTTTATCCATACATCAAAGACAGAGGTATGAAAACCACATTCACGAAAATAAGGAACAAATTACGAGACACGCAAAACAAGGAAGAGCGATGGTCGACAACTGATGTTTCAGCGACGGATGATGAATAATTTCCCTACTATTGTTATTATTGAAATTTTATTTTTGTTTTTCAATTGACCTCAATACTGCAATGGAATTTAAATGGTTTCTACACACAGCGTGAATTCTTAGAAAAACTTTACAAACACGACGATGCAGACATAATTTGCTTACAAGAAACGAACTTCAAAAACAACCATGTTGCCATTATTAACCGCTATACAGCGTGGCACAAAAACAGAATAACGCCACACGCTAGTGGTGGAGTAGCGATTTTTGCGAAAACATCATTATCGCAGAGAGCCGTCTATCTGAACACCGCCTTAGAAGCAGTTGCTATCACATTCATTTCGCACAAGCCAATTACAATTTGTAATATTTATCTACCAAATAGTCAAGAACTAGACACACAAGAGCTCTCGAACATCATATCGCAACTGCCAAAACCATTCATAATCGTAGGAGACTTCAACAGCCACAGTCCTCTTTGGGGATCTAAATACATTGACACAAGAGGAAAAAAAATTGAAAAATGGATAATGGATGAACAGATTATATTGCTAAACAATGGACAAGCTACACATTTCACTACAGCAACAGGCGAAACAAGTTGCATTGATCTGACCTTCAGCAGCCCTGTTATAGCACATATGATTAACTGGCGTGCAAGCGAAGATTTACATAATAGTGACCACTTCCCCATCAAAATTACTATCGAAACATCGAATCGAAAAAGACAAATAGAACAACCTAAATGGATTTTCAGCAAAGCTGACTGAAATTTATACGAACTGAGTATAGAAAGTGGTCTGGAACGCATCAAATCAAACTTAAATGACGAACACGTCCCCATTGATGTCATAGTTTCAGAATTTACGGACATAATTAAACGAGCGGCTGACATATCCATCCCAAAGACGACAGGTAAACACAACAAGCCAAAAGTACCATGGTGGAATGATAAATGCAACGAAGTGACCAAAAACAAAAATAAAGCCTTCAACAAATATAATAAAAACAAAACGGAGGAAAATTAAGTAGAGTTCAAGAAACAAAGAGCTTTGGCAAGAAGAACAACAAAAGAAAGTAAGAGAGATAGTTGGCGACAATATGTAGCCTCCATAACATTTGATTCAACGAATATGTGGAAAAATTAAAATCAGTTAATGGAAAATCATACAGTGGAAATATCACTTCTATACGAACCAGTGATGGGCATATAATCACTAACACAACACAAATTGCCAACCACTTAGCTGACACCTTTGCATCAAACTCCAGCAACATTAATTATTCCCAAGAATTCATTGAGCATAAAAATAACTTCAGCCCGCCCCCGCTTAACCACAACGACAATTACTATATAGGCTTAAACGAACTGAATAACGAAATCCGAAAAGAAGAAATTCTAGAGGTACTAAAAAAAACCAACAACTCAAGCCCTGGACCAGATGGAATCCCAAACATTCTTCTTATAAAGCTTCCTCAAGCGGGCCTTGAACACATTCAAAAACTGTTTAACATTATTTATACTGAAAATAAATTTCCTACTGGTTGGAGAGAGGCGGTAGTTATACCCATACTCAAACCAAGCAAAGAGAGTGGTGATGCTCGAAACTATCGCCCCATATCTGCAAAATTCTCGAAAAAGTTTTGAGTCAAAGATTGAGATGGTTTCTGGAAACAAATAATGTTCTGTCTACCAAACAATATGGATTTCGCCAAGGAAGGTCAACGATGGATCATCTAGTCGACCTAGAAACCAACATATGTGAAGGACTAGCCAACAGGTTTCACACAGTAGTGGTATCTATGGACATTGAAAAAGCCTACGAAATGGTTTGGAAGCAACACATCATAGTTCAACTGTCCAAGTGGGGAATTGAAGGTAAACTATTGAACTTTATTAAAAATTTCCTTAAAGATCGAGTTATAAGAGTGAGAATAAATGGCATGCTCTCTAAGTCAACATTCATGGAAAACGGGGTACCTCAGGGGTCAGTATTGAGCATCTTGTTGTTTTTAATTGCCATAGACGAAATAATAGCGAAAGTAGAGGCGCCGGTCAAAGCGCAACTATTCGTCGACGATGTAACACTCTCTGTTAGCGGCAAAGTTTTAGCAAGTTTAATCACCGTTATGCAGTCAACCATTGACAAAATTACTGAATGGACAAAGACATCCAGATTCAAAATCTCACCCACTAAAACAAAACATATGAACTTTTCACGCACTCATTCAAACCAACAAGTTCTGCCACTCTACCTAAACGGACAACACATAGAACAGGTGAAAACTCTGAAAATCCTTGGATTACTGTTCGATGACAAACTCACTTGGGTCCAACACATAAAGAAAATTAAAACCGAATGCCAAAAAAAACTTAATATCATTAAAACGCTATCTTCACTACACTGGGGCGCAGACAGGGAAGTACTCATCACTACATATAAGGCTATCATACAATCGAAACTAGACTACGGTTGTATCATATATGATTCAGCAAAAGAGAGCACCTTAAATATGCTAGACCCGGTTATTAATACGGCTTTAAGATTATCCATTGGAGCATTTAGAACTAGCCCCACCTACAGCATTCTGGTTGAATCAAACTCGATGCCTCTAAGTTTCAGGAGAATGGAATTATGTTTGAAATATGGCATAAGGATATCAAGACAATCAAAAAATCCGGCATATAAAGCCACGTTCAAAGAGAATTTCCATGATCTGTACGATAAGCAATTTAGAACACCTAAACCACTCAATTATAGATTGAAAAAATACCTGAGCAAGACCAGCATTACCTTACCCCTAACAAATGAAAATATTCATCAAACTCGGCCTCCTTGGACGACGAAAGCACCTAAAGTAAACCTGCAACTGGAAGCACTCGGCTCGAAAGCCACCACCAAGCCACTACCAACGTTTGCACGACAGAATCCGCAAAAACCATCCAGACTACAGTTACTATTACACTGACGGATCAAAAACCAATGAAGGCGCGGGATGCTCAATACTGCTCGACACCATTGAACCACAGGTGTGGTCTTTCAAATTACCCAGTGATACAGCAATATTTACATGCGAGGCCTTCGCCATTCTAAAAGCTCTCGAGATCGCGCGTGAAAAAGAAAAATTCTTAATTCTCACCGATTCGAAAAGTGTTCTATCAGCCATAGGTAATTATCACTCAACGAATATATTAATAAAAAAAATCCAGAATATCCTATATGAATCCGACGGTCAAACAAATTACGTTAGTATGGGTCCCGTCCCACATGGGTATCCGAGGAAACGAAATAGCGGATGACAGGGCTAAAACTTCCATAACACATGGGACAAGGGCAGGGGTAGATAGGACAATACAAGAGCTACAAAAAATAGTTAAAACTGAAATTAATGAATTATGGAACAGTAAATGGGGTGAAGGCATGCCGAGTAGAATATCTGAAATTAGAAGCAATGTCCACGAAGCTTTTCCACATCTGGAAATCCGCAGGCACCAAACAATCATCCAGAGACTCCGAATAGGACATACAAACATAACACATTTACACCTATTGTTAAACGAAGAACCACCAATCTGCGACGTCTGTAGAGAACCACTAACGGTGAAACACGTATTATCAACATGCCTCAAGTATTATAATCAGCGTAACCAATTTTTGACCAACAACTTCAAGGACAACCTGAAAAAACAACAGCCTAAAGACGATACAGTTTCTCAAATCCATAGGATTATACTTATTTAAAACAGTCTACAAGAAATTGCTTAAGTATTTATTATCCTATTACTGTATGAATAAACCATTGTGATACTGTTGAATGAGCAGTCGCTAATGACCTCGATGTAGATGCGACTTTAAATAAAGGCAAAAAAAAAAATCATTTCATAGATTTCGAGAATATGGAGCTCATGCATCCAGGTAATAGAGGAAAAAGGATGGACATCTTAGAGATTATTGAAATTATTTCCGCTTATAGGAAAAACCAGCCAATTTGTAACGACCAACTAGACTTCAATTTACCTCCTGTTGTGAATGCTGTTATACATAAGTGAAATCACTCATTTTGCATTTAGTATTGTATTACTCTTGATAATGGGCTAACAACCCGAATAATATGTCGAGTATTTCAATAAATATTTGTGAAACTTTTGCCAAGTGATAAACCAATCATTTATTCATTATGTTCCATCAGGTGTTAAGCAAGAGTTCCGGATATTTTTTTGTCACAGTGTATGTCCCGTTTTGAACGGGCTGCCCCTTTTCCGGACAACTGTCCTGTTGTCCCCAAATAAATATCCAGGACGCAAAATAGTCCCGTTTTCCGAAATCGAGCGAAAATTTACAATTATTAAAGTGTTTAATTCTATTTATATTAAAATGAATTTATATAAAATAAACCCATCAACAATATAATTAATAATGAAAATTTTTTTTTTTGAATTTGGGAGGCTTTTACTTGGTAAAATTCCATTATCAATAATAAAAAACAAGTACTGTGTTTTAAGGAATTTTACTTAATAATTGCGATTCGTAACGCGTTTCACTACACCGTAGCTTCTTCAGACGAATGAATGTATAGAAAATATAAATGAGAATATTAATATAAATGAAAATTTTACTTATTTTTCGCCAGAGTAATTCAAATTTGCTACTTTCGTTAGCACAAACTATTTCAACATTATCGTTTTGTTGTTAAAGGGAAGCCTGTGAAGAATGTTGAAGTCGGACAAGTAGTTCTCTGCATGAAAGAGGGCGAGAAGCAGCTGTGTCGAGCAGTTGTACGTACGTTAGACAATGGACTAGTAGCTGTTCAATTCATCGATTTCCAGACGTTAGAAGTAGTATCCCTTGAAAATGTCTATGGGATTTCCAGAAAGTTAGCCAATTTACCTGTTGCTCTGATAGAGTCTCCCATAATCAAAGGATACGACGCTAACAAATTTGGACCTGAATCTGAATCGTTAATCGAGAAAATGGTTTGCCAAAAATCGAAATTGGACGTGGTGAGTGCAGTGTTTCTTAGCCTAACCTAAAAATTATGTTAGCGAAAAACATCGAAACAGATTAATTTTTTATTCAGGATGAACCGTTTTTAAGATTGATTTGGACAATGTAAAATCAACCCCTTCATCCTCAACATCTTTAGGGAAAATGGATCGAGTATAGTACTTCGTTAAAACGATCCGAATGTTCTTAATAATTGATGGTACACAGGGTGTTACATAATAGTATGTCACAACTTGAGAAGGTAAATCGACGTGCAATTTTAAGAAAAAAAGTTCATATAAACATAGGTCCGCAAAAGCTTCTTTACGGAGCGACAGGGTGTTGAAATTTCCGGAAAAAGTTAGGTTTTTCTTCAGAACTCCTGCAGTTTTTGAGATATTCAGACCAAATTTGGAATACAAGCTATTTTGTACACGTCCTAAATTTTAACTAGAATCTTCAAGGTCTTTTCTTTTCCGGAGCCATGTCTTCTTCTGCCCTTTCAAAACTTTTTTGCAGTACGCCACTGATCAGCGCACAAGCAATTTTCGTTCAATTTAGAAACTTTTTGACAAGTGTAATTTGTTCGTATCTTCAACCGTTTTCGAGCAAAATTTATTAAACGATTGTATGCATTCGTTGAATTGAAAGCACTTGTAAATAAAAAAATAACAAGTAGGCTTTGATTTTTTTCATTAATTTGTTTATTTTGACAGTTGCTAAAGTTACACCAGTGTCTCCTCGAATTGTTTTGCAAATTAACGATTACTTTTGAGACTTTTGAAGTTATTGCTGTAAGAAAAAAATGGCTAATTTTACTAACGCTGAATTGGCTGATATCCATACGGTTAGGCTGACGGAAACATAACAGAAGCTAGGCGATTATGTCAGGTGTGCTTTCCAAATCGAGTAACACCAGACAGGCGAACAGGGAAACTGGTACTTTTACTGCAAATAATCATTTAAGAGGTGCAACTCGAACTATGAGAACTCCAGATATTGGGGACGCAGTTTTGAATTGTATAGATTTGAATCCTCATGTGAATACGAAAAAAATTGGAAATCAGTTGAATTTTTCACATGTTCTAGTTTGAGGATTCTCCACGACTTTTTATTGTACCCGTTTCATATTCAACGCGTCCAAACTCTACTTTCTCGAGATTTTCCTTCAAGACTGAATTTCTGCCGATGGTTCTTGGATAAAATTAGAGAAAATGCTCGTTTTGATAGTGAAATAATGTTCACAGACCAAGGTAACTTTTCGAGGACTGCTTTCACAAATTTTCACAATAATCATTTTTGGGCTGAGGAAAACATTGATTGAAGAATCTCATCATCAAGAACAATTCTCACTAAATGTCTGGGTCGGAATAATTGGAAAGTATTTGATTGGGCCATTTTTTTTGCTTGGAGACTAAACGGTCCCTCTTATCGGCAATTTCTTGAGGAGGAGTTACCTTTATAGGTCGAGGATGTGCCACTTTGATGAGAAACATTATGTGGTTCATGCATGGCAGGGCACCAGCACATTTTAGTGGAGAAGCTAGGAAATTCTTAAATAATACATTCCACAACCGATGGATAGGTCAGGGTGGGCCAGAATGATGGCCTCCTATGTCCCCAGATTTAAATAATCTAGACTTTTTCTTATGGGGATATCTCAAAAGTTTAGTTTATTCTACTCCATTGAACACCGTAGAAGAATTGAGAAATGGAATAATAACCTCTCTTGACACGATAAAAAATACCCCAGGAATATTTCAAAGAGTGCTTGATAATATGCGAAGAGGCCTGTATTCTTGCAGGTGGAGGACACTTCCAGCAATTTATTTGGTTTTTAATTGTTCTTTTTTAGTTTGATATTGAATAAGTATAAGTTGAGTCTCAGAAGACGAACTATCAAAATAAAAGCAAATTTTAGGCGTATCTATCGAGTATTTCCATTATTTTTTAGCGAATAACATACAATTCAAATAATTCAAATTCAATAATTTTTCACTCGAAAACGGTAGGTGATACGAAAAACTTACAAGTGTCAAAAAAGTTTCTAAATTGAACGAAGATGACGAAATTTGATTGTACGCTGATCAGTGGCGTATTGCAAAAAAGTTTGAAAGGGCAAAAGGAGACATGGCCTCGGAAAAGAAAACACCTAGTGAATTTCATTTGAAATCTAGGACGTGTAATGATGGAGGCTGGTAAAAATAGCTTGCATTCCAAATTTGGGCTGAATATCTCAAAAACTGCAGGAGTTCTGAAGAAAAAACAATTTTTTCCGGAAATTTCAACACCCTGTAGCTCTGTAACGAAGTTTTTGCGGACCTATGTTTATATTAACTTTTTTTTTTAAATTGCACGTAGATTTACCCACTCAAGTTGTGACATACTATCATGTAACACCCTGTAGAAATCACGCTAATCACTTGGTGAAACATTCTACTTAATAATTGAACGTTTAAGATGACTTTTACTGTTTGAAAAAAATACGAATTTTGAATATTAAAAAAACTACTTTATTTATGAGTATAATTTCTTTTATTGGTTGCTATAAAGGTTTTGAGGTGGCACTTTTAGTTTTTTTACCACTGCAGGGGGCGTCTTCCAAAATATGCACTTTAATTTGCGGGACACTTTTCTGCCATTTTTTTTAATGATTTTTTCTTCTTTCATGGCCTTCATACGTGATTTTATAAAAAATTCGAAACAGAACCAATATTTCGACAGCTCCAGGTTCGTTAATTTCAGGCTGTCGGAGTTTCCCCAAAAGAAAAATAGAGCACAATTTTCCATAAGCCCGGTGTTCTATCGAAAATTCTTCCTCTCTCGCCTGGATTTACGGGGACGAAAATATCGCGACGCAACATGCGAAACTCCCAGGTTCGTCTTCGTCCCGGTTTCGAAGCGTTCGAACGCGACAGAAAAATATGCATAGACGTAAAAATCCCGTAAAATTATTCCCCCCATTTGATAGCATTCAGAGATTCGGTATTTTATTTACTGTCCAATCGATTTCCGAAAGATCCAAGTTTCCGATTTCGACATTCCATTCGTTCTGGGCACCGTAGTTCGAGCTAGGGACAACTCGTTTGCCATGGACCTTGCTCTGACCTCACGGATCTAATATACTATGGATGATTTTAAATCAGTTTCAACTATATTTAATATGTGACCATATTGTTTGGCAGTAAATAGGTTCAAGTTTAAATGATTCTTCACAACATCTTCTAAGAAGTAAGACAGAATAAGTTTTCGTGGAGCTATGCATAATTTCAAAATATATAGTTGATTCTTATAAATTAATGAGGACTGATTTTTGATTGGAACGATATGTTTTTTTTTAATTCAATGATCAGCAAGTAATAATTGTAGATTTTCAAATTTTCTAGGCCAAAGAGAATGGAGACTTCGATCTATTACTAGATGACAAATCTTTTTCGGAAATGCTGTTTCCATCTCCGAATTTGAAAAATACTAAGGAACAAACTGTAGGAGTAACGAACGTAGTAAAGCCCGATAGTATGAAAGAAAAAGCTTTAGGTAACACGCTTACGAGTATCAGCTCGAAAGATGTTGACGCTACGATACCGATCATTAAGTCAACTGCCAATAAGGAATCTGCTACGTCCATTTCACACCTCATCAATTTCACCAAAGGTAAAAATTAGACGAGTGATTTTTTGTTCTGTTTAGTTTCCAACGAAGATGAAGTAAAATATACACACACCGCAAAAATTGTCGCATCACCTGGTATTCTGAATTACACAATTGATTAAGCAGCTCAATCGCAGTTTCTTTGTCAACATATGTTTTTGGACATATGAGGGGAAAAAATCTTATCTATGTAGTGACATTTGTTTCCATATGATCTCAAACACGTCTGAAACAGGAATGAGTTTATTTGACTATCAGTATTCATTCAATTTCCTTCAGTTTTCACGCTAAATTAATGCAAGTTTTCTATGTTTCATGTTGATTTTCGAATCTTTGAATTTATTGTAATGGCTGCTGAACGTCCTGGTTCGCTATTTCAGTGATCATGAAGTGGTAAGAATTGTAACACTTCTAGAGGAGGGGCGAAGCTAACGTTACGTGGCTAACTTGTTGAATGTTAACCGAAACACTATTTCAAGATCAATTAATCGGTACCACGAAACAGGAGAATATGGAAGAAGGGCTGGACAGGGAAGAGATCCGATAACAACACCAGTTGATGATCGTTGTCTTCGTTTAACTGCACTAAGAGTTCGGCACTGTACGGCTAGAATGCTACAAAATGAACTTGCTTTTTACGGAAATGTGCATATTTCATTGCAAACTGTTAGGAACAGGCTCAGAGAAGACGATATCAGATCAAGAGTGGCTTCTACCGGCCCGCATTTCTCTCACCAGAGAGCATCGAGTTGCAAGACTTCAGTTTGCGAGGGAACATGCAAATTAGGGTATTCCAGAATGGTCGAATGTTCTCTTTACCGACAGACCAGCTTCTGTCTAGTATCAAATGATAGACGCATGCCTGTATACAGATGACCTGGGGAACGGTATCAGCAATGTAATATCCGGCAAACCGAAAACTTCGGAGGGGCCTCAGTGATGGTGTGTGGAGGAATTTCTTTCCATGGTCGAACTGAGTTAGTCCTAGTGAATAATGGAAGAATGACAGCGGCCAGATACATCGCAGATATCCTTGAACTCCATGTTGTACACTTTGGCCGTTGATTGGCGAAAACTTCATTTATATGCATGATAATGCTCGGCCTCATGCAGCTAGAGTAGCTACAGAATTTCTGCAAAATGCCGAAATTGATATTTCAAAATGATCCGACTTGAATCCCATCGAACATGTTTGGGACAACATGGGGTGGCAAATTCAGCAACGTAGGATGCCTTGTAGAACACTTCAACAACTAGAAAATCTGCTTCCTGGAACTCAGTGACTCAAGAGTAAACAAAATTTGTTTGAGGGGATTCCGAGACGTATACTGGCAGTAATTAGGGCCCGGGGAGGAAACACTCGATTTTGAAAATGATTAGTAACCATTCGATGCTAGTGGATTGGTCTCTTCGCGAATGTTTGAAGATGGTAGAATTTTTTAATTTTTCATTAACTCGAAAATTGTTAATATTTTCCATAATAAACTCGTCTCTTTTGAATGCTATCTTCTTATTTTACACTTCTGATAGTTACCAAGCGACTCTTGAATGACTAATCTAAAAGTTTATATAATATTTTCGTAAAAGTAGGGTGATGCGACTATTTTTGTGGGGAGAGTATTGTATACTTTCCAAGATTTTATTTTTACGAACACGACCGTCAGGTCATTTTCAAGTGGTCGACTACAGGAGATTAACTTACTTATATGGATACTAATCTAATTTGCTATCAAGTAGTGGAGAGGTATTAATGTCTAGCTGGCTATCAAGGATGATTTCACATGGGTTTTTGCAAAGTTTATTGTCTGGGTAGGCGTTGTATTCGAGGTCTAACCTCGAATCACTAACGAGTAAACTGACAACCCACTTTTCAAACTTGAAATTTGATTAATAAATGGTCATTAACTTTATTTACTGGAGATATTTTTGTCAAAACTCCTTCAATTTCTCAACTTTCACAAACATACCAGATTAAATCATCAACAACCTCCTTGAGGGGTCTAAATGAATCAGTTAAATTGAGAAAATCATCGGAAATTGGAAGGATACAGGAATGTAGAATACTATGGAAATTATGGAGAGGGAAAAAAACGTAGTCGAAGATGAGATCACGGTATAGTTTGATCGAAGCAAAGAAAGTGAAAGGTAGGAATTGAAGGACGATAGAGACAACGTGTAAGTGTACGTTACACACTCCCCCAGTCAGATAAAAAAATTTGAAGTAATTGAAATTTTTCAGAAATCAAGAATAAGAAAAAAATAAATATTTAGATATGAAAAAATTTCAAAACCCACTTAGTGTTGTATTTATTATACAAGGTAAGGTTAGATTAGATAATTAAAATTAAACACTTATAATTTCGATGAGGTTTTAATTTCAAAATAATATTTGGACTCGGCCATTATACGTGAAGTACACCATTCAAATGGCCTCCAAGGGCCTTCCTGGAGACCTCGATTTTTAAATCGTTGTTTCGACCACTTTTCGGAACATTTCGAGCGGTATCTCGACCATAATTCGACGAATGTTGTCCTTTAACTGCTCAAGCGTCTGCGGATGCATAGACACACTCCTTTGCGTAGCCTAACAAAAAGAAGTCCAAATCGCTCGATCTTGATGGCCAAACGGCATCGCCGAATCACGAAATTACTTCGATCGCAATTCGGCCATATTTGCTCGCGTTGTGTGCGTTGTTGCGCCATCCTCTTGGAACCACATCGTCTAGGTCCAATTGCCGGCCAAAATCATTCGCTTATCATCCGGTCATAGCGCTTGGCATTGACGGTAATGTTGTTTCCATCATCTTCGGAGAAATACGACCAGATGACGCCGCCGGACCACAATACGCACCAAACAGTGACTTTGGGTGGGTGCAATATTTTCTGGACGATCACATGTGGATTTTAGTTTCATTAGCTTGTAGTTGATAGCGAACGTTTGTCCGAAACCGTTCCGACCAATGTAATTTTTATTCTCTACATCAATAAATTAGTGGAAGTCAAAACATAGTAACTTGTTTTATTTCATTATTCATTATGATAATGGCATAGTCCAACCGAGTAAGCCAAATTAAGAAACCAAAAATAAAAGCATGAATCAATCAAGAGAAAGGTAACTAACTACTTTGCGTTAAATGAAAAGTTAGTAAGCGGGAGAGAAACAAGAACATGTAGTATGGCTTACTGTAGCAAAGCCATAGCGGCAATGAAGCTGGAAGGTCCAGCACCCTTTTGGCCACACATTCATCCTTCCACAAACAACTTTCATACCCGCAATTACTTAGCCAATCATAGAAATAGCCTAACAAAAATATTAAACCCCATGAAAAAATTAACAATATGCAATAGCACAGAAAGATGAAATGACATGGCTGAAAGTTTTCAACAAGATGAAAAATTAAGTCAGAAGGTAGAAAATGAGGATACAACTGAATTAAACCGTTTTCAGATTCGATAAAGATAGGCCACCTGATGTTTTGATATCATGGCAGCAGATAGTACAGACAGTGCCAAAAATTCTTTCTGTTTCTGCACGTTACAAATTGCATTGAATAAGAAAATTTGCCTCGTTTTTAAAGACAAAATTATTCAACGTAAAGAAAAACATCAAATAATACAATTATTATATTCCATAGATGAAATAACACAATAACAAGTCATTCAAAATGACACTTAACATTTTATAGGCCAACATCAAGAGGAAGCCACTAATTCACTTAACTATAGAACAAGATAACATAAACTGTGCTCTCTTTGTAGAAACAAAACCAAAGATGACTCTAATATTACATACGTATTGTTAGATTTCAACAGTGAAGGATAAGCAGTGTTTTCGAGCGCAGTGAAAAATTGCTGAAATTAGTGAAGAAATCTTCCATAGAAAAAGCCGAAAATTCCGCAGTGAGTTTCTAGTCATTAATTCACACTAATTGCACTGAAAAGGGAGATCAAAAGGCTGTAATAGACTTTGAAATCAAGTTGAAGTACATTGTTTAAATTGTTTATTAGTAAATATTCATCCTTTATCAGTCAGCGGAATTAGCCACTAACTTGAAGAAAAAAAAACAGGTGACGGAAGAATAACTTGCTGCGTAGAGAGTGAATATTTAAGGCAGGTCACACAGTCACGGATATAACGGACGATGGCGGAGAATGGGACAGCAAAAGAATTGATTGATTAAATTATGAAGATAAAAACAGAATTGAAGGAACAAATTGCATCTTCGGAAGCTAATATACTCTCAAAATTAGAGCCTTTACAACAAAAAGTGGAACGAGTAGAGAGGAGAACGCTGAATTGAGGAGCAAAATCGAAAAATTAGAGAGATTCTAGAAAGAAAATCAGCAATTCCGACGTGTCTGACTTCTATCCCTTGGCAATTATAAGAATTGTCCGGTCAAGGTAGAATTAGCCACTAACTTGAAAAAAAAGGAAATTATCTCCAAAGGCACGCTCTTGAAAGGTACCCCATAGCAGTATCAAACGATCTTACCCCGCTGCAGAGGAACAAAACAAAATTTTGAGGAAGCATTTGGCAAAGGCTAAAACCATCCAAGGTACTGAGGCATATATAAAAGGTGGAAAACTGTACAAAACAAATTTTATACTGTCGAACACCTTGAGGCCACAACAGAGAGTGAGGAAAACGACGTCGAGGTTGATGAAGGAAAGGAAACTACGGAGTTTGGGGTCGGAAGCATTTTATCAGGCACGAAGAATAAGCACCGGTTGAATACTCAACCTATGAAGACTAGCTCCAGGTTAGCATCGAAACTGAATAAGTAACAAAGAAACGAAGAAAAGAAAAACACGGAAACAGAAAAACACGAAAAACAAAATATATAATATAATTAAAAAAACAAATAAATAATAGTATTAAATTTTTAGTAGGTAACATAAAATTTCAAGAGATAAAATTCATTCAAAAAATTTTTTTCGTAAGTTTACACCAAATTATTCGAAATGGATCCTTTTATAAGAGACTTCCAGTGTGAAGAATATGATACCATAGTCGCTGGAAGTATTGCTGATCTGAATAAGCACAATTATGAAAAAGGTCTCAAAATATTTCATATTAACATCAGGAGTATAGCGAAAAACATGGAACAGCTCATACTTTTTCTTGAGCTATTGGAAAGTGATTTCGAAGTTCTTATCCTCACCGAGACACATATTGTAGATGCTCTGGAACTGTATCATATACCCGGATATAATATTCTATATAATAATGGAACCTATAATAAAATGATGGGGTTATCATGTATATTGAAACTGACATAAATTTTAGTCATCAAATTATAAACTTCGGAGAAATCAAAGCCCTAGAAATAGACTTTCAATTCAATAAAAACACTTCAAGCTGACTTCTGTCTATAGATCTCCGAAATCATCTATTGATAATTTCATTAAAAACATTTTAACTATGTTTGCATGAAAAAACTTTTGACTTCCATATAATAGCAGGAGATTTGAATATAAATCTGATAGCGAAGAATGATCAACAAGTAATTGAATACAAAAACATATTGAGTGTATTCGGTTATAAATCATTCATCAATAAATGTACCCGACCTAGTAGTGGAACTTGCTTGAATCATTTTTTCGTAGCGGAAAAATATCCCTCCAACCCAGGTGAAATCTTAAATGGAATCGTGATAAACTATGATATTACTGATCATTCACCTACCGCTTTCACCGTAAATGGAAAAAAAACTTGGAAAAAAACTCGAAAGGAACAGCATCACCTTCATGTATATCATATATCATAAAAAATTTAAACGAGACTTAGAAATGGAAAAGTGGGAAAAAATGTACATGAAAACTAGTCCAAATTCAAAGACAATAGCTTTCATCGAAATAATTTGTGAACATGTTGAAAATAACAAAAATGTAGTGGTAAAAAATACGAGAAAAACCCCAAAACGGCCGTGGATCACAAAAGGGCTTCTTCATTCAATAAACGAGAAAAACAAACGCTATATGATGTTCCGAGAAAATCCAAATGATGAAAACCTGAAAGAAAATTACATGCATTACAAAAATAAACTTCAGAAACTTATAAATATCTCAAAAAGAGAATACTTACACAGATGTGTCGAAAAAAGTGGTGGTGAGTCCAAAGCTCTCTGGAACCACGTGAATAAAAATTTGCAAAAAAATTTCAAATCTGAAAAAGATATTGAGATGATTAGAAGCCCGAAAAATGGGATGATAGGAGATAAAATATCGATAGCAAATAGCTTCAATGAATACTATAGTGAAATAGGCGCAGAATATGCTAATAAGATAGAAGAGCCAACTGATATTAAAGAGTATAAATTTTGTTTGAGGGAAACTTTTTTATCTCCCACTGATCCAATGGAGGTTGAAAAAGTTATATCTGAGCTTTAATCAAATAAAGCTCCGGGATTTGATGGGTTACGCTCTGAGACGCTGAAAGAGATAAGAAAGGAGATATCCACTCCACTTTCTGATCTCATAAATGAATGTTTTAGTATAGGATGTTTTCCAGAGTGTTCGAAAAACGGCATCATCAAGCCACTACATAAAAATGGAGACAGAACTAAAATGTCGAATTATAGACCAGTTACCTTCATTTCCAATATTGCAAAAATTTTGAGAAAACCATTAAACAGCGAATAGTAAGCTTTCTGGACAAACACAATCTATTGTCGGAGAGCCAATATGGGTTCAGGAAACACAGATCGACGCAATAAGGAGTTAACTACGTATATTTACGATCGCATAGATAGAAACGTACCGCTGCTTTGCATATTTATAGACTTATCTAAAGCCTTCGATACCATTCCCCATGATAAACTACTTACTAAGTTGCAGAAATATGGATTCAGAGGTGTAGGTGGCATTGAAGTTATTAACAAGTTATTTAAATGGTAGGAAACAAGTGGTTAAAATTGGAACTGTTTTAAGCGATGAAAGGCAGATTACTTACGGCGTTCCCCAGGGAACGGTATTGGGCCCGTTATTATTCATATTATACGTGAACGACCTTCTTCAAATGGAACTTCGTGGAAGTGTTTTGAGTTTCGCTGACGATACCACAGTACTTTATGAGGCCAGCACATGGGAAAATCTACAAAAAATAGCGGAAGAAGATTTCGCGGAAATAGGGAAGTGGTTGAAACATCATAAACTAACACTAAATGCAGAAAAATCAATATACTTACCTTTCACCTCTTACGAATCTAATCTTCCAAAGCAAGGCGCACTGAATATCGACAAGGACACTATCATTAGTGAGGCCACTTCAGGCACAGTAAAATTTTTGGGCATTGTGCTTGACCGACATATGAGGTGGGATCACCACTGTAGTTATGTGGCAAAAAACTTCGGAGGTTACTGGGCATTTTCAAATACTACAAAAGTGAAATGAATATAAACCATCTGAAAATATTATATCACGCATTCGTGCAAGTACATCTTACATATGGGAATGTTGGGTGGGGAGGAGTGTATGACTGCCATGTTGAACAACTAAATATTTTGCAGAAATGGATCCTGAAAATCATGTATGGTAAAGGGCGCATATTTTCGTTTGAAGAGATTTTTGCTTTGTCAGGAATGCTTGACATTAGACAGTTGTATGCTCTGAAACTAGTAACTCAAGTATTTACGAGTAAGATGAATGTAAACCCCATTGATCATAAATATGATACAAGGGGAAAAGACTCAGACTACAAAACACTACGCTCGAATAAAAGAATAGGACAAAGATCCAGCAAATATCTGGCACCACGAGTATATTCGCGTATACCAGTAGACTTGCGAATCTTGAAAAACTACAATTGTTTCAAAAAGAAAGTGGAACTTTGGATTCTTTGTGCCGGAAGAACAGAAATAGACAACTTAATTAATCAGCGGATAAACGAAAGTGCCTAGTTTAAATACTGAGTTCAGAAATTTCGCGGAATGAAAAGGAAGGAGAAAGAAAAAATATCTAAAATGTGAGAAAAACCTAAATTGTGACTTAAATACCTAAATTGTGACTAAAATACCCGGTTTAACTAACGCCCGATTGTGAAAAAAAACCTATCGTGACGAACAATTCAAGAAACATAGTGACTTTTTGTTTCGTAATTACGCGCTGTGAAACTAACTTTACTTTCAAATAGAAAAAAAACATTGCACGCAAATGAAGTTATTATAAATTTAAATTTAACCAAATATACCTTTCTCAAAGGCGAACAGGCGAGACATTCTTCGGAATGATTAAGCCTCTGCTTTTCATTGTTTATTACTCTGTATGTATGAAATCAATTGTAATAAACTTTATTATTATACAGAAACTGGGACACTATTCACCATGCAGGAAATATCACAAACACAAATGCAAGAGGAGGTAGTCTGGTGTTGGCTCATCTATCACTCCATAGGACAAAAGTCAATCCGCTTAGAATAAACAATTTTCTGAATGAAGCTCTCCACTTTACCATTCTATTTCAAAACGATCAGTTGCATATTTTTCTTATATACATCCATCCTACCTTAAAAATCGAAGAAACAATTTTCAACAAAGCATCTTTATATAAGAACTGCTTGGTTATCGGAGACTTTAACTTGAACAATCAAAAAGAAAACAGCTCGCAACATTTTAAACAACTTCAATTTCACAAGAATAAAACTTCCCTATATTTCTCATGAGCAATAACCCAGATCTTTTTCAAAAGCGTTGTAAAAAGTGTGCCATGTTCTTGTGAGGGTTTGGTGAATGAAAAAATTTATTATGTAGTTTTAAAGTCACTGTTCTCTGAGGTTGACTGGAGCGATTTTTATACAAGTCAGGATGTAGATGAATCTACAACTGTGCTCGTTGATATTATAAAGGAACAGATAAAAAAAGTTATTTCAAACCTAAAAAACGTGATAAAAAAGAAAAACCTGGATAACCAACGCACTTTTGAAATCCATCAATAAACGTAATGACCTCTATAAAGCATGGGAACAAAATAAAAATGCAAACTCCTGGGAAATTTTCAAAAACTATAGAAATAGGCTTAACAAACTAATAAAATATGCGAAATCGCAATTTTACATGGATCAAGTGCGCTCCAGTAGAGATAGCACAAAACAGATGTGGAGGGTTGTATCGGAACTATGTACAAAACCGAAAAATATTAGCCATATAGATAAACTTGTGGATGATAATATAATTAAGGACCCTAAACAAATAGCCTCTGTTTTTAACGAATACTTCACTAACGTAGGTAAAAATCTAGCGCAAAAAATTAACGTTAAGAACAACAAAAATGATCGACTCTAATGAACTTGACTATAAATTTCGATTTACTCCTACAAACATAGAAGAAGTAACAAACATAATTTTGAACTTGAAAAATAGGAAAAGTAGCTGTTTTGACGCAATATCGGCTGAAATATTGAAAACTGGAATCGATTTTTAGTTTCGCCAATTATACATTTAATGAATTTGATTCTACGTAAGGGTATATTTCCTAGTGCACTGAAAACTGCTGTAGTAATACCATTATATAAAGGTGGTGAAGAAACGCAATGTAGTAATTACAGACCTATATCTTTGTTGTCTAATTTGTCCAAAATTGTTGAAAAGGTTATTAAGGAGAGATTATCAATATACATGACTAGAAACAACATTTTATCCGACTTTCAGTATGGATTTAGTGAAGGAAGGTCAACACAGGATGCCATCACGAAATTTACTGAAAAAATTTATAAGGCTTTCAATGACAATGAGGTATCACTGTGTGTTTTATTGACCTGGCTAGGGCTTTTGATACGGTGGAGCATGCCATCTTGTTAGACAGTCTGAAACAAATTGGTTTTGGAGATGTTGAGTTAAATTTGATGAAATGCTACCTTAAAGACAGGAAACAACTTGTCAAATTGAATGTGGTGAGTGAGTTGGCAACGCTCGAGTTTGGTGTACCCTAGGGTACCGTCTTGGGGCCCATACTATTCACAATATATTCAAATGGTCTGCTGCTTATACAGACAAGCGGGAATATCATAAGTTATGCAGATGACACACTCATTTTCTATTCAGCTAAAAACTGGAGAGAATCAAAACTATTGGTAGAGTCACATTTCTTAAACATAAAAATTGGATGGCGGAACACCTTTTAACTATCAATTTCGAGAAAACTAAGTATATTCCTTTTTGTATAGTCTCTGCCTGATGGCTTGCCCTCTCTATAAGCGACGAAATGTCTACAATTGAAATCCCTTGTACATATCAATGCGAGTACCTTGGAGTAATTATCGATTCTCATTTAAATTGGGATGCGCATGTAAGTAGCGACAAAACACAATGTATTCTACAGTACGCCGACGACACAGCCATTATGAGTCATTCTTCTAATTTGCAAAAGACAATAGAACAACTACTAATTAAAACTTCAAACTGGTTCAATAAATGGCGTTTGAGACCCAACGCTTCTAAGAGTAAATTAATTATTTTCAATCACAAAATCCGTAACAACTCCCTCACTCTCTCTCTATACGATCACACCATCACTCCAGAAAACAGCACAAAATACTTAGGCATCACCATAGACAGTAAACTCAACTTCAAGTCACATACAAC
Source organism: Cryptolaemus montrouzieri (assembly GCA_013387265.2). Lineage (NCBI taxonomy): Eukaryota > Metazoa > Arthropoda > Insecta > Coleoptera > Coccinellidae > Cryptolaemus > Cryptolaemus montrouzieri. The sequence goes on along the minus strand of JABFTP020000185.1, from coordinate 155,620,486 downwards.
CACAACAAAAAGAAACATTATAAAACGAGCAAACCACTTTCGCAAACTCAAGTACAAACAGAGAGGAATATCACGAACAACTTGCAGTCGCATATATAGAATGATTTGCAGACCAATTATCGAATACGGCAACATCCTGCTACTCAACTTCAGAAATCCAGCCTCAAACATAATGAGAACTGCTGATGAAACAACAGCTCTAAGAAGGTTTACCAAGATCAAACACCCATCCAACCAACCCCATAATTCACCAAACACACTACTCTACAAAAACACAGACGTCAAACCAATTCAACAACGATACCAGAACCTATTCGACAAATTCACAAAACGACCAGAAAACTTACAGCTCGACAGGAAAAACACAGCAAACAAAGATTTCCAGAGAAGACATTATGGGAAATAATCTCCAACAACTGACCGACCACAGTTAATAAAAAAAATTTTGTACAATTATTATTTATTTTATTTACAAAAGTAATAGTTATAATGGGCTGAAGGACTACGGTCGATGGCCGATACAAATGTAATTTTATTTTACAATAAACAACTATTATTATTATTATTTATTATCGTGGACTTATGCACTATCTCAGCTGTTAGCTGGATATAATTTACCTTTCCCAGATTCAGCAATCAAAGGAATAGGCCTGATTACAATATACTTGACATAAATTTCCTAACTATTCTACATGTATTAAGAATTACAGCTTTTTGCATTTCTACATAGGTATTCTTATGCAATTCTAATTTCTTAAGGCTATCATGCAAAGTTTTGGGTATTAACCCAGTGGAGGATACGATGACAGGAACAATATCTATTTTCTCGAGGTGCCACATCTGCTTGATCTCAATAGCAAGGTCTGTGTATTTGGACTTTTTCTCCTGGAACTTATTCAGCACGTTGTTATTATTCGGTATGGCGACATCCACCAGCATTGCTGTTTTGGCTCTCTTATCATACACCACTATGTCCGGCCTATTATTCGTCACCATTCTGTCAGTGATAATAGGCCTATCGTAGTATAATCTGATAGAGTCATTTTCCAATACGGGCGCCGGTTGATCTGTTTGTAATGTTCCGTCCTTTATAATAAATTTTTTGTAGTTGTCTGTAGCGATCACTTGGTCTTGGATGGCCATAAGGAATCCCTCTGTTTCCGCGAATAATTCTCCTTTCATCAACCATTTGTTGGAGGCTTCTTTGTCGATGTGTGGTTGATTAATCTCATGGTGATGTCGTCCATGCAATTCCTTTCTTGACCATTGCTCTTCTTTTTCAGTATCTGATAGGAATGGTAGATTCAGCAGGTCATCTCTGGTAGCAAGATTTAGAGGTGTATATCCCTTATCAGCCAACGATACCGCTCTATGTAGGTCAGAAGTGAGAGCTTTTTCTGAGAAGAATTCTCTGAGATTTTTTATCTGTTCGGTGTGTAAATTGACTACATCTATCAATCCGCGTCCTTCTTCTTTCCGCTTCAAAGTTGTTCGTATCACAGACGATTTTGGATGATGGTTGTTGTACTTTGTTAGCATCGTTCGGGTCTGCCTTTGAATATCATCCAGTTCTGTCTTAATCCATCTGATTATTCCAAATGAGTAAAGTAACACTGGAATGGCGTAGGTGTTAATTGCCTTGACTAAATTCCCCGAGTTCAACATCGATTTCAGCACAGACTTCAGACGCTGACTGTATTCTGAACGAATCTTTTCCTTTGATTGTTTTTGGTCTAGTAATCTGGCTTGTTGGTATCCCAGATATTTGTATGTTTCGCCATCTCTCATGCACTGTATAATATCACCGTTTAGAAGTTGTGTTTCACCATCTATGACTTTCCCTCTTTGAATGTTCAGGGTCTTACATTTTTCAATCCCGAATTTCATATGAACATCTGCTGAGAACTCACTGACAGTTTTCAGCAAATCATCCAATTGCTTCTTGTTCGAAGCATATAATTTGATGTCATCCATATACAGCAGGTGGGAGATTGTATGATAATTCCTTTCCTATTATTATTATTATTATTATATTTCATAAAAGGTACTTCCTTGAAAAACTACGCTAATATCAACTAAGCTGGTCCTCTCCCCAGTGACTTGAGCAACTATTTGTTTTTGCAGATAGGTAGGAATTTCAAAACCCGATTCGGAGAACATTTATCCTCTGACAATAATTCTGCAATATGTGAAAAATCACAAAGCATTCAATAATATTAGATAATTGCGACAGGGGAAAGAAAAAGAATCGGTTGGATTGTTTGGAAACTTTGTAAAACCCAAGTGATTTCACCTTCAATAGCAAAACAAGACATTCGTACCTCCTGTAGTTGACCACTTGAAAATGGCCCGACTGTCGAAACCGGTCTTTTATGTAGCGGAAAGTATAAAATACATTTTACTTCATCTTCGTTGGAAATGAATTTCCATAAAATAAATCATCAATATTACTCATTTAGGTTTAAATCGAATTCACTTGATGAAAATCCTTTTTCCTCAATTATTCCAGAGTTCATTCTATAAAATAAAATTCTGTAAAAACACAGTTCACCTAAGAGAAACTCTTTCATCAATTTTATTTTTTTCAGGGAAATGTTTCAGAGGTAGAGTACTGAAAAAACTTGACAATGGAAAGTATAATGTTGGCATTCTTGAGTATGAAGATCAGACCAAAGATAATGAAAACATCCCCGGTAACGAGAGCATGATTATTGAATGTGATTTGGTTTGTAAGTATTAATTCTTTCAGTCTTTTATCGTTGCCCAAAAATGGAAAATCTAAAACTTTTGGAAAAATACAAAATCCCCAAAAACCAAAAATCAATGACATGGCATTCTAATCCATTTCGTTTGAAATTTCGATCAGTCTAACTGGTTTTGCTGATTTTGCTAGGATTGAGGTCAGGACTTCGTGCAGGCCACCTCATTGAAATGATTTCGTGATCTTGAAGGTAGAGTTCCTTACGATAAGAGCTAGGTGAGGTCTGGCGTTATCATACAAAAACAAAAGTTTCCACCCATGTTTGCGCGGAAATGTTACAATATGTTCTTATAAAGTGTTCTTATAAATTGTAATACAATACTGGCGTTCAAAAAAATTCCTCCCCACACTATTATTGAACCTCCACCAAAACTAGGTAGTTGAAAGGTAACACTGGGCGTATCCCTCAATTCGACGTTTGTACACTAGAGAACGTCGATTGCAATGAAAAAAAAACAAAATGAAAATTTCGTTTCATCTGTAAACAAAACTCTCCCAGTCAACTTCTTATCAATTGACATACATTCTGTCAAAAAGTACCAGGAATTGATTACTTAAAGAATCTGCTTAAAACGATTGTCAACATTTTTGGTATTTTGAAGTTGGCATAACTGTTTTCTATACTGACGTGGAGTTTGAACGCGATCTGTCATTTAGTTTGTTTACAGTGCTCGATTTTGTCGGTTCTCGCAAGTGTGTTTTGCAATTTTTACAATAGATACGAATATCTAACAAAGAATTTGTCTCAAATTTTGTATTGCAAATGAAATTTCGATTGCCGAATAGCTGAAAATGTTACAGAAGGCATATGAGTGGTACAGTTCATCCAACAGCGGTCGAGGTGTGGTTAGATTTGCCTTGCTCTGGTCGGTCATCAACACCTTCAACCGCAGTTAACATTCAATAAAGTTAAGGAAATGGTTTAGAATAGAATAGAATAGGTTTATTTGCCTTCAAATATTACAAGGCATGTCAATAACTAAATAAATAAACAAACAAATAAATATAAAATACAAACAAACATACAGATTGGTTACATTAAAATTTCAACTAACATATACAACCAGCAGTGGACGGATAACATTTGAAGTATCATTTTAATAGATCTATGAATTCTTGTGGACCATAAATGGTATTTTCTAGGAGTAATTTCTTCAGATTCTTCTTAAATGGGTGTATTCCGAGATGCCTCACTTGCTTGGACAAGAAGTTAAAAAGTCGCATGCCCAAATACTCGTAACCACGCTGCGACCTTGCAAGCGAATACTGAGGCAGTATTAGATTTTCTCTATGCCTTGTAAAATAGTCATGGACATTGTTGTGGGACTCATATTTGTGTTGATGCCTATGTGAGTGACACAAAATTGTTAATATAAATTGGGAGGAAATGGTAAGTTTGCTTAACTGTTTGAAAATACCTCTGAAGCTTTGGATCTGAGGAGCACTCACTCTTGCTCTGACCGCTCTCTTCTGTAGCAGGAAGACACGTTGGGTCTCCGACGAGGCCCCAAACCATTATGCCGTAGGTGGCAACACTATGAAAAATTGCAAAATATGTGATGAGTGCGGCTCTGTCATCGATAGTGTATTTTATTCTACGGATGGAATATATTGCATAGGACAATCTTCCACTGATGGAATCGACATGCAGACCCCAGGAGAGAGAGTCATCTTGTATAAAACCCAAAACTTTAATTCCATTCTTTTCCGGTTTAGTAATTGTGGGATGTGTACTTATGTTGATGTTTTGGGTTTTCTCCTCATTTAGACTAAGGCCATTTGCTGCAAACCATTTTCCTGCCCTCCAGATCGATACCTTAGAGCTATTTTTTGCCTCCTCCTTGGTATCTGTTCAATATACTCGTGTCATCAGCGAAGATACAAATCTTTCCCACATTGATGTAGTGTGGCAGGTCGTTCATATATATAATAAACAAAATAGGTCCCATAATGGAGCCTTGCGGAACTCCTCGTTTGACTTCAACTGGGGAGGATAGTTGATCCTTCCACTGAACCACCTGGTATCTATCCTCCAAATAGGACTCGAACACACTCTATGCCCTTCCTCTTATGCCCAGATGTCCCTGTTTCTCAGTCAGGATCTGCCTTATTACTAGATCGAAAGCTTTACCCAGATCGCAGCATCTTAAATCTGCATATTCCCTCTTCTCTATTGCTTGCGTTATCGAATCGACTAGTTGCGTCAGCGCAGAGACTGTGGATCTGCCTCTCCTAAATCCGCGCTGTTGATCTGATAGCAATAACTTTGTTTCCAAGTAGTCTACCAGTCTTTTTTTCAATAGGGCTTCAAAAATTCTAGAGATTACAGGCAATATAGCAATTGGTCTGTAGTTGGACCACCTTTCTTGTACACGGGTATTACCTTAGCTAATTTCAGTTCTTTGGGAAATATACCTTGTTCAAAGCACTGATTCACTTGTACGCATAATGGTGACACAATGGTGGTGATAATTCTCTTCAAGAGGATGACGCTAAAGCCATAGATACCTCTGGAAGTTCTGGGTTTCATCCTTGATACCTCAGCTATTATTATACTCATATATGTCATGCAGACCCCAGGAGAGGGAGTCATCTAGTATAAAACCCAAAACTTTAATTCCATTCTTCTCCGTTCCAGTAATTGTGGGATATGTACTTATTGTGATGTTTTGGGTTTTCTCCTCATTTAGTCTATGGCCATGCAGCCATTTGCTGCAAAGCATTTTCCCGCCCTCCTGATCGATACTTCAGAGCTATTTTCTGCCTCCTCCTTGGAGTGGGATCTGTTCAGTATCTCTCTCCCACATTGATGTAGTGTGGCAGGTCGTTCATATATATATAATGAACAGAATAAGTCCCAAAACGGACCCTTGCGGAACTCCTCGTTTGACTTTATATTATAAGTTTGAGAGAGATAGCCAATGAACTTTCTGTGTCTCACGAATCAATTCGTACCATTTTAATCGATTGTATGGGTATGAAACGCGTTGCCGTTCGACTAGTCTCAAATGACTCGAATATTCTTCAAAAATTAAATCATGTAAAGGTCGCTGGAGACGTTCTAGAACGAGTCAATTCAGATCCCGCATTCATAAAACGCATTGCAACTGGTGATGTAACGTGGGTTTATAAATTTGGCATGCAAACCAGTCAACAAGCTTCGGAAGAACACCTTCCAACTGAACTAAATCCGAAAATACTATAATAAAAAAACAAGTACTGTGTTTTAAGGAATTTTATTTAATAATTGCGATTCGTAACGCGTTTCACTACACCGTAGCTTCTTCAGACGAATGAATGTACAGAAAATATAAATATAAATGTTCTTGAGTAATTAAAAGCTCATTGGGTTGCTTCTTCTTAAGTGGTTATTTATGACAGGTATATCCAATAAAATTAAGGAATAGATTGCTCCCCGAAAAGATTCAATAGAGGTGAAGGGCTTAAATCGATTTGTTCATTGATGAGTCTACCTGAGTGTTTGTATTTATTGATTTCTAAAGTTTCCCAAAGATCTATCTTCCAATATTTATTATCTGTATGCAAAATTTCAAACTTTGGGTCGAAAGAGTGATTATTTTCTAAGAGATGATTCGCGTAATTTGAATCTGACTTTTTATTTGAAAAACTGCGTTTATGTTCCGATATTCTAATATTAAAATTTCTATGAGTTCTACCAATGTAGAAATTATCACAGTCATTGCAATTCAATCCATAAACACCTGATTTATTGTTTTTACCTGGTTTGGTTTTATTATTTTTATATATTTGCCTAAATGATTATTAGTTTGGAAAGCTATGTTGAAATTTTTGCTACTCAAGAATGATTTCAGTTTCTCACTTGTAATGCCAACGTAGGTTAAGGTGTTGAATTTTTGTTTCAATTTATCGACAGGGTAAACTTCATTCAATGCGATTCTACTTTGTTTTTTATTTAAAATATTATTAATTAGTTTGGGATTGTAACCATTATTTTGGCTATCTGTTTAATCAAATTTAATTCTTTGTTGAAATTTTCTGGTGATAACGGGATGTTAATCAATCTATGAATAAAACTATTGAATGCTGACATTTTATGTTGATATGGATGACACGACGAGTTATGTATTATAATATCTGTATGTGACGGCTTATGGTAAATTGCGAAAACATGTTTACCATTTTCATTCGAAATTGTTACGTCTAACAAATTTATCGAATTATTGCTTTCTATTTCGGTTGTGAATCCAATTTTGGATGTAATGAATTTATATGATTTTCGAAAATTTTAACTGTCTATCTGTTCCTGTGAAGCAAATAATGATATCGTCTACATAGCGTTACCAGTATAAACAATATTTACTGAGTGGATGATTATGAATTAATTTCTAAATTATTCATGAATATTTCTGCTAACAAAGGACTCAACGTTAAGTTAAAATTTTCGAAAATCATATAAATTCATTACATCCAAAAATTGATTCACAACCGAAATAGAAAGCAATAATTCGATAAATTTCTTAGACGTAACAATTTCGAATGAAAATGGAAAACATGTTTTCGCAATTTACCATAAGCCGTCACATACAGATATTATGATACATAACTCGTCGTGTCATCCGTATCAACATAAAATGTCAGCATTCAATAGTTTTATTCATAGATTGATTAACATCCCGTTATCACCAGAAAATTTCAACAAAGAATTAAATTTGACTAAAAAATAGCAAAAATAATGGTTACAATCCCAAACTAATAAATAATATTTTAAATAAAAACAAAGTAGAATCGCATTGAATGAAGTTTACCCTGTCGATAAATTGAAACAAAATTCAACACCTTAACCTACGTTGGCATTACAAGTGAGAAACTGAAATCGTTCTTGAGTAGCAATAATTTCAACATAGCTTTCCAAACTAATAATAACTTAGGCAAATATATAAAAATAATAAAACCAAACCAGGTAAAAACAATAAATCAGGTGTTTATAGATTGAATTGCAATGACTGTGATAATTTCTACATTGGTAGAACTCATAGAAATTTTAATATTAGAATATCGGAACATAAACGCAGTTTTTCAAATAAAAAATCAGATTCAAATTACGCGAATCATCTCTTAGAAAATAATCATTCTTTCGACCCACAGTTTGAAATTTTGCATACAGATAATAAATATTGGAAGATAGATCTTTGGGAAACTTTAGAAATCAATAAATACAACACTCAGGTAGACTCATCAATGAACAAGTCGATTTAAGACCTTCACCTCTATTGAATCTCTTCGGGGAGCAATCTATTCCTTAACTTTATTGGATATACCTGTCATAAATAACCACTTAAGAAGAAGCAACCCAATAAGCTTTTAATTACTCAAGAACATTTATTTTTATATTTTCTGTACATTCATTCGTCTGAAGAAGCTACGGTGTAGTGAAACGCATTACGAATCGATAGAAGACATAAAAGAGAATTCGTGGCGAGAAATGAAATAAATTCCGGAAAAAGCGTTTGAAAAATGTTTTGATGATTGGATTATTCATTGGCGTGAATGTATTAGTTCGAAAGGGACCTACTCTGAAGGCGATAAATTTGGATGAAAAATAAATATTTTGTATTTCATTCCATTTACTTTTTTGACAGAATGTATTGGTTATACACGACTGTGATCAGATCACTCCTCATCTATGCGGCCATCACATGGACTGAGGACGCTAAAAGGAATAAAATGAGCAAGATCCAAAAGACTTCACGAGAGCCTTGAGAACGATACCCACGTCATCCATGGCATGTCTGCTGGTTTTCCCCGCTCGACACATAATGGTGGAGGAGACGGTCACGAGGACCCCAATTGAAGCTAAGGGAAGGAGGCATCTGGACCGACAGAAATCTGATTTCTGGACATCCTATATCACTCAATAAAATAAGAGAACTCCGACCTGATCTTTTCTCAAGAGGAGACCGAATGCAAGGTCGTCATTTTACCAAAAGAAATTTGGTGAACGGCCACAGCTTCAGGGCAAACATTGCTCTAGGAAACCATTGCACCGTAACACGTTGTTCTCCGACGCGTACAAGACAACCTACACAGGAAGTACAGAGACGCTTACACTCCCACAAACGTAGGAAAAATTTGTCGGGAATATTGGGAGTATGACCGAATACAAACAGCGAATGGATTCGGAGTTAGGGAGATAGAAGGACGCATGGCCGAAGATCGGTACAATACGTATTAAGATTTTCAGGTATAAATTTGAACCGATAGCGATGCACACGAATTGAGATGGAGAATTTCAAAGCAGTTGCGATACCAAATATTAGTTGCAGTGTATTTCACGATGTTTACTCCGTGAGAACTTTGGTGAACTAACCATTGAAAGGCGCTCTGCACTGCGCAACTCATTAGAAAGTGTATCTAAGGGAAGGGGAAACTTCAGATATGTTTGACGGCCACATCTACATATGCTCTGATAGCCAAAACGCCCTGAGATATCTGAAAGAACCAAGGGTTACATCCAAATTTTTGACGAATGCCAAAGAGCATTACTACAACTTAGTACCACGAACAGAGTTACTCTACTCTGGTGCCCATCAGGGTATTAATAGGAATGAAAAAGCAAACAGCCTTGACAAAAAAGAAACAACTGCTGGTAGGCTAATGGGACCAGAAGCTACTCAGACTTTCCCAAGGACCCACATGCTCTTGCTCTTCCAAGACTGTTACAAGATCTATTGTTCCTTGACAAAAAAGTCTATTGGGATCGTAGTTGGCCTACTAACGGGACATCACCTCAATAAACATCTGCACTAGGGTGGGTCAAAAAAAAATGAATGTCGCTTGGTACCCTGGAAGACAGAAGAAACTCTCCCCAAGCACTCTTAATTGTAACGGGAAGATCCTCTACCTCACAGTTTTATATTTTTCTCTTATTATCATATAAAAAAATTGTTATCTCGCTCCCAATTACTTGAAAAAATATATCGTTTCATAGATTTCGTAGGAAATTGAATGTTGTACAAAAAAAGCCTCTTACGATTCTTCGTAAACCTAACCGTTTAAAATTTGAATTTGGGAGGCTTCTACTTGGTAAAATTCCATTATCAATAATAAAAAACAAACAAGTACTGTGTTTTAAGGAATTTTACTTAATAATTGCGATTCGTAACGCGTTTCACTACACCGTAGCAATAAATGAGAATATAAATATGAATGTTCTCGAGTAATTACTTATTGGGTTTCTTCTTCTTAAGTGGTTATTTATGACAGGTATATCCAATAAAATTAAGGAATAGATTGCTCCCCGAAGAGTTTCAATAGAGGTGAAGGGCTTAAATCGACTTGTTCATTGATGAGTTTACCTGATTGTTTGTATTTATTGATTTCTAAAGTTTCCCAAAGATCTACCTCCCAATATTTATTATCTGTATGCAAAATTTCAAACTGTGGGTCGAAAGGGTGATTATTTTCTAAGAGATGATTCGCGTAATTTGAATCTGATTTTTCATTTGAAAAACTGCGTTTATGTTCCGATATCCTAATATTAAAATTTCTATGAGTTCTACCAATGTAGAAATTATCACAGTCATTGCAATTCAATCTATAAAGACCTGATTTATTGTTTTTACCTGATTTGGTTTTATTATTTTTATATATTTGGCTAAAATTAAATTTTTGTTTCAATTTATCGGCAGGGTAAACTTCATTCAATACGATTCTACTTTGTTTTTTATTTAAAATATTATTCATTATTTTGGGATTGTAACCAATATTTTTGGATATTTGTTTAATCTAATTTAATTCTTTGTTGAAATTTTCTTTTATACTATTGAAGACGGCTTGATTATGGGCAATCCGTTAAGTCCTTTGTTAGCAGAAATATTCATGAATAATTTAGAGAAATTAATTCATAATCATCCACTCAGTAAATATTGTTTATACTGGTATCGCTATGTAGACGATATAATTATTTGCTTCACAGGAACAGATAGACAGTTAAAATTTCTCTTAGGAAAATAATCACTCTTTCGACTCAGTTTGAAATTCTGCATACAGATAATTAATATTGGAAGGTAGATCTTTGGGAAACTTTAGAAATCAACAAACACAAACACACAGGTAGACTCATCAATGAACAAGTCGATTGAAGCCCTTCACCTCAATTGAAACTCTTCGGGGAGCAATTTATTCCTTAATTTATTTTATTGGATATACCTGTCATAAATAACCACTTAAGAAGAAGCAACCCAATAAGCTTTTAATTACTCAAGAACATTTATATTTATATTCTCATTCTTATTTTCTGTACATTCATTCGTCTGAAGAAGCTACGGTGTAGTGAAACGCGTTACGAATCGCAATTATTAAGTAAAATTCCTTAAAACGCAGAACTTGTTTGTTTTTTATTATTAACCGTTTATAAGATATTAACGGTTGGAGTTCGATTATTTGAAAGTGAATTTTTTCTTTTCTTATGAATTTTATAACTCAATAAATGAAAATCATGAAATTTACTACTGCTCTACAAAAATGGTCTCCTATAATTTTTCGATTAAGTTGAGCGTTTACCAGATATTCATCATCAAGCATCAATGCCTATCAAATTTTCTAGTTTTTGATCAATAATTCGAAAGATATTAATTCAATTCATGAGTTTTGGGTAAATTTACACCAATTGGAAATATCCAGGGGGCCCCCTTCGACAGTATCGCGAAGTTCATTTACGTAAGACTGATAACACTAACACAACACAGCAAACACAATGGGGCTTAGTGCTGCCCATAAGGATGCAGTGCATGAAGACGAAGATAGTGGGCTAAACATTTTTCAATACATGTCTTAAAAAAGTATTAAATGTTGATGTCTGTCATTAAATTATTAGCTAATTAATCTATAATACTTTACAGTTTCAGATACAGAAGGAGTGCACAAGAGACTAGTGGAACTGTTAAAACCAAATTATATATACGAAATGAATGTTCTTGAATCAGAAAATCACAAATATGCACTAGATATTCCAGATGTGAGAGATTCTTTAATGAAGGAAGGATTGATATAACACCGATTATCGTTGACGTGGATGTATGTTTGTAAGAGTTTATTCAATTCTGAAAATTTCATAATAAATATTTGCGAGATTTTATTCATTGTACCACAACGTTCAATGTATACGTTATGCATAAGCCTATATTAGAGTTATTGTATTTATTTCTTTTATTACTCAATTAAAGATTCTTTTTTATTGATAACGTCTGTTTTATAGTTTTGAATTTGGGAGGCTTTTACTTGATAAAATTTCATTATCAATAATAAGAACAAGTAATGTGTTTTTGGAATTTTACTTAATAATTATGATTCGTAACGCGTTTCACTACACAGTAGCTTCTTCAGACGAATGAATGTACAGAAAATAAGAATGGGAATATAAATATAAATGTTCTTGAGTAATTAAAAGTTTATTGGTTGATTCTTCTTAAGTGGTTATTTATGACAGGTATATCAAATAAAATTAAGGAATAGATTGCTCCCAGAAGAGATTCAATAGAGGTGAAGGGCTTAAATCGACTTGTTCATTAATGAGTCTACCTGAGTGTTTGTATTTGTTGATTTCTAAAGTTTCCCAAAGATCTACCTTCCAAAATTTATTATCTGTATGCAGAATTTTAAACTGAGTCGAAAGAGTGATTATTTTCTAAGAGATGATTCGCGTAATTTGAAACTGATTTTTTATTTGAAAAACTGCGTTTATGTTCCGATATTCTAATATTAAAATTTCTATGTGTTCTACCAATGTAGAAATTATCACAGTCATTGAAATTCAATCTATAAACACCTGATTTATTGTTTTTACCTGATTTGGTTTTATTATTTTTATATATCTGCCTAAATTATTATTAGTTTGGAAAGCTATGTTGAAATTATTGCTACTCAAGAATGATTTCAGTTTCTCACTTGTAATGCCAACGTAGGTTAAGGTGTTGAATTTTGTTTCAATTTATCGGTAGGGTAAACTTCATTCAATGCGATTCTACTTTTTTTTTTATTTAAAATATTATATATTCGTTTGGGATTGTAACCATTATTTTTGGCTATTTGTTTAATCAAATTTAATTCTTTGTTGAAATTTTGTGGCGATAACGGGATGTTAATCAATCTATGAATAAAATTATTGAATGCTGACATTTTATGTTGATACGGATGACACGACGTTTTATGTATTATAATATCTGTATGTGACGGCTTATGGTAAATTGCGAAAACATGTTTTCCATTTTCATTCGAAATTGTTACGTCTAAGGAGTTTATCGAATTATTGCTTTCTATTTCGGTTGTGAACCCAATTTTTGGATGTAATGAATTTATATGATTTTCGAAAATTTTCAACTGTCTATCTGTTCCTGTGAAGCAAATAATGATATCGTCTACATAGCGATACCAGTATAAACAATATTTACTGAGTGGATGATTATGAATTAATTTCTCTAAATTATTCATGAATACTTCTGCTAACAAAGGACTTAACGGATTGTCCATAATCAAGCCGTCTTCAATAGTATAATATTTGTTATTGAAATAGAAATAATTTTGATCTAAACAAATTTATAATAATGAAAGAATATCTGATTTAATGATAGTATTGACATGATTCCTTTCTAATAATTCTTCAACTAAGTAGTACGTATCTTTCAGAGGAATGTTGGGATGCTTGTTTCATCATATGTATATATACAGGGTGTCAACTATAAAAGGTGCCAAACTTCAGTAGGTGATAGTGTAAGTCCTTTACAACAAAAAATGTCCTATAAGAGTTTTTCGAAAAGTTGATAACTATTGAGTTATTTAACACTTCTTGATTTTACGAAATATTTTGCTTCTTTCTATAAAAAACAAGAATATCTCTATTACTCTTACAGCTACATCAAATCTGCGTGAGGTGACAGAATTCCCCGGCGTGTCATTGGCCGAAAGACGGAAATAGAGCACGTTAAAGGAATAACAAACTTGTTCTACCGTGTAGAAATTCACAGAGTGGAATGACGTTCTTATTTCTAGATGAATTCATAGAATCACATTCTAAAATCAATAATTATTTAGTTACTTCAATGGAAAAAGATCATTACATATATCAGGATCATACATTATATGCTTACGACACTCTTCCTCCCTAAATTTTTAACTTAGAGGTATTGAGTATAGTGAGCTTTATTCTTTACTTGATAATCTGCAAAAGCTTATTCGTGGAGTAACAAACCATTCTGTGAGATAGTTGATGAGAATCTGTAAAACCGATTTTATTTGAACCATGAACCAGTATCATATTGGTCATAGAATTTTAAGTAACGGCCTCGGTAACTGCACGGTTAGTGCACAAGTATATTGGAATAACTGCTAAGCCGAGGTGCCTGGTTCGAATCCAGGTTCAAGTTATGGACGTTGTCCTTGAAAAATGGTACTTGGAAAGAGTCGCCTAAAGAGGCATAAACTTCCGAAGACCAGAAAACTTACAATCCTTGTGGTGGCAGTTATCATTGCACGGTCTAGGAGAGTGCAGCAAAAACATAGATACTTATGTATATGGTAATTGGAGCCAAGCACATAGTAAAAATAAATAAAGAAGAAGAGAATGTTATGTTTTGGTTTTTGTGATTGCTTAGGTTATCTGGTTTATATCTACAACTTTTGTATGTTGCATCTACTAGCAGAAGTAAAAGTTGATTTCTTTTTCTGTGACTGTGTTTCCTTTTCTCTGTTAAATTCCTAGAATATATTATCTGGTGAAACTAAAACATGAAAATTTTTGTTTTTCAAGAATTAACAATTTAATTTTTTAAATATCTTCGCCTACAAAAACTTTGCACAATTTTATATTACTATTACATATAAAAATTCGAAAAATTAAGAGGTAAGTATTTATGTTAGCAACAATGAAATAATATTTCATGCTATTATCTTAACGAGCATTTCTCTAATATTTTTATTAAATGTTGATTTAAAAAATTGGATTATAATTTTTAAGTTCAGGACTGTGAATTTGTATTTCATATTTCTGGAATTATCGAGTTTTTAAATTCATAAGATATTCCCAAAACTATTATTTTGATAGCCCAAAACTATTATTTTGATAGCATGTTTTGATACTGAATAATTGAGGAGATATATCATTATTATGTTAAGTAAATCGTATTTATCATTATTCATTCAATATTATCTTTGTTCAAGTCAAGATGAGTATGAAAGAGGTATTCTCTTCATGGAGTACGGACTATGTGGATATTTTTGGACGTAACTTGAATGTTATGGTAGATGACGAGGGTTCCATATTTATCCCATTGCAAGAGGTTTTAAAGATTGGTTTTCATATTTTTCCTAGATCAAATTTCAACCCTATGATGGTTGGAAAATCGTGAGTGAATGGTTTGTATTTTCTTGCTAAATTGGGATAACAAATTATTTTTTAGAATGATATTGAGAGAATTCCAACTTTATATGTTAGGAGCAGCTAGAGAATATATGTTGAGCAACAGTACCCATTTTGACAAGGATGAAATTTTGGGAACGATAGAACAGTGAGTACTGATCACTAGTGTAAACTATAGTGGAACTAGTAAAAATGTTTATATATCATAGATGCTGAAACACCCCCAACCCCGGTCTCTGAAAGACGATGCAAAATGCATCGCTTTTACGTAAATTGCAATACCTGAATTATCTTATTTTCTTCCCCATAATAATTACACCTGTGACCGACTGAAATCAGTCAAATGAAAAGCCATGTGATCGTCTAGTACCTGAACTTGCCTTGAAGTTCTCTTATATAAAATAGGACCCTTTTCTTTGTTGTGTGGTGTATTTGTAGTAACCTACTCAAGTTCTTTTATGTAAGGTTTGATGTGATACGACCAATTCTTCGTCGCTTAAACTATAGGTAAGGAAATTAGAAAATCAAAAACAGATTCGGTAACAATGTCTATTTGATCTTTGTAGCATTTGTATTAAATTCTTATCCTTGCATTCTTTGGCGTCTTTTAATGAATTCAATAAAATATCAGATGATTTAGATAGAGGCCCAATTTGCCCTCATCCATATTTTGAGTGGAAGTTTATACATTAGATTATTATATATAGACCTAATTGGTCCTCACCCATATTACGAGTGGAATGTGGAATATTTAATTATTATAACCAGACCTTATTGGTCCTCACCCATATTACGAGTGGAAGTTGGAATATTTAATTATTATAAACAGGCTTACTTGGCCCTCATCCATATTTTGGATGGAATTCGGATATGAGATTATTGTAGACAGGTCTAACCGACCCTCACCCATTTTATGAGTGGTAACTGACCCGATCGAAGGGTTTTGGTAATATGATATCATGTTTTCTGACGAGGTCGTTGCCCTGATACTCCAAACTCTGAAAGATTTACTTTTAAAATTCTAAGGAACACGTCCACAGCTGACAACTTGCAAGCGTTAATTCGCTCGCGTATTTTAATCGAATTCAGTAATTCGTATAGTATTAAAACGTTATACAGTGTGTTCCAACGAAAATTTGACCCCCCCTATAACTCCGAAATGAGTAACATTAGCGAAAAACACCAAGACACGTCGATTTTTGTTTCGAGGGGGAGCATTTTTCGAAATAATTCGAAACTTGTCAGATCAACCCCCTTGATTTCCAAAGTATCTGAACATATTGAACAGAATAAGCGGTTTCGAGAAAAGGAGTAAATTTGGGTTCAATCTTGGGTCCCATTATATTCCTGGACTTAGCACTATCAAATGACGAAACTAATTGAAATGCAAAATTTATTCGATTTTGCAGAGAATTTTCTATTCACACTAGTGCATTCGCCAATTTGCAGACGATGATGTATTTCAAGCTAATGTTTTCAAATGCAAAATTTATTTGATTTTGCAAAGAATTTTCTAAGCATTCTTCGGCTACTTGAGAAGCTTCCAGCCTCCATGTATTTTTAGTGTTGATATATCGACACCTGCATTTACAAACGTCGTCGCTGAAGTATTCTTCTCAATTGTTTAGATTCAGAAATGTGATAATTTGTTCAGGCATAGTAGGAAGTTAATTTTTCCAATTACTTTCCCTTTATACTCAGTTTTTGGGGAAAAACTTATCAGGTGGAGTATTACCTCTCAGACTCCAACAAATAACAAAAATAATCCGTGATTGTAAACTGTATTAGTTTTTTAGTTTATGTATTAGAAATTGCAATGAGCATTGTAGAACTCAAATTTTTAAGTCAGAAATTTTAATTTCATAGGGCCATTCTTGCGACAAGCCCTTGAAATACCAATTACAAGGGCGTCCTACAAATCTGAACTAAATTTGATCAAAAGTGTTATTTAAATTAAATATTTTTTCCTACGTAACTGAATACAGTGTGTTCCAACGAAAATTTGACCCCCCCTATAACTCCGAAATGAGTAACATTAGCGAAAAACACCAAGACACATCGATTTTTGTTTCGAGGGGGAGCATTTTTCGAAATAATTCGAAACTTGTCAGATCAACCCCCTACCCCCAGCAACCCTAATTTCGAAATTCATCATAGGGAATAAGGGTCGAGTGGCACCTTACTGTAAAGGTCTGTCAATTCTCCATTCTGATTTGTCATTTTTAGAATTTTAAATTAACATACAGGGTGTCCCAACCGAGGGTAAAGTTGAATTCCTGCAAATCCCAAATACTAAATGAAATCGATTTATTTTGGCATAATGCAAGCGCAGGTTTATGCTCTAACCTACACTTGTGAATTTGGAGTTGGTGCAATCAACCCCCTATTTCCAGCATCCCCAACTCAAAAATCATTCGATCGAAAATAGGTCAAGTGGCACCTCGTTGGAAAGGTATTTCCATTTTCTCTTCGAATTTGGTATTTTCGAAATTCAGAATCAGCATACAGGGTGTCCCGGAGCAGGAACACTGAAAACCCAAATAACTTTTTGAAACTGGTTCATTTCGGTATAATACGAGAACATGTTTATGTTTGATTCGAGAATAAGACTCTCTTGCGTGAATATGGAATTTTTGCAATCAATCTCTTCCATTCAGCATCCCCAACTCAAAAATCATACAAGTGATTACAGGTTGAGTGGCAAAGTTCCAGAAAGATTTTTCTATTTTCTGAATCACTGAGGCATTGGTTTCAGTTTGGCAATCGAGGTTTTCTGGCGTGAGGATCAGGATGAGGGATGATGGAGAAACTGATTGGATGCTCATCTAAACAGGAAAACGAGATTTATTGAACTTGTATTCAATTGAAAACAAAAACTAACTTGATTATTACAACAATTGTTCAAAATGACCTCCGCCCACCTCCATACAGTTATACAGACGATTTTCGAACTCTCTTCTCACATTAGCGAAAACTTCAGGAGCAAAAGTCGGCATTCTGTGATAATCCTCATCCGCAGCTTCTCCAGGTTTTCTGGTCTTGTCGCATAAACTTTAAATTTTAGATGGCCCCACAAAAAAAAATCTAGGGGATTTAAATCTGGTGACTTGGCTGGCCACTCAACAGGTCCTCTTCTACCAATCCACCTTCCTGGGAAATTTTCGTCTAAATATTGGCGCACCCGAGCATCATAATGCGGAGGAGCACCGTCTTGTTGAAAACGCATTTCGTCCTCAGAAAGAGTTGGATCGTTCTGTAAAATTTCTGTCAATCTAGGATGTATGTGTTCCTCTAACAACTGTAGGTAGCCATTTCCATTCAGATTACCCTCAATAAAGAAAGGCCCAACTAGATGATTGCCAAAATTCCTGCCCAAACGTTCAACTTCTGAGGCCTTTGCGTGTGGGCCTCTCTAAACCAATGAGGATTCTGTGTGTCCCAATATCGACAATTATGTCTATTCACTTCACCACTGAGCATAAAGGTGCTTTCATCAGAAAAACAGATGTTATTCAGAAAATTTGGATTAGCGTTTAGGTTTTCACTTAGATTTTCATAAAACTGTAAACGACGATCTGGATCATCTTCGTTTATTTCATGCACTAATTTTACCTTGTAGGGTGAAATTTGTGATGTTTCACGATTCTATGGACAGTTGTAGCTGATACACCAGTCAGACGAGATAGTTTTCTGATCGAAGTAGTATTCTCCATTTGTAGATGACCCACTACTTCCACTTCCGTTGCCTCATTTCTGACAGGACATGCCACTTCATGTTTTTGTTTGCCACCGAACCCGTAGCTAGGAATTTGTCAACCAAATATTTAACGTACTGGTGACTGACTCCTTTCTCTTTCAGGATGGTTCCTATCGAATATCCTTGCCGTTTCTTTGGCACAACTGTTATTTCGAAAATACGTCGATACAATTTCGACCCTTTCCTTAGTGGAATAAACCATTTTCAGATTAATTTCAACTGACGAACAACAACAATAATGAGGAACTGATCTGAATAATAATAATATTTCATTGCAAAATGAGAAATAACAGATGACTGCACGCCAGATGGAAATGAAAAAATGTGAACATTTTCAATGCAGAAATCAGCTTTATTTCTTCGTAATTGATGCTCAACACATCGTACCCCAATACTTTTAACAGTTTCGAATTAATTTTAGTTGATAATTTCAAATGACGATATTGAATTTTTCGAAAGAGACATCCTGTATGGAGAGCCGAACTGAATGAAATGCTTTAATCATTCTGGAATTCAAAAACCTTTCTGAAGATATGCCACTTGAATTATTTGTATGATTTTCAAGTTGGGGATGCTGAATGGAAGGGTTGATTGCAAAAATTCTATAACAACACAAGAAAGTCCTATTCTCGGATCAAACATGTTCTCGTATACCGAAATGAACCAGTTTCAAAAAGTTATTTGGATTTTCAATGTTCCTGCTTCGGGACACCCTGTATGATGATTCTGAATTTCGAAAATTTCAAATTGGAAGAGAAAATTGCAGTACCTTTCCAACGAGGTGCCACTTGACCTATTATCGATCGAATGATTTTTGAGTTGGGGATGCTGGAAATAGGGGGTTGATTGCACCAACTCCAAATTCACAAGTGTAGGTCGTTTTTCTAGACCGAGCATAAACCTGCGCTTGCATTATGCCAAAATAAATCTATTTCATTTAGTATTTGGGATTTCCAGGAATTCAACTTTACCCTTCGTTGGGACACTCTGTATGTTAATTTAAAATTCTAAAAATGACAAATCAAGGTGGAGAATTGACAGACCTTTTCAGTAAGGTGCCACTCGACCCTTATTCCCTATGATGAATTTCGAAATTAGGGTTGCTGGGGGTAGGGGGTTGATCTGACAAGTTTCGAATTATTTCGAAAAATGCTCCCCCTCGAAACAAAAATCGACGTGTCTTGGTGTTTTTCGCTAATGTTACTCATTTCGGAGTTATAGGGGGGGTCAAATTTTCGTTGGAACACACTGTATATGGAACTAGAGGTAAGCCCGTAAAGCCGTACGTGATTCTTTTGCTCAACTAAGCGCCAACGGGCAGTTATTGTCACTGACTGCGGATCATATTCTATTCCCATATCGCGGATTTGCCAACCAGGGAAACATGCCCTCTGATCATACACCTGTATGTACCACAAACGTCACATACATTCCCTAACTCAGACATTCTTCAAAACTTTCATACCGACAACATACAAGCCTCAATGGCTGTGGGTCCATACATGCGTATCGTCCCTAAAGCCATTTATTTATACTAATGAGTTATGATATTATTCGTAGGTGATCATTACACCTGAAGGCAGGGAAAGTTCCCTTATTGAGCTCAAGAGTATCGGACATCAAATCAATAATTTGAAAGTAAGATCTTCCCCCTAAATGGATACAATGAAAATATAAATATATTCGTTACCGTTTAAGTATGTTCTGCTAAGTTGTAAACTGAGATAAATGGAAATACCGAATAACAGAATTACGATATTTCAAATAGATGATTGGCCCATTATAGAAGCAAAGATAAGAATCAATATTAAATGTTCTCACATTCGAACGTTTCATTCATCAGATTATAAACAAAAATTTGGATTGGCAGAATGGTTAAGTAACATTTCAATGAAATCAATTTTCTGAGTTACAAAAGTAAAGTTTCACATCAATATTAAACTTCATAACATTTCAAATTCAAATAGTTCTCAAAGATCAATACTAAAGAATTTTAGTGTACTTCAAAATAATGTGTTAAGTTAAAACAGCTGTTGAAATCAATATGAAATAAATTCAGTACATATTCTACCAAGTTACGAAAGCAAACGTTTTAAATAAGTCTGTGAAAATAACTCTTCAAAATAAATATTAGAAAATGTCAGTGCAGTTCAAATAGATCATTTGCCAAGTAAAAAATATGTGAAAATAATTTAGAATTTGAGAAATGATTATTTCAACTCGTCCTCAGTGCGTTTAGAAATTACGTAGCATATACTTCAAGAAATTCGTGAAAATTAAATAGTGAGCAGAAATATTAAAAGGAATTCAGAAGGTAATCACCTGTAAGACACAGCGGGAACGGTGCTTCTTCTTCCCCTGTCCGGCTTCTCGGAGAGGAAGAATCTGCGTCTTCCATTCTTCTGGACTCATATTGTGCACGATTAATTAACTCAAATTTAATTCCGATTCACACGAATGAGTAAATTCACTGAGCTTCGAAAACTGAATAACTGAATTATAAGAGTAACTGCACTTCGGAAGAAAAATAACTCAATAATAATCATAGTGATAATAATAAAAAAATTAATGAATGATCCCTTAACGTCGCGATCGTGATACTTATATATGCGTGACCCAGCAGCCATTTCCTCCTCACTTCCCTCTGCCCTTGGTACTCGAGTACCTGTTACATAGTCTTTTACAGACGCGTTCTTTCGTCCCGACGTGGGAATTGCTGATTTAGAAAATACCAGCTGTGGAATCGTGGATATACGAAAGATGCTTGAGAGCTTAGGTATTAAAGGCGAATATTGCTTTTGCTGGATTTCTTGTTTGGGTTAGATAAATTCCTTCGTGTCTATGTTTACGCTTTCGGGTGATTTTAAGTTGCCTTAAAAATACGTAACATTCTACTATATTGAGAATTTAAAATGAAATTATTGAACCATTCTGGCAAATGACCGTTTTTTCACTGTAATTTTGAATTCAGATAAACAATATGAAATGTTATGCAGGTAGATCTACAAAATATAGTTATCACAATTGATAATAAAATTCAATTAGATAAAACCCAAGAAATATATGGATAGTTTTAACAAATTAACAAAAAAAATTGACCCCTGTTCTGGGTCGTCTCAATGCAATTGATAAAATTCGTTTTTTATTTTGAATCTATTCAAAACTATTTTGCAAATTTTTGAATATCTGCCAAAAATTATGGTAATTATACGGTATAGTGTCGATACTCAGAATTCACTGAAAAATGTTTACTCACTAATTTTGGGGCCCAGAATTCAAATCGGGAATCGCTTTGCCCCGGAAGACTATCGTTTAAGGAAAAAAAACAAAATTTCCTTGAAAGTCTTCATGTCTATAACATTCAAACTCTATCATTGCTTCATTGAAATGCCTTTTAGTAATTCTATGCTCAAATAAATAAATAAATAGGTAATCCTATTGTTTACTATTACAATGGATAAAATATACAATTTGTTGATTATTTTATTTTGGAGGATGATTTGTCTAGAACAAATATTGTTGACGTTCAGGAAATCATGCAGAATAATCAAATACGTGAGAGTATTATAAAGACCAGATACATTATATTCACATTGATTCGGTATACATTTCAAAGAGCATATAGGCAATTACACAGAATTAAAAACCGTTGTACGAAGAAATCCTACTCTCTACTTAAATTTAAAAGCATCTATAACTACATTTGTTAAGGGAATTTCTTGAGTTATATACATCATGATATATGATATATATATATATATATATATATATATATATATATATATACATGTAAGTGCATTTTCAACCAACCCAATTCTCTGATCTTATGTGAGATATGATCGTATTTCCTCAAACCAAAAATGAAACGGCAACACCAATTCTGCACCAGCTGGATTCTTCTTTTGTGATATGAATCGAAGCAAGACCCGTACACGAAATCACAGTATTTAAGTAAAGTGGTCCGAGAATTGAGCCCTGGGGGACACCAGCTTCAACAGGGCTACTTTGAGATGTGGCTGCTGCAACTCTCATGATCTGTGTCCTGTTTGTAAGATAAGACTTCAAGAGCGAGCAAGCAGCTGCAGAGAAACCATAGTATTTAACCTTAGCAATCATAAGACGATGATAAATCGTATCGAAAGCCTTGGAAAAATCTAAACGAATCATAACTACCATGAGCTTTCCATCTAGGGAACAGAAAATATCGTCAGAGACAGTTGACGAAGCTGTTCCAGTGCTGAAAAATTTCCTAAACCCCGAATGGAAGTATACCAGGACAATTTATATAGCAGTTCATTACCATGTAGGCAACATTACATCAAAATAGACTCTATGAGATAGAAGGTGTGGCAAGCCAAAGTGAGTCAAATGATGTTCATAAGTGACTCCATGAATGCAATTCCACTCTTAAAGCATAATAGCCTAATGAACTTCCTCTGCACTAGCTCCATTCTACCTATATGAGTGGCATATGTGGGTGACCATAAAACACAACAATACTCAAGAATTGGACGGACAATAGAGACATAGAGAACCATAAGAGAAAGTACACTAGAAAATGATTTAGTCGAGATTGAAACAGAACAGAAGTAGATTGTTTGCTCGAGCAATTATGGAATCGAAATGAGGGGTGAAAGATAATTTTTTGTCTAGGTAAACACCCAAATCCTTGAAAAGAGGAACAGTTTCAAGAGGATTTCCATCTAGTGTACGAGGCTGGATTGATAAGTCTCTGGTCTGACCAAGATATGGCGCCACTAGGTTTACTTCGGAGATGGCTTTCTACAGTACCATCCTTAGATAGCTTGTAGGTATAGTTTCAGCCCGATCAAGACGCCTCCGTGTTGTTTGTGAAAATGGAAAAATGTGCTGTCATCAAATACTTTTATTTGAAGGGGTTAACGCCGAAGGAAATTAAAGAAGATATTGATTCAACACTGTGGACATACTCCCCATCATATTCAACCGTTAAGCAGTGGTTTTCCAAGTTCAAAATGGGTCCTGTGAGCACCTCTTATGAACCCTGCTCTGGACGCACGGTTGAGATCACAACTCCAGATATGATCGAAAAAATTCAATAGTGCTGGAAGACCGCAGATCAAAAGTGCGTGACATAGCTGAGACCTGTTAGATGTCATATGAACGTGTGCAAAATATTTTGCACCTACACTTGCATATGGAAAAGCTCTATTCAAGATGGGTGCCGCGTTTACTAAAAATGGATTCGAGAAACTATTCCTGCCGCCAATTTGGCGCTGTATAAGCATAATCCAAGCGAACTTGGGTCCATCACTACACTCCTGAAACCAAACAACAGTCTAAACAGTGGATTGGAACAGGGGAACCAACTCCAAAGAAGGCAAAAACAATTTTATCGGCAAGCAAGGTTATGGCTACTGTTTTTAGGTATGCAAGACGTATTATATACATTGATTACCTGGAAAAGGGTTAAACTATCACTGGTCAATACTACGCAGACTTATTGCAACGTTTTAGCCACGAGGTGCAAATTAAACGAATTTGGCGAAGAAAAAAAATTTGTTTCATCACGATAACGCATCAGCGCATTCTTCGCACGTTGCCATAGCTAAAATCTATGATCTGAAGTTCGAATTGATGTCGCACCCTCCGTACTCTCCAGACCTAGCCCCTAGTGACTCTTATCTGATTCCTAACCTCAAACCATGGCTTGGCGGTAAGAGATTTGCAGGCAATGAAGACGTAATCGAAGCTGTAAATGGGTATTTTGAGGAACTTGACGATTCAGCCTATAGAGATGGCATTACTAGACTAGAACATCGCTATGAGAAATGTATCAGCCTTGAAGGAGATTATGTTAAGAAAGAAAAATTCTTAAAAACGTTGTTTTTCTTGGTCAGGCCGGAAACTTATCAATCCATCCTCGTATATGTAAAATTCAAGGGGGCTGCCTTGTAAATTTGACGTGTTTGCACTTTGCAATGTTTGAAGAATTCATTAACCCTACACCAATCGTGGAACGAGTTCAAACTCTCTTGCAGAACAATCTGATCATCAATCATGCGAATGCATTTGAATATTTTGCAGTCATTGGCAAAAATGAGGAACAAACAATCCTTGAACGCCTCTTTAAGGTCATTAACTAATAAAAGGAACAGAATTGGTCCAAGGTGAGTACCCTAACCAACTCCAGATGTGACATCAAAAGGATCATGATAGAAGCCATTACAAGTAACCTGCAAAGATCGACTGGAGAGATAGTTAAACATGATAAGAAGGGGTCGTGAATACCATTCAATCGCTCCAACTTGAACAACAGGTAGGAAATCAGTACACAATCGAATGCTTTTCTAATATCAGTATATATGCAGTCAACTGCAAAACCACTCTCAAAAGAGGCATTAACCTAGTTTGTTAAAAGAAAAGATTAGACTCAGTGGATTTGCTTCGCATGAAACCATGCTTCTCGTCCAGTATCACTGACTCTACATGAGATAAAAGAATTTCTGAGAAAATTTTGTCAAAAACTTTAGGACAAAAACTGTTAATACTAATGGGATGGTAATTAAGGATGTCAGATTTCGGACCTGTTTTATGGATAGGAATCACATTGGAAGTTTTCCATATAGATGGAAAACGACCCACAGACACGCATTTTTGAAGATTTAGTGAAGGTTCTACAAGGTTATAACTACATTCAATCATAAAACGAGCTGAGATTAGATCCGGTTAGATTACGGTTAGATGTAATGTCTAATATCTTTTTTTCGGGTCGCCAAGAAAAAGGCAGACCAGCAGCATCCTCCCATGATCAAAATAGTAATGCCGCACAAACAGGATGTACAAACTATTTCGAAGAACAAGAAGAAACTACTCGAATCCATCCGCACCCGTAACTACTCATTCATAATCCATCAAACTCTCTTGCATCAGCAGGCAATTCAGGAACTGAGAATCAAGCTCACTATTAAATATATGAGTGGTGTTCCGAAAATTGTCAATAACTTACGTGGATATCTATTCTAATACTGGTTCATGTCTCCCATGGTCTGTCATTTATGTGCACTAACCTCAACCCTCTACTGTCTGAATTTTATGAGCTGATATATTCTGTTCAAAATTTAATTTCCCACATAATACTCATTACTGAAACCTGGCTTCACAGCGAAATTCCAGACTCATTAGTTAATATCAAGGGCCATACAATTTTTAGGAGCGATTCAAGAAATGGAAATCGAGTTCGTTGAGCTTTCCGTGGACTCACTTTGCTTGAAATTTTTATGCATCTATAGACCTGATGTGACTGGTGAAGCTGACTCCCAACTCATTCAATATCTTGGTATGATGTCTCCTTGAGAAAATCTCATTGTTGTGGGAGATTTCAATTTCCCTGCAATCACTTGGCTCATTCCGAGAGTTCCTGACTCTGATTCCCATACCAGTAGTAACAATTTTGTGTGTGTTTTCTTCGATCTAAACTTATTTCAACCCATTTCGAGCCCCCACTCGTTTCCGTATCGATAACGAGCCCCCAATTCTCGACCTGTTGGTATCTCGACTACGTTGTCATAGCTTCAGAAGTTCAGATTTTTCACCCACCCTCAAACTCTGCCGAATGCTTCATGATCAACGTCACGGACTTCAACGAAGTGAGCAATGAACGAACTGGCAAGCGGTTCTTGGCTTTTCAGATGATCCAAATCAAATGTGGTCGAATTTTGTCTCCACCATTACTTACTGCGTAACGAAATATTTTCGCACAATTTCCTATCGAAACTAACAAACTTATCCAGCTACTGCATCACAAGAGAAATCTGTGGCGACAGTATAAGAGATTAGGTACTGCTGAGGACTTCGACAGTCATCGTCAGGTGTTCGATTCGTTCCTCTAGACGAGACTAGCATTGCCGACTCAGACAACCCAAAACGCTTGTTCAAACACGATCGAACTAGTCTCAAAAGCAAAGTTACAACTCCTCTTGTGCATCGTGCTGATGGTAATATCTGCTCGTCAGATACCGAGTCTGCAGAAACGCTAGCCGCAACATTTGTTTAGGTTTACACATTTGAACCAACTGATGACCCCCTCCCTCCACTACTATCGCCCCGTCTTGAGCACAGTCTCACAGACATTTTATTCACCCCAGAGAAAGTAAAAGAATACTTTCAAAATTTGAAAAGCTCTTCGTCCTCTGAATTGGACAGAATCACCTCGGCATTATTCAAAAACAAGGCAGATATTTTTTGCTATCCGTTCTCTCAAATGATGACCGCCTCCTTCAAAAAGGGACAGTTAACATCCTCTTGGAAGACCGCGTCAATTACGCTTGTGTTTTAGTTGGACCCCCTTAATTATCGACCGATGAGTCTTTTGTCGGTGCTTTCTAAACCTGCATCAAGTTATGCCAGCAGAACAACATGGATTAGTCAAGGAAAAATCCGCCTCTACCAATTTATTGTCGTGTATCAATGACTGGTCCAAAGCGCTTGATTCAAAAAATACCCAATGACGTAATCAATTTCGACTTCGCGCGAGCTTTCGGTCGCACTCCTCGTGGTGAGAGTTGGTGGCTCGTTCTCCTGAGTTCGTCCCGTTACCAGCGGTGTGCCGCAAGGTTCCGCGCTTGGTCCTCTTTTATAAAAAGTGTTCGTTAGTGATCTGTCGTTTCATATACAGAGTAGAAAAGCATTCTATGCGGATGACACTGAAATTTACGCAGTGCCTCTGACCCAGCACGGAGTCCTACAGTCTGATATAAACTCTATCGTATTTTCAATGAAATACAACTATGGTATTTAGATTTTCACTATATTAACAAAACTATGACCGGTTTCACCACACTGTGGCTTCATCAGATAGATACAAACTAATGAACAGAGTTATTCCTTAAATAATATTCTTATTTCCTACTTAATATTACATCAGGTACAAGTACAAAGGGTATGGTGCAAAACCCATCGGAGTTACTTTATGAATTGAAAATATTGAGTAATGGAGAAGGATTTAGATCTAGTTGACTATTAAGTAACCTACACTTTTCTTTGTTAATCTTTAAAATTTCCATAGATTGAGTTTTTGTCTATTATTTTCATTGTGTAAAATTTCGAAATTATCATTAAAGTTATGGTTTCCTTCGAGTAAGTGATGAGAATAATGGGAATCTGTTTTATGATAATCAAAACTACGTTTGTACTCGGATAATCTAACTTTGAAATTTCTGAAAGTTCTACCAATATACATTTTATTACAATCCCCGCAAGACAGTTTATAAACACCTGATTTAATACCTTTATCAATTTTAGATTTGCAGTTTTTGATATGTCGGCCTGAAGAATTATCAGTTTGGAATGCTATATTGAAATTATAATGCTCTCAATCATACTAGGACTGTAACCGTTATTAACAGCTATTTGTTTAATTATATTTTGCTCTTTTATAAAATTATTTTGTGGCATTGGGATATTAATGAGTCTATTTACCATACTATTGTAAGCAGCTAATTTATGTGGATGAGGATGTAGATGAGCTGTGAATAGTAATATCTGTATGCGATGGCGTATGAAAAATGGAAAAATCATGTTTGCCGTTAATTTTAGTAATAGTTAAATCCAGCAAGTTAATGGAGTTTTCTGTTTCTATCTCTAACGTGAATTTAATATTATCGTGAATTTTGTTAATGAATGTTCTGAATGACTTTAATTATCTGTTTGTGCAAGTGAAACAACAAATGATATCGTCGACATATCTAAACCAATAAATGAAGTATTTGAATAACGGATGTTCTTGGATAGTTTTTCAATATTATCCATGAAAATTTCAGAGAGGGCTCAGAAGATTACCTATAATTAAACCTTTTTACTATCATATATTACTCCATTGAAGTTAAAATAATTTCGTTTTAAACAAATTTCTAAAAGGTGTAAGATTTCTGATTGAATTACCGGATTGACTTTATTAATTTTAAGAGTGTCGTCGATGAGTTTCATTGAATCACTAGGTGAAACACTAGGTAAGAGATTTATACATCCCATGACATTAGTTTAGCGTTCGGTGGTAGTATCGTGTGCTGAATTTTATTCATTAGAACTGAAGAGTTTTTTATTGAGAATTTAGGTTCAAAATCAGCGTACTGTTAAATGATGTCTTTGAGAAAGCCTGAAAGTTTTGCAACTGGAGCTTGAAAATATGAAACTACTGGTCTAATGGTATGCCCTGTTTTATGGAGTTTAACGAGGGAGTAAAGTTTTGGTGATTGCGGGTTGTCAATGAAAAGTTTATATTTTAGATTGGTTGGTATTATAGACCCGGCATACTCTAAAGCGTTTTTTACTATCGATTGAAATTTATTAATTAGATATTTATCAATTTTTTCAGAACTACCTGATCAATGAAATTTTGGGTTTTCAATAAATAATCTGCTTTATTTAAGGCTATGACTGTATGGCCTTTGTCTGCTTTGGTGAATATGATATCTTAAAACGCGGACTCAGATTTAATGGACTTTAAAGTTGTATTTTCGAATTTCTTAGGTTGAAAACTATCGAAGCCTTTTTGAAGCATCAACGCTGAAGTGTGTTTTAGGTGTTTGGCTTGCGATGAATAATTTAGGGCTATTTCGGTTTCAATTCCTAGCAGATCGAAATGGAGAGAGGCGTTGTTTGACTCTAAATTGTGTTTAAAACCCTTATCTAGAAGTGAAACTTCATCTTCGAAAAAATTAGAATCTGAAAGATTTCTGAACCTATCATAAAATTGGCGATCGGAAAATTTGGACTTTCAGGTTTATTACTCAATAATATATTTAATTTTCGCAACTGAATTTTATACTTTTTTGTGAATTAATGAATTAACTTTGAATCTTGTTACGGAATCTAAAATGTTAAATTCTACTAAATGCAATCTATGAGCCATCGCATACAGATATTACTATTCACAGTTCATCTACACATCCTTATACTCATAAATTAGCTGCTTACAATAGTATGGTACTCATCAATAGACTCATTAATATCCCTATGTCACAAAATAATATTATAAAAGAGCAAAATATAATTAAACAAATAGCAGTTAATAACGGTTACAGTCCTAGTATAATTGAGAACATTATTTCACGCAAAAAAATCAAAAAGCAATCCAGGAAGTATTTCCAAGTATAAAAAGTTCTAACACAAAATACAACAGCTTAACTTATATTGGTAATCCTAGTCTGAGATTAAAATCATTCATCTCGCATTATAATTTCAATATAGCATTCCGAACTGATAATTCTTTAGGCCGACATATCAAAAAATGCAAATCTAAAATTGCTAAAGGTAATAAATCCGTTGTTTATAAACTGTCTTGCGGGGATTGTAATAAAATGTATATTGGTAAAATTTTCAGAAATTTCAAAGTTAGATTATCCGAGCCCAAACGTAGTTTTAATTATCATAAATCAGATTCCCATTATTCTAATCACTTACTCGAAGAAAACCATAATTTTAATGACAATTTCAAAATTTTACACAATGAAAATAACAGACAAAACTCAATCTATTGGAAATTTTAGAGATCAACAAAGAAAAGAATTCAGGTAGGTTACTTAATAGTTAATTAGATCTAAATCCTTCTCCTTTAGTCGATCTTTTCAATTCATAAAGTAAGCAACTCCGATGGGTTTTCCACCATACCCTTTGTACCTAATGTAATAGTAAGTAGGAAATAAGAATATTATAGAAGGAATAACTCTGTTCATTAGTTTGTATCTATCTGATGAAGCCACAGTGTGGTGAAACCGGTCATAGTTTTGTTAATATAGTGGAAATACCATAGTTTTATCTCATTGAAAATATGCATATCGATTTTCATCAAGTAACGACCTCCTCAATCAAATTAAACTCTATCGGTCGCTGGTTCAATGACTGGCTCCTTCGACTTAACTCCGCGTTATGTGTCGTTCTGCATTTGTGTGCAACTTACGATCTGTATGGGGCACCGTTGAGACCAGTCTCCACCTGCGTCGATTTAGGAATAACTGTTAGCAGTGACCTGTCCTGGTCTGCTCACATCAGGTCTGTGTGCAAACGTGCAAATTCTCTGATCTACTTAATCAGAAAGTCATTCGCCAAAGTCTCATATTCGCCTCTCGAATCTTAAAGTTCGACTATGCGAATCTGGCAAGCATATTCACGCCTAACACTGATGCACGATTGCGGTGTCATGGGCTGAAGTTACGAAAGGAGGTGTTCAGGACAACGTTACGCCAACACTCTTTCTCAAACAGAATATTTGACTCGTGGAACTGCTTAGGCGCGGAGGTTATGGACGCCTCATCGTTGAACTTATTTAAGACTGGACTTGACCAAACTCTTTTCGCATTCTACCACTATGTACTCATCTTATCTTTAAGTTTCTGTCGGCAGAGCTAAACACTATTTTGTATCGTAGTTGCAACAGAGCTGTAAAACACAATAGACCAGATATCATTCTTATTGATAAACATAATCAAATAACATATATAATTGATATTGCTATACCCGACATACATAATATACAAAATAAATACAATGAAAAAATTTCTGAATATATGATGCTTGGTGACGAGATTAAAAAAATGTGGAAAATGAAAAATTTTTATTCTACCGATTATTATTTCCACAACAGGTGTTATTCCTAGGAATCTTCACAAAAGTATTGAGATTTTGGGTCTGAAGAAAAATTTGTTTGAACAGTTACAAAAGATAACAGTCATCAAATCTTGTAATATTCTTCGTAGGTTTCTTTCGGAAAAAATAATGAGGTAGAGTCATAGGTTTTCTCTTTAGTTTATACTGCTCAGAATCTCATTTCATATTTTATTTATTTGTTTATATAAATGTAATATAATTAACTGACAAATTTGTCATATTTATATTCAGAGCAGTATTCTATTCGATCGTTCACCACTTCACACAAAGGAAACTATTAATGAGTAACATTCAGTGTTACTTGACTAAGGTCCGTACACTGGATTTTTCCGGGGAGAAATCCTCTGACACTACTCGTTGGTACATTGATATCATTGTCTGATGATGCTATAGTATGTATATATTCTGGTAAATTGATATATTCTCATAACATATATATAATATATATAATTATTCCAGGATATGTTTTGATTATAATCATTGCCTGGCAATGGTATTAATTACCGGGTGGTGGATTTATATTTTTCATGAAATCAGTTTGATTGCATGAACAGATGAACAGATATATGGGCAACTCGACGGGGTGAAATGTGTATATATATATATATATATATATATATATATATATATATATATATATATATATATATATATATAAATTCAACTATTGTATTTATAATTTTTTTATCAACAAATTGTAAAAATGAAACTCCACGGTAACAGCTAACACGCTGATTTGTGGTTTCAATGAATAAATAAATAAATAAATTACGTTTGTTAATTGAATATTTTCCACTAATTTCGTGATATTCTTTACAAAGTAAGCCAAAATCACCGTATGATGATCAAATATCACTTAGTAACGGCGGACTCAATATCATTTTTGTTTCAGTAAGCCTTTAATTTGCAATTTTTTTATTCAGCTCCTGGAATGCCCACGAATTCCTCCAGTGTGGATTCCTCCAATAAACCCGGAAACAGAATATTTGACTCGTGGAACTGCTTAGGCGCGGAGGTTATGGACGCCTCATCGTTGAACTTATTTAAGACTGGACTTGACCAAACTCTTTTCGCATTCTACCACTATGTACTCATCTTATCTTTAAGTTTCTGTCGGCAGAGCTAAACACTATTTTGTATCGTAGTTAATTTGAGTATATATTGATTTGTTTTAGGCTTCTATAGGACCTTGTCCTCTGCCTTATTTTTGTATGATAATATATATATATATATATATATATATATATATATATATATATATATATATATATATATATATATATATATATATATATATATATATATATATATATATATATATATATATATATATATATATATATATATATATATTTGAAAAACTTATTTCGTTTGATGTTGAAAATTTATACCCAAGTGTTCCTCCAGGTGATGTCAAAATATTAATCGAAAACATGTTGAATTCGAATCATGTTAACCACATAATTAAATCAGAAATATTGAATCTGTTGGACGTTTGCATTGAACAAAATTATTTTTCTTTCAACAACATCTATTACAGTAGTGAAAATGGTTTGATCATGGGAAATCCTTTGAGTCCACTTTTAGCAGAGATTTTTATGAATAATATTGAACAGAAAATTCATACACATCCACTCATTTCCAAATTTCTTTATTGGTATAGATATGTTGACGACATCTTAGTATGTTTCATTGGAACTACTCGTCGATTAGACTTATTTCTTAATTTCATTAATTCCATCCATTTGAGCATTAAATTCACGATAGAAATTGAACAGAACGATTCCATTAATTTCTTGGACTTAAAATCACTAAACAAAATAATAATCATGTTTTTCGGTCTTTCGTAAACCAACACATACTGATACAATTATACATAACTACTCATTACATCCAATTCAACACAAAGTTGCAGCTTTAAACAGCATGGTACATCGGTTACTCATTTTACCTTTATCAGTAGAAAATTATAATAAAGAGTTAAACATCATCAAACAGATAACCATTAATAATTCATATAATCCGGATATGATAGATCTAATCATTCTTAAAAACTGTATCAGAAAGCAATAAATGAAGTATATCCTATTCATAAAGACTATAAAATATTTAACAGTTTAACATTCTGCGGTTCTGCAAGTACAAATATTAAATCCTTTCTCGTCAAACAAAATCTTAATATAACTTTCAAAACTTCTAATAACTTAGGTAAACATATTAAAAATAATAAATCTCGTGTTGAAAAATCAAGTAAATCAGGAATCTATAAACTCAATTGCGGTTCTTGTGATAAAATTTATATCGGTAGGACCTATAGGAGTTTTGGCATAAGAACATCTGAACATAAACGTAGCTTCGATAAAAATAAATCTGATTCAAATTATTCAAACCACCTAATAAAAGAAAACCATTCATTCAATAAAAACTTTGACATATTACATATAAAATCAAAAGTTCAAAATTAGATCTCCTAGAAGCATTAGAAATAAATAGATACAAACATTCGGACAAGCTTTTGAATGAACAGGTAGATGTGAATTATTCAACCCTACTTAACTTGTTTAATTAGTTTTTATTACCTTTCATACTAACTGTACAATGGCTCGGTGTGGATTTTCCTGTTATTCATCCAACTTGTTCTACGATTTGTTTATAATACCATACTCTTCATTCTGTTTTTCATTCTTGATAAAGCTGCTGTGTCGTCGAATTTTTTCAAATAAAGTGTAGATTAAAGTTGAACCTTGTGTTTTTTATCTCATTTATAAATATATATATATATATATATATATATATATATATATATATATATATATATATATATATATATATATATATATATATATATATATATATATATATATATATATATATATATATATATATATATATATATATTCTTTTGAAACGAGAGGATTTACAAAATTTGAATGATTGTATTCACAATAAATGCTTATATCTATAATTTTGGTGTGTGTCAGAAAAATCACAAGTGTGAGCTCAGGAAATGTAACAAGGGAACCATACTATCTTGTATTTGATTCAATAAACGAGTGAAAAAACCTGAGGAAAAAACTCGTTTCCCTGTCGCTATTGCATTAGCAATAGCTTGTCTGTTTATTTTGTGTAGTGTCGTGTGTACAAAAAGAGTACCAAAGATTTTTCTGCTTAGCCGCTTCATTCTCTCTTGCATTCCATGATTTCCAAACGATTACAAGGGTGAAAGAAAGGGGGTTTGGGACAGGAATCTGTATCAATGGAAAAAGAAAACCAGCAGAAAAATATTTCAACAATCATCTTATATGTCTAAACAAATTTGAGAAAAGATTTTACATAGCAATCAAGGTCATGTAAAGGACTAAGCAGATAATAAAAAAAATTCATAACCTGCGATATTTCCTCAAATTCCATCTCTGTTTGACTGAGAGGGCCCCGATGGCCAGGTTCAGTCTTCCAAGTGATGCCGATTATGATCTATAGATGTTTTAGAATCATTATAGACCCAATCTGGGTTGACGTCGCCCATATATTATTTCTTCGTGGAACTTGCTTAATTTTAAGAAAAGTGTGCTAAAAAATTTTGACAGTCGTTCGAAAAATATGACAGTTGTTATATATGGTAATAATAATAAATTGTGGGTTGATATTTTGGTGCAGTGTATATTATGAACAGATTGTTGCTACCAATTCCTTTGCTTTAGGTGCCGACAATATCTTACCAACGAGGAAGAAGATAACAGAAGAAGAAGCGCTGGTCTTTTAGGAAGAACTCTCTTAACAAATCCTGCCGAAATCAATAAGACTGTGAAACCGATATTTCAAAGATTGTCTGGCAGATTATCGGATAGAGGTCTTTCTCCTAGAGACGAGTCTCATATTTCTCAAGTGGAATCAAGTCACCCTCTGAGGCAGCCCCATCATCAGTGTGAGTACTATGTCAATTTGAAATCTTTGTAGAATATATATATATATATATATATATATATATATATATATATATATATATATATATATATATATATATATATATATATATATATATATATATATATATATATATA
Source organism: Cryptolaemus montrouzieri (assembly GCA_013387265.2). Classification (NCBI taxonomy): domain Eukaryota; kingdom Metazoa; phylum Arthropoda; class Insecta; order Coleoptera; family Coccinellidae; genus Cryptolaemus; species Cryptolaemus montrouzieri. The sequence goes on along the minus strand of JABFTP020000185.1, from coordinate 155,584,868 downwards.
TATTGTATAGAAAAAAACACATCATCAAACAAAATATAGATGATTCTTGCCGTAGATGTTTCTGTTCTTCAGAAACAGTTTTTCATATATTATCATCTTGCTCAGTCCTTGCCTCAACAGATTATTTGGAAAGACATAATGCCGTCGCTAATATTATTCATTTTAATCTAGGAATTAAACATGACCAAATTCCCAAAAGAAAAATTTTTACAAATATGAACCTGAGATTATTTGTGAAAATGACAAATATAAACTTTATTTTGATAAAACAATTCTTTGCAACAGAGCTGTAAAACACAATAGACCAGATATCATTCTTATTGATAAACATAATCAAATAACATATATAATTGATATTGCTATACCCGACATACATAATATACAAAATAAATACAATGAAAAAATTTCTGAATATATGATGCTTGGTGACGAGATTAAAAAATGTGGAAAATGAAAAAATTTTATTCTACCGATTATTATTTCCACAACAGGTGTTATTCCTAGAAATCTTCACAAAAGTATTGAGATTTTGGGTCTGAAGAAAATTTGTTTGAACAGTTACAAAAGATAACAGTCATCAAATCTTGTAATATTCTTCGTAGGTTTCTTTCGGAAAAATAATGAGGTAGAGTCATAGGTTTTCTCTTTAGTTTATACTGCTCAGAATCTCATTTCATATTTTATTTATTTGTTTATATAAATGTAATATAATTAACTGACAAATTTGTCATATTTATATTCAGAGCAGTATTCTATTCGATCGTTCACCACTTCACACAAAGGAAACTATTAATGAGTAACATTCAGTGTTACTTGACTAAGGTCCGTACACTGGATTTTTCCGGGGAGAAATCCTCTGACACTACTCGTTGGTACATTGATATCATTGTCTGATGATGCTATAGTATGTATATATTCTGGTAAATTGATATATTCTCATAACATATATATAATATATATAATTATTCCAGGATATGTTTTGATTATAATCATTGCCTGGCAATGGTATTAATTACCGGGCGTGCAAAACGAAACTGGATTTATATTTTTCATGAAATCAGTTTGATTGCATGAACAGATGAACAGATATATGGATATTCTTTTCTGCAACTCGACGGGTCCTTTTTGCTGATTCACTACTTTCAAACTCTTCGCTACACTTTTTCCTTTAATATATTTCGGATTCGATATATATATATATATATATATATATATATATATATATATATATATATATATATATATATATATATATACCAGAGGTGATTTCGTATTTTTCAATTGCAGATTTGCTAACATTTTGTCGATTTCTTTAAATAATTCTAAGCTTTTCAGCAATTCAAGGTCCAATCTCGGTGCTTTTCAGCAGATGATGCTTGCAACCAATGTTTTGAATAAATTTTAGCTACAAAATGCACACATCTAATTCCTTGTTCTTCAGCAATATCCAACTTGAATTGTGCTCTAAATAAGAAAATTTTCAAACAATATATCGCTTTTGCCATCCAGCGCGCATGGTGAAATGCACCAGGCGCCCTGATTGCTTTTTTTTCACCTCCTAAAACATGATCACTAAGTGACACAATTCGCTGTAATCTTCTCTTGGTTTTTAAATCAACTATTGTATTTATAATTTTTTTATCAACAAATTGTAAAAATGAAACTCCACGGTAACAGCTAACACGCTGATTTGTGGTTTCAATGAATAAATAAATAAATAAATTACGTTTGTTAATTGAATATTTTCCACTAATTTCGTGATATTCTTTACAAAGTAAGCCAAAATCACCGTATGATGATCAAATATCACTTAGTAACGGCGGACTCAATATCATTTTTGTTTCAGTAAGCCTTTAATTTGCAATTTTTTTATTCAGCTCCTGGAATGCCCACGAATTCCTCCAGTGTGGATTCCTCCAATAAACCCGGAAATCGAAGGAATACTCATAGTAGAGATTCGAGCAATGATCGAAAGAAAAAGCAGAACGGTCTATGTTTGGGACAACAGAAGAGTAAAAACAAGCAGAATCAGAGCTATGACAAAAGCATGTTCGCGCCCAGTGCTCAGTTTGCGGCCAGGAGAGATAATTCTAAATCGGGCAGTGAGAACGGAGACGTAGAATTTATGAGGTTATCGGACTGCAAGGTGGAAAGAATTAAATTGGGGAAGAATTCGCAGAAGGTAATTATTGTGTAAGGAGGCTGGCGTAGTATGTTTTTGTTGGAAAGTAGAAACTGTCGATACATAATCATGAAAAACCATAAACAATCAGTATTAATTTTGATACAAATATATTTTATTAATCAATGTCGGTCACATGTTGCTTTGGTGCCAATGGCCAAACGGTCGAATTAAAACTTTCATTCGCGTTCTGCGTATGACCGCCTAAATATCTCGTCAGCAAATCGTCCCTTGATAAATCTTTGTATATAGGAAGTTCTTTTTGAACGTCGATGTGTAATGAAGCAGGATTTGTTTCAAGTGCTTTAGACTTTTGTATTCACCCTCTGGCCAATTGTGTTGTGGGTTGTCATCTGTGGATATCATGTGGTGTAAAGTTGCCAGCCTTATTCATGTCTGTGACACTGTTCATATTTCATATAACGTGCTAAGCTCTTTCACCAAAGCCTTCGTGAACTTTCCTTTTCCGCCCAGTTTTTAAGTTCTCCTGGCGTTTCAGAGCCGAGTTTCCATCCTTTTCTGAACATGACCTGTGCATTCACTTTTGGCAACTGTCAGTTCATCAGTGTAGTGATTCAAATTAAGGATTGGTATGCACGTTTCCGAATCTCCATCACCGATGTAATTGCCGTATTTTACATCATACAGTTCTTTCGTTATCAAAACAATAATAAGAACAAATAATGTGTTTTTAGGAATTTTACTTAATAATTGTGATCGTAACGGTTTTCACTACACCGTAGCTACTTCAGACGAATGAATGTACAGAAATTATGACAACTATATATAGATACAATTGAGTATATAAATACAAACGTTCTTAAGTAATTAAAAGCTTATTGGGTTGCTTCTTCTTAAGTGGTTATTTATGACAGGTATATCCAATAAAATTAAGGAATATATTGCTGCCGGAAAAGATTCAAGAGAGGTGAAGGGCTTAATTCGACTTGTTCATTGATGAGTCTACCTGAGTGTTTGTGTTTGTTGATTTCTGAAGTTTTCCAAATCTACCTTCCAATATTTATTAGCAACACTGGAATGGCATAGGTGTTAATTGCCTTGACTAGATTCCCCGAGTTCAACATCGATTTCAGCACAGTCTTCAGACGCTGAATGTATTCTGAACGAATCTTCTCCTTTGATTGTTTTTGGTCTAGCAATCAGGCTTGTTGGTATCCTAGATATTTGTATGTTTCGCCATCCCTCATGTACTGTATAATATCACCGTTTGGAAGTTATGTTTCACCATCTATGACTTTCCCTCTTTGAATGTTCAGGGTCTTACATTTTTCAATCCCGAATTTCATATGAACATCTGCCGAGAACTTACTGACAGTTTTCAGCAGATCATCCAATTGCTTCTTGTTCAAAGCATATAATTTGATGTCATCCATATACAGCAGGTGGGAGATTGTATGATAGTTCCTATCTAATTTTATCCTAAATCCGTATCCTGTTCTATTGAGCATTGAGGACAATGGGTTCATTGCTAAACAGAACCATAGTGGACTCAAAGAGTCTCCTTGAAAAATTCCACGACGTATGGGTATCTCGTCGGTTTTAATTGATTTATTGTTCATGTTGACCTGCAGAGACGTGCGCCAGTGTGTCATTGTTGTCTTCCAGAATTCTACCAGGGCTGGATGAATTTTGTATCTCTGCAATACTTCGACAAACCAAGAATGGGCGGTCCTATCGAATGCCTTCAGATAATCGAGAAAAGTTGAATGAACATTCCGATACCCTACGTGTGCCTGTTTCATTATAACAGAATCGATGATGAGTGCACCCGTGGTGATTCTTTCTGCTCCTCTGCTAATATATTGTTGTCGTCAAGGTGTTCGTATATTCGATTGGATATGCATGAGGTGAGTATTTTGTAAAGTGTGGGCAGGCAAGTGATTGGCCTATACTGAGACGGATCCTGTGACCTATCGCTCTTAGGTAGCATTTATGTCAAGCCTTGTGTTAGGAAAAAGGGTGTTTTCCTGGGATGTTGAAGAATATACGTGAGCTGTTTCGCTAGGGCTCCATGGAGCTTATCAAACTTCTTGTACCAGTAGTTATGGATATTATCTATACCTGTGGCCTTCCAATTGTTGGTCGCTCTAACTACTGTTGTGATTTCTTCCTCCGTTATTCCATCTGCACAGCACTGTGCGTCAGGTACTTCTCTGTTATTGTTGGTCGCAGTTTTGTTATTTCCCTTATGAAAATTGGCTGCGTTTTGGAGGAATCTTTGGTTTTGTTGTTTCCTTTCAGTACACTTGACGTATCTTGAAAGCCTCTTTGCTTTTGCTTGGAGTTTCTGTTTCAAAGTGTCCATATACACGTCGATGTGTTGTTTGTGATCAGGGTGTTTTGTGTTCGTACCAATTTTCCTATAAATTTTGCGTATATGTGATTTCAAGCGCTTTGAGGGTTTTCTGTTTCTCAGGAATTCTGCGAGGCGACCGATTTCCTGCTCTAATATTATCAATATCCTTCTCCAGTCGTTTTTGCCATGGTGGTTTTCTGACGCTTTTTGACTCAGCTTGTATCAGAGTTGTGAAGATTTGTTGTTTGTGAAGTCGAAGAACCGCTACTGCTCCACAGTAAATCAAAGTGTGAATCTTCTCCAAGGTGTTCTGGTCGGTATATTCTTCAAACACTGAGTTAACGCTTGCTAGGATGATATTGGTGTTCTTGTTCGTCTTGAGTTTGGGCAGTTTAGGTCTTTTAGTTGGGTTACTACCACTGAATTCAGTTATTGCTCTGTTGAGTTCTGATCTTGCTAAATACATATATTAGTTCTGCTGATTCGGCTCAGGAGGGCGTTCCATGTTAATATTCGTTTCCGTGGCTTCGATGTTATCTGTAACACTTTCATTGACTCCAGCAGGTATACCGTTATGAGTATCATTTTCGCTTCTGAGTTCCATTATGACCTCTTCTCGTAAGCTTTGCAGCGTTTCTGAAGAAAGTAGCCGGTTTTTAACGATTGTTCTTCGTTGATCCGAAATTCTCTGCTCGGATATGTGCTGTAATTCAGGATTTTTGTCTATGAACGCAAGATGTAACGCGTATCTTGCTGTCATTTCCGATTCCAAGTTTGTAATCTTGTAATAGGAACGCATAATGAAGGTATTCATTTCTGGAGTTCACTTCATGCGTTTCCTAGGGAGTCCGGCTCCCGTGGTCGTAGGCATAATGTCTTGCGCCGCCGTTGAAACATCAAGAGTCGGTTGGGAGGTGTTGATGTTATTTTCCACTTGGTTTTGTGTTGCAGTATCCCTACTCGATATCACGCTGCTTCCGTCGCTAACCGAGGGAGACTGTGACTCACTTTCCGAACAAGACCCTCTTCCTAAATCTTGAACGCGACAAGAGGTTATGGTGGTACAATGTCGATTCACCCGTTTACTCCTTAGATTGTACATCATTGGATAAGTTGCATTTTATACCTACTGCCAGGTTCACGTTGGGTACCTCAGGTTCGCTAAGCCCGTACTCAGAAACAATGTTCCTGAGCCCCTGAGGTATCATTTATTATCGTTGACTTATGCACTATCTCAGCTGTTAGCTGGATATAATTTACCTTTCCCAGATTCAGCAATCAAAGGGAATAGGCTCGATTACAATATACTTGACATAAATTTCCTAACTATCCTACATGTGTTAAGAATTACAGCTTTTTGCATTTCTATATAGGTATTCTTATGCAATTCTAATTTCTTAAAACTATCATGCAAAGTTTTGGATATTAATCCAGTCGAGGATACGATGACAGGAACAATATCTATTTTCTCGAGGTGCCACATCTGCTTGATCTCAATAGCAAGGTCAGTGTATTTGGACTTTTTCTCCTGAAACTTTTCAGCACGTTGTTATTATTCGGTATGGCGACATCCACCAGCATTGCTGTTCTGGCTCTCTTATCATACACCACTATGTCCGGCATATTATTCGTCACCATTCTGTCAGTGGTAACAGGCCTATCGTAGTATAATCTGATAGAGTCATTATCCAATACGGGCGCCGGCTGATACTTGTAATATGGCTGGAAGGTGTTCAGAAGTCCGTACTTGTGTGCAAGTTTCTGGTGGATAATGTTGCACAGTTGATTATGCCTGTGAAGATACTCCGTATTGGCCAGTTGTTCGCATCCGGACTTAATATGATGTATAGTCTCCGATCTTATATGGCATTTTCTGCACTTATCTGTTTGTAATGTTCCGTCCTTCATTATAAATTTTTTATAATTGTTTGTAGCGATCACTTGGTCTTGGATGGCCATAAGGAATCCCTCTGTTTCTGTGAATAATTCTCCTTTCATCAACCATTTGTTATAGGCTTCTTTGTCGATGTGTGGTTGATTAATCTCATGGTGATGTCGTCCATGCAATTCTTTTCTTGACCATTGCTCTTGTTTTTCAGTATCTGATAGAAACGGTAGATTCAGCAGGTCATCTCTGGTAGCAAGATTTAGTGGTGTATATCCCCTATCAGCCAACGATACCACTCTATGGAGGTCAGAAGTGAAAGCTTTTGCAGAGAAGAATTCTCTGAGATTTTTTATCTGTTCGGTGTGTAAATTGACAACATCTATTAATCAGCGTCCTCCTTCTTTCCGCTTCAAAGTTGGTCGTATCACAGACGATTTTGGATGATGATTGTTGTACTTTGTCACCATCGTTCGGGTCTGCCTTTGAATATCATCCAGTTCTGTCTTAGTCCATCTGATTATTCCAAATGAGTAAAGCAACACTGGAACGGCGTAGGTGTTAATTGTCTTGACTAGATTCCCCGAGTTCAACATCGATTTCAGCACAGACTTCAGACGCTGACTGTATTCTGAACGAATCTTCTCCTTTGATTGTTTTTGGTCTAACAATCTGGCTTGTTGGTATCCCAGATATTTGTATGTTTCGCCATCTCTCATGCACTGTATAATATCACCGTTTGGAAGTTGTGTTTCACCATCTATGACTTTCCTCTTTGAATGTTCAGGGTCTTACATTTTTCAATCCCGAATTTCATATGAACATCTGCCGAGAACTCACTGACAGTTTTCAGCAAATCATCCAATTGCTTCTTGTTCAAGCATATAATTTGATGTTATCCATATACATCAGGTGGGAGATTGTATGATAATTCTTTTCTGCTTTTATCCTAAATCCGTATCCTGTTCTATTGAGCATTGAGGACAATGGGTTCATTGCTAAACAGAACCATAGTGGACTCAAAGAGTCTCCTTGAAAAATTCCACGACGTATGGGTATCTCGTCGGTTTTAATTGATTTATTGTTCATGTTGACCTGCAGAGACGTGCGCCAGTGTGTCATTGTTGTCTTTAAGAACTCTACCAGGGCTGGGTGAATTTTGTATATCTGCAATACTTCAACAAGCCAAGAATGGGCGGTACTATCGAATGCCTTCAGATAATCGAGAAAAGCTGAATGAACATTCCGATGCCCTCCGTGTGCCTGTTTCATTATCACAGAATCGATGATGAGTTGTTCCTTGCACCCGTGGTGTTTCTTTCTGCATCCTTTCTGCTCCTCTGCTAATATATTGTTGTCGTCAAGGTGTTGGTATATTCGATTGGATATGCATGAGGTGAGTATTTTGTAGAGTGTTGGCAGGCAAGTGATTGGCCTATATTGAGACGGGTCCTGTGTTCTATCGCTCTTAGGTAGCATATATGTTAAGCCTTGCATTAGGAAAGTGGGTGTTTTCTTGGGATGTTGAAGAACATACGTGAGCTGTTTCGCTAGGGCTCCATGGAGTTTATCAAACTTCTTGTACAAGTAGTTGTGGATATTATCTATTCCTGTGGCCTTCCAATTGTAGGGCGCACGAACTGCTGTTGTGATTTCTTCCTCCGTTATTCCATCGAAGTCCATATGTCTGATATCGATTCCGCATCTCTATTGTGTTCTTTGGGGTTCGACCATAGTGATGACCAAGAGTCTGTCAAGCACTGTGCGTCAGGTACTTCTTTGTTATTGTTGGTCGCAGTTTTGTTATTTCCCTTATGAAAATTGGCTGCGTTTTGGAGGAACCTTTAGTTTTGGTGTTTCCTTTCAGTACACTTGACGTATCTTGAAAGCCTCTTTGCTTTTGCTTGGAGTTTCTGGAGGTATCATTTATTATCGTGGACTTATACACTATCTCAGCTATTAGCTGGATATAATTTACCTTTCCCAGATTCAGCAATCAAAGGGAATAGGCTCGATTACAATATACTTGACATAAATTTCCTAACTATCCTACATGTATTAAGAATTACAGCTTTTTGCATTTCTATATAGGTATTCTTATGCAATTCTAATTTCTTAAGGCTATCATGCAAAGTTTTGGGTATTAACCCAGTCGAGGATACGATGACAGGAACAATATCTATTTTCTGGAGGTGCCACATCTGCTTGATCTCAATAGCAAGGTCTGTGTATTTGGACTTTTTCTCCTGGAACTTATTCAGCACGTTGTTATTATTCGGTATGGCGACATCCACCAGCATTGCTGCTCTGGCTCTCTTATCATACACCACTATGTTCGGCCTATTATTCGTCACCATTCTGTCAGTGATAACGGTCCTATCGTAGTATAATCTGATAGAGTCATTTTCCAATACGGGTGCCGGTTGATACTTGTAATATGGCTGAAAGGTGTTCAGAAGTCCGTACTTGTGTGCAAGTTTCTGGTGGATAATGTTGCACACTTGATTATGCCTGTGAAGATACTCCGTATTGGCCAGTTGTTCACATCCGGACGTAATATGCTAGATAGTCTCCGGTCTTATACGACATTTTCTGCACTTAGTGTTTGTAATGTTCCGTCCTTCATAATAAATTTTTTGTAATTGTTTGAGTTTCTGGAGGTATAATTATTATTATTATTATTATCATATATTTTACTTCACCTAAGTTATCATTTTGTCATTTAATCTAGTAGGTCAGTCTTAATCTCTAATCGTTTATGATTATTAGTCATAACATTTTTGTTTTTCGTAGGTGAAAGTCGTTCATGTTGAAACTAGTAACGAGAAGGAAAAATACTGGGTTCACCTAGTTGACAATGAAGACGTTGTGATAGATATTGTGCAAACTTGTGTAGAACATTCTGACAAAGCACCATCTATATCTCCGAAATTGGGCGAAATATGCATGGCTTTGAGTATAGAAGACGATTTATGGTAACTATTTCCATAATGTTTTCTTCAAACATAAATTGTTAATTTTCCTTGTTTAGGTATCGAGTGGTGGTACAAAGGATCCATCCCCGTATGAAAGTGCACTACATCGATTTTGGCAACGATGCCATTGTGTCCGAAGTGAGAAAACTCCCGAAGGTCTTGGAAGAAATTCCTGCCCAAGCTGTACGTATTACTGTCTCCCGGCCGCAAGGGGCGGCGTCTTTTCATCTACAAATGGACCAGATTGTGTCTGTCAAATTCATGAAACAGGTAAGGAAGAAATGGCACCAACCGTTCGTATTCTATTTCCGTATTAGTTCATAGATGAGACGTTGTTAGTCAGTTTGGAACAGACTAACAATAGTCAAAGCAGTTCGAAGGGACCGTCGAAGATGGCGCCAGCCGCGAATTTCGAGTCGATTTTCATGAATCGCATCAAGTATTCCACCACCTTGAAGGACAAGGAACTGGTCAGGATCGTGGCGTATTCGAAAGGCCGATTTTATTTGAGGAACAAGGAACATCACGACAAACTCAGGGATATCGTCAATCAGGTCGCCACTTTACCGAGTAAGTTGAAAAATGTGTGGTGGTCGAATGTTAAAATTGAAAACGTAGTTCGTCGAATCTCAGAAGACTTTATGTGAATAGGTTACCCAATAATATATGCACTAGGGTGGTTCTTATTTGTTCACAATTTCCTTTTTTTTTTTGAAATGTAGTTGGGAAAAAAATTGTTCCCTCAATATTGATTTCAAAGCTGTACTATTGTGATAATAATTGTTGTTGCTTGAACATACGACACACTTTATCGATCTATGTTACACAGGGTGTTCCGAAACGATTTGAGATATTGGGACTCGTTCAAACCTCATTTCACTGTTTTTCTTTCAAAAGGCGTACCCTATATGTAAAGCGTTTAATATTTTAATACTTTTCGAATGGTACCTAGGTTCCTTATATAACTATTTTCAATGGTTTTGAAGATGTTCGAAAGTTCAGCCAATTTTTATCGAAATTCAAGAAATATTCCAATATTTCACTCCAATTTCTATCTGAACCGATTGTTTCCTCCGAAGAAAACCGAATATTCGATTTGGTAAAGCTGTAGAGTAATAAATTTTTAGATTACAGGATGGTCATAGGCGTGCCATTAATTATATTCTTTAAATTATAATCCGGGGTACCATGGTATAATATTGGCTTTTCTCAAAAACTCATAAGCGCTTAGTTAAATACCCATTAATTGATATGGAAACCGTTTTCATCTTACACAATAACCTGTATAGATTAAAATTTGATCAGTATTCCCTATCATCAATGATTCACAATAAAAAAACAGATTTGGTTACTCAGTGGTACACAGGTACCACCGCCCGCCAGGTTTGTTGAGACAACGTCCACTCTGATAAGGGTTACAGAGTATTATTAAGTATATTTCCCGGATTTAACCGCAAGAAAGACAAATATTTTCTGCGATAAACTTCGCGAGTAATCTACATATGAAAACTTGAGACGAAGAATTATTCAAAAATCCGTAGATCAATGAATAATCCCTCCTGACAAGAGCTAGTTCCCAAATCTGCCTGCCATGCACGCAGCCCCCAAAAGCCACAATAGTGCGACTAAGCTGGATGCTGAGAAACGAAGCGGCAGACTGTAGTTTCGCCCTTATTAGGAGCTCATCAGTGTCGCATATCGCTTCTCAGCATCCTACCAAGCTACATTATCAGAGTGGACGTTGTCTCAACAAACCTGGCGAGCGGTTTTACCTGTGTACCACTGAGTAAACAAATCTGTTTTTTCATTGTGAATCGTTGATGATAGGGAATACTGATCAAATTTTAATCTCTACAGGTTATTGTGTAAGATCGAAACGGTTTCCATATCAATTAATGGGTATTTAACTAAGTGCTTATGAGTTTTTGAGAAAAGCCAATATTATACCAAGGTACCCCGGATTATAATTTAAAGAATATAATTAATGGCACGCTTATGACCATCCTGTAATCTAAAAATTTATTACTCTACAGCTATACCAAATCGACTATTCGGTTTTTCTTCTGAGGAAACAATCGGTTCAGATAGAAATTGGAGTGAAATATTGGAATATTTCTTGAATTTCGATAAAAATTGGCTGAACTTTCGAACATCTTCAAAACCATTGAAAATAGTTATATAAGGAACCTAGGTACCATTCGAAAAGTATTAAAATATTAAACGCTTTACATATAGGGTACGCCTTTTGAAAGAAAAACAGTGAAATGAGATTTGAACGAGTCCCAATATCCCAAATCGTTTCGGAACACCCTGTGCAACATAGATCGATAAAATGTGTCGTATGTTCAAGCAACAACAATTATTATCACAATAGTACAGCTTTGAAATCAATATTGAGGGAACAATTTTTTTTCCCAACTACATTTCAAAAAAAAAAAGGAAATTGTGAACAAATAAGAACCACCCTAGTGCATATATTATTGGGTAACCTATTCACATAAAGTCTTCTGAGATTCGACGAACTACGTTTTCAATTTTAACATTCGACCACCACACATATTATATATTATACTCCATCCAAGAACACTCTTCGTCCCTCCAAGCTCAATCATTTATGTCTTATCAAAGATGAAACATAGTTAAAGAGAGTGACAGGGTTGAATCTAAAGTTGAGATTTTTGAGAAACTTTCTCTGCACTCTTTCAATTCTCTCGACATACTTGAGGCAGTGAGGATTCCATATCTGTGTCGCATACTCCAAATTACTTCTTACTAACGAGACATATAACGTTTTCAAGTACACCACTTTTCTAAAATTTTCAATTCAATATAAAATACTAATGAACCAATCGGTCCAAATCCTTCTGGAAAGCCAGAACGTCGTCAGTGTTTCGAATTTCCTTATAAACCTTCAAATCATCCGCATAAAGACTATGATGTGTATTGAGAAAGCAATGAGAAATATCATTCATGTATATCAAGAAAAGGAGGGGTACCAAATGAGACCCCTGAGGTTCACCGGAGGTAACCTTCACCTGTCCAAGGGACATCCCATTGATAACGACGCAAAGATTTCTCTGATCCAAGTATGAAGCAATCCACTCAAGAAGAGATCCAGCCAATCCAAAATCTCCTAGAATTGAAATCAAAGTATTATGGTACACTTTATCGAATGCGTTTGCCATATCTCCATAGATTGCATCGACTTGTATGACATCCATTGATTTGGAAATATAATCAACGTAGGGGAAGTGTTGTCGTCTCTGGGACCCATCAAGTTAAGTTCCGATTAAACACCCGAGATAATAGTGTCCAGTGGTCAAAGAAAAATATTTTTTCGACATCCAAACATCAGTAAGCCTATGCACTAGCCTTTTACGTTGGTGAAAATTACCTAAGTAATTTTCCTGCCGATTGCTAGTGGGAAATTCCGTTTCTCAAAACAATTTGGATCGGAAATTTTCATCTTTATTTCAAATCAACATCTTGTAAAACCAGCTGCTGTGATAAAAACATGTGAAATAAAGTGTGCTAACTGCGAAAAAACATAATATAAAAAGTTTCAATCTTCAAACATCTGATAGCTCGGTGTTTCGCTTGACTTGTGAGGTGTTGACAGACTGCTCAATTTGTAGTCGAATCTTACCTAGTGCAGGTCCGGCGTAGCGCAATGGCGCCAAGAGGCGCTATCATTAGCAAAGTTTGCGACAATAAACTTGGCAAAGGACTGAGAATACAGTGCAATGCCAAGTGCAAACGTTGGTTCCATGGGAATTGTATTGATGAAAAAAAAGAAACACTCAAGAAAATTGAACAAGGAAAGCTGAAATACAAGTGCAAATCTTGTTCAAAAACGGAGGTAAAAGCCCGGAGCAAGGATTCTTCTAGCGAAAATGAATCTTCTTCGCAATCAGAGGAGAGCAGCTCAGCAACTGAGGAGGATGATGAAGATCCCGAAAAACAATATACCCTAGCTGATGTGATGCGAAAACTCATAAAAATGGAAAAACAAAACAAAGAACTCATTAAAAAATACCAACGCCAGGAACAGATCAATCAAGAATTGAGGAAGAAATAGAAATTCTCAGGCAAGATCAGCAGAAACTCAAAGATGCTATAAAACCACCAGTCATAAAACAAACCTGACTGATCAGGAACATCTTGAGAATAATGTCATTATTTCTGGAATAGCTGAGGATGACTTAAAAAATCCTAACGATGAAAAGAAAATAGTGGTCAAGATTGCCAAGTTTTGTGATGTTGATATAAATGAAGCTGATATGGAAAAATGTTACCAAATAGGCAACAATGGTAAAAAACAAATTAAGTTAGTTTTCAGAGACAAAGAGAAGAAGGAATTATTCATGAGCAAGAGGAAAGAAAGTCAAATAACAACAAAGAACTTGAAACTGACTGGAGACAGTATAATATACTTGAACCATGAGCTTACAAGACAGAATCAGTTACTGTTCAAATTAACTCGCGATAAGAAGAGAGAATTGCAATATAAGTTTGCCTGGTTCGCACAGGGAAAAATATTTTTACGCAAAACTGAAGATAGTAAAATAATACAAGTGAGAGATGAAGCTACTCTTCAAAATCTAGAACAAAAAACTGAACAAATTCAAAATACTATATCTAAATATAAGGAGCATGCGAAAAAAATTGATGAACTGAAAACTATCATTAGTCGGAAAGTACCTGATGTCATAATATTGGTTGAAACATGGTTGAAGGAGGAATTAACAGAACTATTTCAAATAAAAATTATAGAAGTGTTCACTCATGCAGATCTACAAAAAGTGGTGGTGGCTCAGCTATCTATGTGAGGAAAAATTTAGACTTTACAGTATCATTATGTGAAACGGTAGAAAAAGTGAACAATTTCGTGAAAATAACGCTGAAGGATTCTAATGCCAGCTTTTGTGCAATATACAGACAGAATAAAAGTGATATAGACACATTTTTTCGTTTCTTGAACAAAAATTTTCAAGACTAAAAATCTAGTTATAGTTGGAGACATGAATTTAGATTTACTGAGCAAAAATAAACAAAAAGTTATAGACTACAAAAACGTATTGAAAATTAATAATATTAGTATAATAAATAAAATCAACAAACAAAGTATAACCAGAATAAATAGAAAAGGAGAAAACACTATAATAGATCATGTACTAACAAATCGAAATCAAAACGGATTTTCTGAAATTATCCTCAAAGATACTCCTCTAAGCGACCACAAAAGTATTGAATTCGAAATGAACGTGAAAAGCATGAAAAAGTCGCTGATTAAGAAGTATATACAAACAAAAACGGACTACAACAAACTAAAAGAATTATTGGATATGGAACTGAAAGAGAAAAGTACAACAAGTTTCAAAGAGCTCCAAGAGATAATCATAAAACTTCTCTCCGAGACTACCATAGTAACAACAAAAAAATATGCATCGACAGAGAAAGAGGGATGGATGACTCGAATTATATATGAAAAAATAAAACAGAGAAACAAAGTCTATAAAAGCATGGTGAAGAACAGAGACTCACATTATCTCAAACAACAATTCAAAATACAGGATAGGGACACCAAAAAATGTATTAAAGAGGCAAAAAGAGAATTCTTCAAAAATCAACTACAAAGTGCAGAGGGTAACAGTAAAAAACTGTGGTCAATCATAAAAAATCTTGAGAACGAAGAACATCTACAAGCTAATGATATTCGAGAACTTGAAAGTGAAGATGGAACTGTCACAACTTGTCGAAAACAGATCTCAACTATACTGAATAACCATTTTGTCACTGTAGGAGCAAACCTAGCAAAGAAAATTAATAGCCACAATCCTGGTAGACTAGAAGAGAAAAGTGACGAATCTCCTCCATCAGCAATGATGTACTTGCGGCCAACAACATCCAAAGAGGTCGTGAAAATCATAAATAAACTGAAAACAAATGCTGCAGCAGGATATGATAAAGTTAAACCGAAACTAGTCAAAGAAATAAAGAACATAATAGCTCCAATAATAGCTAGGTTGGTGAACTCTCACTTTCGAGAGGGAAGTTTTCCGGATGAGCTAAAATTGCTAGAATAACTCCAGTGCACAAAAAGGAAATGAAAATGTCCGAATAACTATAGACCAATCGCGAACCTGACAGTTTTCAGCAAGATTTTTGAGACAATCCTGCATGACAGATTATCAGCACACATACTAAATATGAATATACTCAGCAAGTCTCAGCATGGGTTTCAAAGGCACAGAAGTACAAAACTGCGATGACACATATACTCAATTTTATACAAACAAAATGGACCAGGGAAAATGTGTTACTGCTTTAATTTTGGACTTTCAAAAGCTTTTGACACGGTTGATCCGAGTGTTTTGTTGCGTAAGTTGGAACAAATGGGTTTGGCAGGAGGTTCACTTGATATTTTTGCTTCTTACTTGAAGAATAGAAAGCAATTCACCAAGGTTGGGGATGAAGTGAGTGAATGTAAAACATATATTACGGAGTGCCGCAGGGATCAATTTTGGGCCCTTATCTATATTTGCTATACATAAATGATCTTGAGAGGCAACAACTATGTGGGAAGGTTATGATATATGCTGATGACACAGCTCTTTTCTATGTGAATGAAGATGATAAGGTGACTCAAAAACAGATGCAAAGAGATCTTGACAGGTTGATGGAATGGACGAAGATAAACAAGCTAACCCTGAATAGTGAAAAGTGCCATATTATAAACTTCGAGAATAAATCGAAAAAACATAATATAAACATATACCTAAATAATAATAAAATTCTTGAACAATACACTATTAAATATCTCGGCCTCACGTTAGACAAGAATATGAAATGGACTCCTCACATCAGGCAGCTTGTCAAGAATCTTTCCTATTACAGGATTAGCTCACAAAATTTCGGACGTCCTACCTATGAAAGAGAAGAAAATGGTGTATGAAGCTTACATTAAAAGTAAGTTAACTTATTTGATATCTTTTGGGCAACAGGAAACGTAATAGAAATGAAAAACTGCAACGAAGCCAAAATAAAATTATTAAGGTCCTGTATAAAATTCCTCAATGACACCTACGAAGGAAGTATATAAACGAACAAACATTTTGACCATAGAAGAACTGAGGCAGCTTGAAACTATGAAATTGGTGAGAAAATTTCTCGACAATGAAATACAAGATGATGATTTTATTTTAACAACTAGATCTGAAGTACATGACCACGCAACCAGAAGAAATGAAGAGCTGAATTATTTAGCTCACAGAACCAAGGTGGGGGAAAGACGCATACTATCTGAGGGTGTCAGACTCTATAACAAGCTTTCCCGTGAAGTGAAGGAGATAACGCACACAAAATTTAAAAAAAAATTGCAAGAACACTTGATACAAATTTGAATGTAAATCTGATCATAAAATAATCTTATATTTTGTAACTATATCTGTCAAAACCTGAAAGGGTTATTTAGATATTATTTTTCAATAAAAAAAAAAGTTAGTTAACACCTATCGACCTTTGAAGAAACCATGTTTATCTTCGGATAATTTAGAATTAGATAAGCGAGAAAGTCTTTCCGTTACGAGGGCTCGAAAATTTTGCCGAACTGATCAAGGATGGAAACTGGTCTATAATTGCTGATGACATGCTTGCTACCAGACTTATGAATTGGTACCACCTTGGCGAATTTCCATTCATCTGGAAAAACTCCTTTTTTCAGAGATTTGTTGGAAATTATATGTAAAGTTTTCACCAAAGAGGCACCGCAAGAGTTTATGAAGAAGGATGGAATTAAATCAGGACCAGGTCCCCTGTTGACATTCAAACATTCAATCTTCCTCCGGATATCAGCCTATTGTTACAAGTATTGAAATTTTTATAGAGGACTGGTTTTTTATCATCTTCAAAAACGGAAGAAAAATGTTCGCTGAAAGCATTTGAACAGGTCGAGCCATTTTTAATAAAACTTTATTTTTTTACCCAACAGATTCAGAAGAAGTGAAAAAGATCATAACAGAACTTAAAGACAAAAAGGCATCTGGACACGATGGCATTAGATCAGAGGTGTTGAAAAATATAAAGGAATATATATCAGAACCTATTGCACATATGTCCAACCTTTGTTTCGAAACTGGAGTTTATCCTGATATACTTAAAATTGGAGTAATTAAACCTATTTATAAATCTGGTGACAAAACTTTACTACAAAATTACAGGCCCATATCGCTAGTGTCGAATATAAATAAAATTATAGAAAAGATTATAAAAAAACGTATCATTGGGTTTATGGACAAATATCAAATTATTGCCGAAAATCAATTTGGTTTTAGACGGGGTAAATCAACTCAAGATGCGATCGGAGAACTAACTAAAAAGATATACAAATGTCTAAATGAAAAAATCCCAGCCCTCTGCATATTTATAGATCTTGCTAAGGCCTTTGATACTGTATCTCACAAGAAACTATTAGATAAGCTTTACCTGTGTGGCTTCAGGGAAAAGGATATGATTTGATGAAAAGTTATTTAACAGATCGCAAACAAATGGTGGAAATCGGAGAATATAGAAGCAGTGTGAAAGAAGTAACATACGGAGTACCACAAGGAACAGTACTAGGTCCGATCCTATTTACAATATATATAAACAATCTTCTGTTAATGGAAACAAAAGGACAAATTATATGTTTTGCAGATGACGCTGCTATTTTTATGAAAGTAAATCCTGGAAAGAGTTAAAAAATATGCAGAATGTGATTTTCTACAAATTAAAAAGTGGTTCGAATGTAATAAGCTGACTCTCAATCTAGAAAAGACATTTTACTTACCATTTGTATCATATGCATCTGGTCTGCCACAAATGGGTCCCCTACACGTCGACAATTCCACCATCATACCTGCAGCGGAGAGTATAAAATACTTAGGAATTACCCTCGACAGACATATGAGATGGAATAAACATGTCGATAATATAGTTAAGAAGTTAAGAGGGCTGCTTTATAAATTCAGATATTTAAGGAAGATTCTTGACGTCAAGCACCTACGCATACTCTATTTTGCTCTCGTGGAATCCCACTTATCATATGGTATTATAGGTTGGGGGTGCTTACGAGAATCAACTAAAAAGATCGAAACAATGCAAAATGGTTGTTGAGGATTATTTTTGGGAGACCACTTACCTCTGATGGAGACGAACTGTATAGATTATCAGGAATAGCTGACATTCATCAGTTGTTCTCGGCTCACATTTTGTTTCACACATTTCAAGGAAAAATACAATTGAATTCAATAGAACATATTTATTCTACCAGAAACAAGAAAATAGATTTGAAACACCGAGAGCTGAGAAAAGAGTTGGGCAACGATCCTTTACCTATTTGGTACCAAGAATATATGCCATGTTGCCTCAAGAATTAAGAACAGCCTATATGTATAAGAATTTCAAGAGAAAAATAAGAAGATGGATACAACGAAGTGGCAGGCAAATCTTTTTTAATGTTATAAATCAGCCGCCTTAATCAGATATGTGACAATAAAATTCCAAATTGGTGACTTTGATGCTGATAGTCTCTCTTCATACCGATAGTGACTTTTTATACCGATCGTGACCTTTATTCCGACAGTGACTTAACATAGTGATTTTTCACACCGATAGTGACTTTCACACCGATGGTGACTTTCCCAACGATAGCGACATATCAAGGGACATTGATAGTAACTTTCTTCGTGGTGACTATGAAATTTCAATGGTACTAATTAGAAATGTTGGTTTTGTTTTTGTTGTTTGCTTATATTTTTATTTTTGTACTTATGGGAGAAATATATTGTTTATTTAAGTTCAATTCACGTACAGACATTATGTAATGTCTCTGTGATTAAACGTTTATTCAGACTTATAATAGTTATTAGGTAAGAAATTCATATTATTTGTTATACATTCTTCAAATCTGAATAAATTATATTTATATTATCGTGGACTATCTCAGCTAGTAGCTGGATATAATTTACCTTTCCCAGATTCAGCAATCAAAGGAATAGGCTCGATTACAATATACTTGACATAAATTTCCTAACTATTCTACATGTATTAAGAATTACAGCTTTTTGCATTTCTATATAGGTATTCTTATGCAATTCTAATTTATTAAGGCTATCATGCAAAGTTTTGGGTATTAAACCAGTCGAGGATACGATGACAGGAACAATATCTATTTTATCGAGGTGCCACATCTGCTTGATCTCAATAGCAAGGTCTGTGTATTTGGACTTTTTCTCCTGGAACTTGTTCAGCACGTTGTTATTATTCGGTATGGCGACATCCACCAGCATTGCTGTTCTGGCTCTCTTATCATACACCACTATGTCCGGCCTATTATTCGTCACCATTCTGTCAGTGATAACAGGCCTATTGTAGTATAATCTGATAGAGTCATTTTCCAATACGGGCGCCGGCTGATACTTGTAATATGGCTGGAAGGTGTTCAGAAGTCCGTACTTGTGTGCAAGTCTCTGGTGGATAATGTTGCACACTTGATTATGCCTGTGAAGATACTCCGTGTTGGCCAGTTGTTCGCATCCGGACGTAATATGCTGTATAGTCTCCGATCTTATATGGCATTTTCTGCACTTATCTGTTTGTAATGTTCCGTCCTTCATTATAAATTTTTTGTAATTGTTTGTAGCGATCACTTGGTCTTGGATGGCCATAAGGAATCCTTCTGTTTCTGCGAATAATTCTCCTTTCATCAACCATTTGTTGGAGGCTTCTTTGTCGATGTGTGGATGATTAATCTCATGGTGATGTCGTCCATGCAATTCCTTTCTTGACCATTGCTCTTGTTTTTCAGTATCTGATAGGAACGATAGATTTCTTATCTGTTCGGTGTGTAAATTGACAACATCTATTAATCCGCGTCCTCCTTCTTTCCGCTTCAAAGTTGTTCGTATCACAGACGATTTTGGATGATGATTGTTGTACTTTGTTAGCATCGTTCGGGTCTGCCTTTGAATATCATCCAGCTCCGTCTTAGTCCATCTGATTATTCCAAATGAGTAAAGCAACACTGGAATGGCGTAGGTGTTAATTGCCTTGACTAGATTCCCCGAGTTCAACATCGATTTCAGCACAGACTTCAGACGCTGACTGTATTCTGAACGAATCTTCTCCTTTGATTGTTTTTGTTCTAACAATCTGGCTTGTTGGTATCCCAGATATTTGTATGTTTCGCCATCTCTCATGCACTGTATAATATCACCGTTTGGAAGTTGTGTTTCACCATCTATGACTTTCCCTCTTTGAATGTTCAGGGTCTTACATTTTTCAATCCCGAATTTCATATGAACATCTGCCGAGAACTCACTGACAGTTTTCAGCAAATCATCCAATTGCTTCTTGTTCGAAGCATATAATTTGATGTCATCCATATACAGCAGGTGGGAGATTGTATGATAATTCCTTTCTGCTTTTATCCTAAATCCGTATCCAGTTCTATTGAGCATTGAGGACAATGGGTTCATTGCTAAACAGAACCATAGTGGAATCAAAGAGTCTCCTTGAAAAATTCCACGACGTATGGGTATCTCGTCGGTTTTAATTGATTTATTGTTCATGTTGACCTGCAGAGACGTGCGCCAGTGTGTCATTGTTGTCTTCAAGAACTCTACCAGGGCTGGGTGAATTTTGTATATCTGCAATACTTCAACAAGCCAAGAATGGGCGGTACTATCGAATGCCTTCAGATAATCGAGAAAAGCTGAATGAACATTGCGATGCCCTACGTGTGCCTGTTTCATTATCACAGAATCGATGATGAGTTGTTCCTTGCACCCGTGGTGTTTCTTTCTGCATCCTTTCTGCTCCTCTGCTAATATATTGTTGTCGTCAAGGTGTTGGTATATTCGATTGGATATGCATGAGGTGAGTATTTTGTAGAGTGTTGGCAGGCAAGTGATTGGCCTATATTGAGACGGATCCTGTGTTCTATCGCTCTTAGGTAGCATATATTTTAAGCCTTGCATTAGGAAAGTGGGTGTTTTCTTGGGATGTTGAAGAACATACGTGAGCTGTCTCGCTAGTGCTCCATGGAGCTCATCAAACTTCTTGTACCAGTAGTTGTGGATATTATCTATACCTGTGGCCTTCCAATTGTTGGTCGCCCGAACTACTGTTGTGATTTCTTCCTTCGTTATTCCATCGAAGTCCATATGTCTGATATCGAGGCGTTCTTTTTCATTCGTGATCCATTCCGCATCTCTATTGTGTTCTTTGGGGTTCGACCATAGTGATGACCAATAGTCAGTCAAGCACTGTGCGTCAGGTACTTCTCTGTTATTGTTGGTCGCAGTTTTGTTATTTCCCTTATGAAAATTGGCAGCGTTTTGGAGGAACCTTTGGTTTTGGTGTTTCCTTTCAGTACACTTGACGTATCTTGAAAGCCTCTTTGCTTTTGCTTGGAGTTTCTGTTTCAAAGTGTCCATATACACGTCGATGTGTTGTTTGTGATCAGGGTGTTTTGTGTTCGTACCAATTTTCCTGTAAATTTTGCGTATATGTGATTTCAAGCGCCTTGAGGGTTTTCTGTTTCAGGAATTCTGTGAGGCGACCGATTTCTGCTCTAATATTATCAATATCCTTCTCCAGTCGTTTTTGCCATGGTGGTTTTCTGACGCTTTTTGGCTCAGCTTGAATCAGAGTTGTGGAGATTTGTTGTTTGTGAAGTCGAAGAACCGCTACTGCTCCACAGTAAATCAAAGTGTGAATCTTCTCCAAGGTGTTCTGGTCGGTATATTCTTCAAACATTGAGTTTACACTTGCTAGGATGATATTGGTGTTCTTGTTCGTCTTGAATTTGGGCAGTTTAGGTCTTTTAGTTGGGTTACTACCACTGAATTCAGTTATTGCTCTGTTGAGTTCTGATCTTGCTAAATACGTATATTCGTTCTGCTGATTCGGCTCAAGAGGGTGTTCCATGTTAATATTCGTTTCCGTGGCTTCGATGTTATCTGTAACACTTTCATTGACTCCAGCAGGTATACCGTTATGAGTATCATTTTCGCTTCTGAGTTCCATTATGACCTCTTCTCGTAAGCTTTGCAGCGTTTCTGAAGAAAGTAGCCTGTTTTTAACGATTGTTCTTCGTTGATCCGAAATTCTCTGCTCGGATATGTGCTGTAATTCAGGATATTTTTCTATGAACGCAAGATGTAACGCGTATCTGTATGCTGTCATTTCCGATTCCAAGTTTGTAATCTTGTAATAGGAACGCATAATGAAGGAATACATCTCTGGGGTCCACTTCATGCGTTTCCTAGGAGTCCGGCTCGTGGTCGTAGGCATAATGGCTTGCGCCGCCGTTGAAACATCAAGAGTCGGTTGAGAGGTGTTGATGTTATTTCCCACTTGGTTTTGTGTTGCAGTATCCCTACTCGATATCACGCTGCTTCCGTCGCTAACCGAGGGAGACTGTGACTCACTTTCCGAACAAGACCCTCTTCCTAAATCTTGAACGCGACAAGAGGTTATGGTGGTACAATGTCGATTCACCCGTTTATTCCTTAGATTGTACATCATTGGATAAGTTGCATTTTATACCTACTGCCAGGTTCAGCTTGGGTACCTCGGGTTCGCTAAGCCCGTACTCAGAAACAATGTTCCTGAGCCCCTGAGGGGCTATATTATTATTATTATTATTATTATTTGCAAGAGAAATAGCGTCAGTGAGGATACTGTTGTTATGTTCCATTGTTGAATCTGTTCACATTTTTTAATTAATTAACAAAAGACCAGAAATTTTGGGATTTTTAATGACGTTATCCTCAACTTGTGAAATATAATTTTATAATCAACCTTGATATTGTCTTAACTTAGCGATCTCAACTCCTAAAAACTAAAATATAAAATATATAATAATATAATCGGCTATATTTCCGAATCTTTCGAACCTGGAATGAAAGTAGCTTTTTCCTTTATTAAATTAATAATATCCTTTGAGAACCACACAGGACAGGTACTAACCCTAGATGATCTAGTTGGAACATTCTCGATAACATCATTTAAAATTGAACATAATGTATCGACGCATTCATTCATATCTCGAGTTTTCAAAACATTCTGCCAATCAACACCTGACAATAAATTTTATTGTTTCGTAATCAGCATTATAAAATATATAAAAAGAACCAGGTTTATCTGACGTTTTTATGTCCAGATCACATCTGATGTTGATCTCCAGTGCAGGATGGTGACGATCTTCCTCAACATAGGGCAAATCAGTGCGATGCACACTGATTGAATTAACGTTACTGATGACTAGGTGTAACACTTTACCGTTATAATTACGCACACCGTTGAATTGAAACATGAAATTATATGCACTAAAGTCAGTGAAACCAGTATATGGATCTTTACTTAATACACTTGGCTTGAAATCACTATCCGAACCATCCTGGTACCAATCGAATTCATTTAGGTTAAAATCACCAACAAAAACAAACATATTCGCAGGGCGAAGGTCCATGAAAGAAGTAACCTGATCAAGATATGTCAAAAAAACCTTATCTTTTGAATCAGGAGGAAAATAGCACACACACACATAAATAAAGTTTTTGCTTCGCTGTCAGAGACATTCTGATCCACAAATCCTCCAGAATTGTAGTATTTGGCATACCCGAAACTACTTCGACATCATAATTTTTAGAAACACCAACAAGAATTCCCCTTGCATCCTTCTTCCGGCCGTCGGCTACGTACCTGTCTTTGCGGAACACATTGAAATCTGAACAGAAAAACTCAGCTGAGTTTATATGCGGCTGCAACCATGATTCAGTTACACACACGTTTTTGGAACAGGTAGTACACGTAACGGTGAGTAAGTAGAGGAGAGCGATTCGGCAGGAGTTACCATTTAGTTCACAATGGTTATCTGTACATGAGAGCAACGTTCGTTCGCAGTTGAAGAATATTTATAGTCTGGAGAGTCTGTCATTGTCGTGCAGCGGCGCTTTATTCAGCGCTTCAACATTGGTCGTAACACAATCATCCGATAGGTACAGAATTTCAGAACGACTGTTTCAGCAATGAATTCGAAACCTCAAGGTCGTCCCCGAAGTGTAAGGACACAGGCTTCCGTGGAAAGAGTGTAATTCAAATCGTAGGGCGTTCCGTCCGAAAACGAGCTGCGACACTCCAAATGAGTAGTCGAACTGTTCGCGGGATTTTACACCAAGACCTCCGCTTTCATCCCTATAAGCTCGTGGTTGTCCAGCACCTGAATGAAGGAGATTTTGAACAACGCCAGCAGTTTGCCGAGAGAGTGCAAATGATTATCACCGGTGATAATGACGAGGGATTAATCTCATTTTCATATTAGCGGTTCGGTTAATAAACAGAACTGCCGATATTGGACAGCAAAAAACCCACGCGAACTGCAACAATCTCCACTTCACAGTGGGAAAGTCATCGTTTGGTGCGCTATGAGCCGTATTGTACACATGTACTTTGTTTTAAGGAATTTTACTTAATAATTGCGATTCGTAACGCGTTTCACTACACCGTAGCTTTTTCAGACGAATAAATGTACAGACAATAAATGAGAATATAAATATAAATGTTCTCGAGTAATTACTTATTGGGTTGCTTCTTCTTAAGTAGTTATTTATGACAGGTATATCCAATAAAATTAAGGAATAGATTGCTCCCCGAAGAGATTCAATAGAGGTGAAGGGCTCAAATCGACTTGTTCATTGATGAGTTTACCTGAGTGTTTGTATTTATTGATTTCTAAAGTTTCCCAAAGATCTACCTTCCAATATTTATTATCTGTATGCAAAATTTCAAACTGTGGGTCGAAAGAGTGATTATTTACTAAGAGATGATTCGCGTAATTTCAATCTGATTTTTATTTGAAAACTGCGTTTATGTTCCGATATTTTAATATTAAAATTTCTATGTATTCTACCAATGTACAAATTATCACAGTCATTGCAATTCAATCGATAAACACCTGATTTATTGTTTTTACCTGATTTGGTTTTATTATTTTTATATATTTGCCTAAATTATTATTAGTATGGAAAGCTATGTTGAAATTATTGCTACTTTAGAATGATTTCAGTTTCTCACTTGTAATGCCAACGTAGGTTAAGGTGTTGAATTTTTGTTTCAATTTATCGACAGGGTAAACTTCATTCAATGCGATTCTACTTTGTTTTTTATTTAAAATATTATTTATTAGTTTGGGATTGTAACCATTATTTTTGGCTATTTGTTTAATCAAATTTAATTCTTTGTTGAAATTTTCTGGCGATGACGGGATGTTAATCAATCTATGAATAAAACTATTGAATGCTGACATTTTATGTTGATACGGATGACACGACGAGTTATGTATTATAATATCTGTATGTGACGGCTTATGGTAAATTGCGAAAACATGTTTTCCATTTTCATTCGAAATTGTTACGTCTAGGAAATTTATCGAATTATTGCTTTCTATTTCGGTTGTGAATCCAATTTTTGGATGTAATGAATTTATATGATTTTCGAAAATTTTTAACTGTCTATCTGTTCCTGTGAAGCAAATAATGATATCGTCTACATAGCGATACCAGTATAAACAATATTTACTGAGTGGATCATTATGAATTAATTTCTCTAAATTATTCATGAATATTTCTGCTAACAAAGGATCTATCGGATTACCCATAATCAAGGCTTGATTATGGGCAATTGATTATGATCTACATCGGTAGAACACATAGAAATTTTAATATTAGAATAACGGAACATAAACGCAGTTTTTCAAATAAAAAATCAGATTCAAATTACGCGAATCATCTCTTAGAAAATAATCACCCTTTCGATCCACAGTTTGAAATTTTGCATACAGATAATAAATATTGGAAGGTAGATCTTTGGGAAACTTTAGAAATCAATGAATACAAACACTCAGGTAGACTCATCAATGAACAAGTCGATTTAAGCCCTTCACCTCTATTGAATCTCTTCGGGGAGCAATCTATTCCTTAATTTTATTGGATATACCTGTCATAAATAACCACTTAAGAAGAAGCAACCCAATAAGCTTTTAATTACTCAAGAACATTTATATTTATATTCTCATTCTTATTTTCTGTACATTCTGTCTGAAGAAGCTACAGTGGTGTGAAACGCGTTACGAATCGCAATTATTAAGTAAAATTCCTTAAAACACAGTACTTGTTTGTTTTTCATTATTGATAATGGAATTTTACCAAGTAAAAGCCTCCCAAATTCAAATGCCACTGTAAACTCTTGAGTGATATGTTTTCATGCTGGAGAACTTTTTTATCCCAGAATTACGACGACGAAGAATGAACAGAGGAAATGTTTGGTTCCAACAGAATGGTGCCACGGCACATACAGCCAAAGCCTCAAAGGAAATTGTGTGTCGTATTTTTCCTGGTCATTTAATCTCTCGTGTTGGTGATGTCCGTGGCCCCTCGTTCCCCGGATCACACTGCTTGTAATTATGTTTTGTAGATAAATCTAAAGCTAAGGTCTACTACGTCGATAAACCTCGAAATTTGCAAGAGTTGAAATAAGCCATCACAAGAAAAATTAGAGCAATCGACACTGATTTGTAAGAGCGGGTGATGCAGAACGTTGATAATCGACTATAGCAATGCATTGCGAAACACGAACGTCATCTGTCTGATGTCATTTTCAGAACATGATTATTTTCACTTTTTCTACACCAAATGGGAACATTTAAGCTTTCATTTTACGTAATTCAAAACGTTCTACGTTGAAAAACAGCTGAGTTAGTCGTATTTCAAAAACGCTTTTCCATTACGCCCCACCCAAGGTTTAATGACGATCAGAGGGACCGAGCGCCTGCATACTCAACTGTCTATAACTTAGAAATTATGTTCCCCCTAATGACTTCAATTTTTCCAAATATTTCTCATAAGTTGTTATATCAGAAAATGAGAGAGACTTTTGTTTTGACACTTTTCCCCTCAAAGAATTGTTGCGTTAATCATCAGATGTATATTTCCCCTAAATTATGACACACTTGCGAAACTTTTTTCATTCTTAAACGACAAAAACTCGGAATCATCAACTTAAGTGTGTCTTTGCAGGAGAAAAACTAAACAGCGTAGAGATTAATCAGGTGGTTCTTTGTAAGAAAGAAGACGAGGAGCATCTGTGTCGAGCCATAGTCCGTGGGATAGACGACGGTGTGGTCACCGTTCAGTTTATAGACTTTCAAACGTTGGACGCTTTATCAATCAAGAGCCTCTACAACATTTCTAGAGCTATAGCCGATATGCCAGTAGCTCTTATTGAATCGCCTATTATCAAAGGTTACGATTTCGACAAGTTTGAACCAGAATCTGAATTGTTGATCGAGCAAATGATTTCCCAACGATCGAAATTGAACGTGGTAAGTTGTCTTTTAGCTTAATAAGGACTAGTTAATTGATTCCGTCGTATTCGTCAACGGTTACTCATGATGATAAGAAATTAAACTATGTATTAGACTATAACAAGAGTGTATTCGAATCCAGGATTGCAATTTCAATCTCTCGGCCATCTTGAGTTGACAATAAGTACTGAACTTAACTTGAAATACATACATACATAAACGGGTAGGTACAAAAATAAGGGTGCAAACAAGAGGTAATGCACGAATCATCTTAATAATAGGTATTATTTAAAGATATCAAATGTAGACGAATAAGTCTGGTCATACTGGTCGATCAGGAGATTATCTCTATGGGAAGTTTGAAAATTTCCATGGATTCTGAGAAATTTATCTTAATCCTTAATGTATTCTGGAATTAACTTTGAGTTGATCTATGGGTGGAAAACGATGGCTATTTTCGATACAATGTGAAGTGTAAGTAGATTCGTCGGTTCTCTGGTTATTGTAATCTGATTGATGCTCTTTGTACCTTGTTTTGAATGAACGACCATTCTGGCCTATATAGATCTTACAGCATAAAAGAATATCTCATATTTGAGATAGTGAAATGAATAAAAGAATATATATATATATATATATATATATATATATATATATATATATATATATATATACATACTGGGTGATTCACCAGTGGCAATTTATTTTGCAGTAAACAGGATGTTCCAATTTTTTATAAAAAAATCTTGGGTGGTTCAAGATTCAGGAGCGTCCTAAAATCTGCTATAATATCTTTAAGTAATAAGTTTTTTTGGTGAGTAGTTTCGTCACAATATTTTTTTTCCGTAAAAATTCATGAAAATAGGCTCTCACATCATCGTATGCTTCTTTCGGCCAGAGAAGATGAATACTTGTTTCCTTTCGTTTTCTTATTACCCAAGGATAGCTTTATTGATGAATTGAAATAGATTATCCTCATTTTCTACAGGAGTGACTCAAAAAATTATTGAATTTTGTAATTTTAAAATATCATATCTCAAATTTTCAAAATGGAACGCCCTGTATTTTATTATTCAACGCATAAAATATTGTGCTATATTTTGCAGAATAACCTTATCTTTATCTTCGATCATTTTGAATATTCGATTATTTGTAAAAAATTTTGATGATAATTCTACAAACAAATTCATCAACATGCATCATTCGCACAGAAGTTTTTTTCTGTAATGATTCAAGTAGTAAAAAATGAAACCTAAACAAGATAATTCTTTTAACGAATGATAAAATCAAGATGATTAAAACGTAAATCGAGGTATGACTTTTTTTTATTTGTGCCTTCTGTCAGGTGTCCGGACATATCATATTCTGCATTTTACATGTTGAACATATCAGTGTTTTGTTATTAAACATTGTTAAAGTGAGGTTTGAACCCAATTTTCTCAGTTTGCTGCCATGAAGTTCTCCAAAGAAGAAATGGTTGATATGATTTTTATTCTGGGTGAGTGTGACAGAAATTCTTTGTTGGGAAGTAGAGTTATGCGCAAAAGTTTCCTGATAAGAGACGTATTGATGCAAGATGCTTTGAAAAACTTCTAATTAGATTTATCGAAACGGGTAATATCGCTTACAAAAAGAACCAAAAATTGCTACAGATGAAGACAACCGGTTATCAGTCTTGTTGACAGTGACAGAGGACCCATATAAAAGCCAAAGAGAGATTTCTCAGTTAACAGATTCAAGTCAATCTTCCGTCCAAAGAATCTTGAAAGTGAATAAATTTCATGCATATCATGTACAGCTGAGATCTACAACGACATCAATGATCGAAATAATCAATTTTATATTAAAATCTCTTGAAAATGGAGAACAAGCGAGGGGAAAGCTTTCGATTACATGAATATACCTATCCATCTGTCTAAAATTAAGAAATATGGTTTCAGGGGCCTCATAAATGATATTTTGTCTTCCTATCTTCGAGACAGGTATTAGTCTGTCCAATGGAACAATTGTTTGAGCCGTCTAGAGGAAGTTGAAACCGGAGTGACTCAGGGCTCAATCCTCGGTCCCATACTCTTCGTCCTGTACATTAACGATCTACCTGAATGTAGACTCGGATGGACTATACATTTTTGCTGATGACACAACGATTATGAATAAAGATTTGAATTGTGGAGGCCGTTACTTGATGTAGATCCATGATATAAATGAGATAAAAAACACAAGGTTTAACTTTAATCTACACTTTATTTGAAAAAATTCGACGACGTTTCGCTGACACAGCAGCTTTATCAAGAATGAAAAACAGAATGAAGAGTATGGTATTATAAACAAATCGTAGAACAAGTTGGATGAATAACAGGAAAATCCACACCGAGCCATTGTACAGTTAGTATGAAAGGTAATAAAAACTAATTAAACAAGTTAAGTAGAGGTGAACAATTCACGTCTACCTGTTCATTCAAAAGCTTGTCCGAATGTTTGTATCTATTTATTTCTAATGCTTCTAGGAGATCTAATTTTGAACTTTTGATTTTATATGTAATATGTCAAAGTTTTTATTGAATGAATGGTTTTCTTTTATTAGGTGGTTTGAATAATTTGAATCAGATTTATTTTATCGAAGCTACGTTTATGTTCAGATGTTCTTATGCCAAAACTCCTATAGGTCCTACCGATATAAATTTTATCACAAGAACCGCAATTGAGTTTATAGATTCCTGATTTACTTGATTTTTCAACACGAGATTTATTATTTTTAATATGTTTACCTAAGTTATTAGAAGTTTTGAAAGTTATATTAAGATTTTGTTTGACGAGAAAGGATTTAATATTTGTACTTGCAGAACCGCAGAATGTTAAACTGTTGAATATTTTATAGTGTTTATGAATAGGATGTGTTGGTTTACGAAAGACCGAAAAAACATGATTATTATTTTGTTTAGATTTATTAGATTAATTTTTGGACTTAAAAATCACTAAACAAAATAATAATCATGTTTTTTCGGTCTTTCGTAAACCAAAACATACTGATACAATTATACATAACTACTCATTACATCCAATTCAACACAAAGTTGCAGCTTTAAACAGCATGGTACATCGGTTACTCAATTTACCTTTATCAGTAGAAGATTATAATAAAGAGTTAAACATCATCAAACAGATAGCCATTAATAATTCATATAATCCGGATATGATAGATCTAATCATTCGTAAAAACTGTATCAGAAAGCAATAAATGAAGTATATCCTATTCATAAAGACTATAAAATATTTAACAGTTTAACATTCTGCGGTTCTGCAAGTACAAATATTAAATCCTTTCTCGTCAAACAAAATCTTAATATAACTTTCAAAACTTCTAATAACTTAGGTAAACATATTAAAATAATAAATCTCGTGTTGAAAAATCAAGTAAATCAGGAATCTATAAACTCAATTGCGGTTCTTGTGATAAAATTTATATCGGTAGGACCTATAGGAGTTTTGGCATAAGAACATCTGAACATAAACGTAGCTTCGATAAAAATAAATCTGATTAAAATTATTTAAACCACCAAATAAAAGAAAACCATTCATTGAATAAAAACTTTGACATATTACATATAAAATCAAAAAGTTCAAAATTAGATCTCCTAGAAGCATTAGTAATAAATAGATACAAACATTCGGACAAGCTTTTGAATGAGCAGGTAGACGTGAATTATTCACCCCTACTAACTTGTTTAATTAGTTTTTATTACCTTTCATACTAACTGTACAATGGCTCGGTGTGGATTTTCCTGTTATTCATCCAACTTGTTCTACGATTTTTATAATTTTTTGATTATACCATACTCTTCATTCTGTTTTTCATTCTTGATAAAGCTGCTGTGTCAGCGAAACGTCGTCGAATTTTTTCAAATAAAGTGTAGATTAAAGTTAAACCTTGTGTTTTTTATCTCATTTATGAATAAAGACTTTAACGAACAACAATTGGAAAAGAAAACCGAAAGTTCTTGAAAAAGCTCAGGAGTGGTTCGAAGCCAATGCTTTACGTTTAAATTCAGAAAAAACGCAGAATGTAATAGTCTCGATAAGAAAGAATGTCCAAGCTGATAACTCGATAAATGTCCTTGGTTTTATTACGCGATTCGTAGAATAAGAACATCTGTTAGTGAAGAAGCTGCTATACTTACATATCATGCGAAGTTTCACTCGATTGCGACTTATGGAATCCTTTTGTGGGGAGAACCTAACGTTTTCCTAGAACAAAAAAAAGTTCTGACAGCACTGGCCAGAGTTGCACAACATGTAAGCTGCAGAGGTCTATTCTCTAGGTATTGCGTACTTACCTTACCCTCGTGTTTTATTCTGTCATGCTTGGTGTATGTTCGTGAGCGTCGCAGCTCATTCGGGCTACAATCTCAAAATTACACTCACAACACTCGGAACTAGAATAATTCAACAGTGCCTCAACATAGACTATCCCTATCGCAGAAGAGTTTTATTACGTGGGTATTAAACTATTCAACGTCCTACCAATGACAGTGCGGGATGCCAACGCGAAAATTTTCAAGAAAACTATCCGGAGTTTTCTTATAAATAGTGACTGTTACTCTCTTGATGAATTTCTCAAAATATGTGATAATCGATTGAGTACCTACCTGTGGTCAGCCTCTGATATTTCTATGAATTATCTGTTTGTGAAGAATTTTCACGTGTCACGTACATAAACACCTCAGAAAAGTCTAGGGAACACTTCTGAATATCGATATATCATATCCAGAACGATCAATATGGATGATTTTTTTATAAGAAATGAACACCTGCATCAATTTCTCACCAAGTTATGTAGAGTGCCGTAACAGATTCCAGTTTTTTCATAAAAAACTAAAAATGCAGCAGATGCGACACTGCTTTATAATCATTTCATGTATTCAGTGTTTGAAATCTGTTAGTTGGCACTTTGTTTCTGTTGTAAGCACAAATAAAAGATTCAAGTTTTGTGATTCGACCATGGAAAGACGACATTTGACTAGAGAAGAGATGTTACGAGCCGTTGGCATGCTCCAAGCTGGAAGCTCACAACGGGAAGTATCCAGGGTTCTGGGAAGTAGCCCAAGTGTCATAAACCGTTTATGGTCGCGTTTCAATGAAACAGGTAGCGTAGAAGAACGCCATACAGGTCGTTTCAGGATTACTACAGTCGCCCAAGACCGATTGTTGGTTTTACAAGCCAGAAGGGATCGTACTACCACAGCATCTCAATTAGCTCAAGAGCTATCACGAGTTCATAATGTACAAATTCCGACCAAACTGTGAGAAATCGACTGCACGAAGGTCAACTCCACTCCAGACGTCATTTAAGAGTTCAACAACGGACCCATGGAAATCGCGCTGCTCGTTTAGCTTGGTGCGAAGAACACGTAAACTGGGATAAAGAGAGGTGGGCCACAGCTCTCTTCAGTGATGAATTTAGATTTAGTTATTATCCCGATTCGGAAAGAATTCGAATATGGAGGGAACCTGGAAAGCAAAACCGTCTCCAGCATGCTCGAGAAGTTGTTAGACAGGGAGGTGGATCAGTGATGTTTTGGGGAGGTATACGCCTTGGTGGAAGAACTGACCTCGTTTTCATACAGAACAACCTCACGGGAAATTCTTACGCAAATGAGATAGTTTTACCTGTAGTGGTACCGTATCTCCAAACAATGGGTCAAAATCCACTCTTCCAACAAGATAATTCCCCGTCCTCATCATGCAAGAGTTGTCTTGAACGTTCTTGAAGAGAATTATATCGATCTTCTACCGTGGCCATCCTGCTCCCCAGATCTGAATTCAATCGAGCATGTGTGGGACACCCTAAAAAGAAATCTCCTGCGTCAAAAAGTCTTCCATCATGAGAAGGAGCTTCGATTAGCAGTTCAGGGGGCTTGGAATGACTTAGGCCAAAATGTAATAGACAATTTAATATTAAGCATGCCGGGACGATGCCAAAGTGTATTAATAACAGAGGTGGACCTTCTGGGTACTGAAAAATATAAGTGCTTCCATATCGTTTCGAAAATATTAGTTCAGGATTTTTTCTGTTTTACCAAATTTCGTCATTTTCAAATTTCAAATTATTTTTATAATATAATACATCCAACAAAAACCGAAAGATTTCTATAAATTCGAATCATTAAATTCATATTTTAAAGATATTGGTAAGTTTTCCCTAGACTTTTCTGAGGTGTTTATATATCTTGAAATGACAACTCATGTAAATTTTTATGAGGAAATAAATTTATTATATTATTATATCATACCTGCAAACTGTGACATCAATTTTCTCTCGCCCTGCACGGATATTTCTCTGAACAATTTTTTTCAGCAAAATAATGGAGAATTCGATTTGATCCTTAACGACGAATCCTTCTCGGATATGCTCTTCCCGAAGGCCATTAGTATACCCGATCTGTCAGTGAAACGAAGCGTTAAGGAAGAGTCTAAACCAGATGCAGTTCCCGAAACGAGTAAAGCGGCGCCTGCGCAGGTGAAGACTGCCGCTGCTCAACCCATTCCCGTGGCAAACAAGGTCGTGAATACGTCGAAAACTATCGTCGAAAAGGTCGTCCCTAAGGTGATGTTCGAGGACATGCCGGCGTTCGTGCCCCCCATGGGCCAAGACGACTACATGTTGACCACGTATAAGGATTGTTTGGACTTTACGGTTACCTCGACGGGAGATAAAGAATCGGAAATGCTGGCAAGATGTTCTTGTATAGACATCGACGATGACGTACCGTACGACCCGGTAGATGGCGAGATGGTTTTGGCTCGATTCGAAGGTATTGTATCAATTAGTCTATTTGCTATCACGTTTGTGAATGAACACTTTGCGGCGCATTCCACTCATCTAATTGTTACATTTATGTATGTCATTGTCATTCTCTTCAAATTTTAATGTTATATGCTGACGATTATTCTTCTATTCAGTAGGGATAGGTTTCCTATTAGTGAATGACGTTGTGTTTTTTGCTATCGAGCCTTAACCCTCCGTTACTCGCGTGGTCTACGATCGTACGGCACGTCATTTTGAATGACGTTCATTGGTAGACTATTTTTATTGCGCGCGCTTAGTCTTCAGTAGCTGTAGAAAACTTATGTATTTAGTATTCAGTATTCATTTATTAATGCCTTACACGTAATATAAAAGTGTTTGCACAGGTCAGTAGGTTGATTACGATACATATGAAAGGACAAAAATAACAACTGAATTTGTATGAATTAAACCTCAGATAAAATACAAAAAGTAATAGGATGAATGTAATCAATTTGAAAATGACTTGAATTAAAATAGAATAAAAGTAATAAAAAACAAGTACTGTGTTTTAAGGAATTTTACTTAATAATTGTGATTCGTAACGCGTTTCACTACACTATAGCTTCTTCAGACGAATGGATGTACAGAAAATAAGAATGATAATATAAATATAAATGTTCTTGAGTAATTAAAAGCTTATTGGGTTGCTTCTTCTTAAGTGGTTATTTATTACAGGTATATCCAATAAAATTAAGGAATAGATTGCTCCCCGAAGAGATTCAATAAAGGTGAAGGACTTAAATCGACTTATTCATTGATGGGTCTACCTGAGTGTTTGTATTTATTGATTTCTAAAGTTTCCCAAAGATCTATCTTCCAATATTTATCATCTGTATGCAAAATTTCAAACTGTGGGTCGAAAGAGTGATTATTTTCTAAGAGATGATTCGCGTAATTTGAATCTGATTTTTTATTTGAAAAATTGCGTTTATGTGTTCTACCGATGTAGAAATTATCACAGTCATTGCAATTCAATCTATAAACACCTGATTTATTGTTTTACCTTATTTGGTTTTATTATTTTTATATATTTGCCTAAATTATTATTAGTTTGGAAAGCTATGTTGAAATTATTGCTACTCAAGAATGATTTCAGTTTCTCACTTGTAATGCCAACGTAGGTTAAGGTGTTGAATTTTTGTTTCAATTTATCGACAGGGTAAGCTTCATTCAATGCGATTCTACTTTGTTTTTCAT
Organism: Cryptolaemus montrouzieri; assembly: GCA_013387265.2. NCBI lineage: Eukaryota > Metazoa > Arthropoda > Insecta > Coleoptera > Coccinellidae > Cryptolaemus > Cryptolaemus montrouzieri. The sequence continues at coordinate 155,549,059 of JABFTP020000185.1, read as the reverse complement.
TTAAAGTATTATTTATTAGTTTGGGATTGTAACCATTATTTTTGGCTATTTGTTTAATCAAATTTAATTCTTTGTTGAAATTTTCTGGCGATAACGGGATGTTAATCAATCTATGAATAAAACTATTGAATGCTGACATTTTATGTTGATACGGATGACACGACGAGTTATGTATTATAATATCTGTATGTGACGGCTTATGGTAAATTGCGAAAACATGTTTTCCATTTTCATTCGAAATTGTTACGTCTAAGAAATTTATGGAATTATAGCTTTCTATTTCGGTTGTGAATCCAATTTTTGGATGTAATGAATTTATATGATTTTCGAAAATTTTCAACTGTCTATCTGTTCCTGTGAAGCAAATAATGATATCGTCTACATAGCGATACCACTATAAACAATATTTACTGAGTGGATGATTATAAATTAATTTCTCTAAATTATTCATGAATATTTCTGCTAACAAAGGCCTTAACGTTAAGTTAAAAATTTTCGAAAATCATATAATTCATTACATCCAAAAATTGGATTCACAACCGAAATAGAAAGCAATAATTCGATAAACTTCTTAGACGTAACAATTTCGAATGAAAATGGAAAACATGTTTTCGCAATTTACCATAAGCCGTCACATACAGATATGATACATAACTCGTCGTGTCATCCGTATCAACATAAAATGTCAGCATTCAATAGTTTTATTCATAGGTTGATTAACATCCCGTTATCACCAGAAAATTTCAACAAAGAATTAAATTTGATTAAACAAATAGCCAAAATTAATGGTTACAATCCCAAACTAATAAATAATATTTTAAATAAAAAACAAAGTAGAATCGCATTGAATGAAGTTTACCCTGTCGATAAATTGAAACAAAAATTCAACACCTTAACCTACGTTGGCATTGCAAGTGAGAAACTGAAATCATTTTTGAGTAGCAATAATTTCAACATAGCTTTCCATACTAATAATAATTTAGGCAAATATATAAAAATAATGCAACCAAATACGGTAAAAACAATAAATCAGGTGTTTATAGATTGAATTACAATGACTGTGATAATTTCTACATTGATAGAACACATAGAAACTTTAATATTAGAATATCGGAACATAAACGCAATTTTTCAAATAAAAATCAGATTCAAATTACGCGAATCATCTCTTAGAAAATAATCACTCTTTCGACCCATAGTTTGAAATTTTGCATACAGATAATAAATATTGAAAGATAGATCTTTGGGAAACTTTAGAAATCAACAAATACAAACACTCAGGTAGACTCATCAATGAACAAGTCGATTTAAGCCCTTCACCTCTATTGAATCTCTTCGGGGAGCAATCTCTTCCTTAATTTTATTGGATATACCTGTTATAAATAACCACTTAAGAAGAAGCAACCCAATAAGCTTTTAACTACTCAAGAACATTTATATTCTCATTCTTATTTTCTGTACATTCATTCGTCTGAAGAAGCTACGATGTAGTGAAACGCGTTACGAATCATAATTATTAAGTAAAATTCCGAAAAACACATTACTTGTTTTTATTATTGATAATGGAATTTTATCAAGTAAAAGCCTCCCAAATTCAAACAATCAAAAGCTCTGGTAAAATCCATAAACAGGTCTATATAATGAAAACACTGCTCAAAATAGTCAAGAATACCACTCACCAAATCAACCAAGGCCCCCATCGTACTCCTATTCCGCCTGAAGCCAAACTGGCTCCTTGAGAAGAGATTATCTTCAAAATATGCTCTTAATTGATCACACATAAGCCTCTCAATCAACTTAGAAAAAACTGGAACCAGGGATATAGGGCGATAATTTTCAATATTCTCTACATCTCCCTTCTTGTGAGTTGGAAGAACTCTCGAAACCTTCAAACATTCCGCTTCAATAAGTTAACTGATAATCCAGTAATTTAATATTTAGTGAATCAGTATATTTTTGACAGTGTTAGCGATTGGTTTTTGAAGATATTTGCTTCTGAATATGACTGGTCTACGATTGTACGCAAGCATTCGCATGTCACGTCAATTCAGTTCAAAATCGATTTCTTGGTACCTTGAAAAGAAAGAAATATGTCTGAACCCAAAAGACGACGTGTACAGTCCAGCAAAGATCCTGAAGTCTGGTCACAGTGGTTCAATGAACTTCCTAGTGATTTTGAAAATTCCTCTGATAAAAACGATGATGAGGAAGACGATAATGCAGAACTAGATGTTGACGAGAGCAGCCATGACACAGATTCAGAGCAGGATGTTTGTTTGTTTGTTTTTCCTTTAACGTGCTCTATTTCTGCCTTTCGGCTAATGACACGCCGGGGAATTCTGTCACGTCACTAACCCGGGAATTTTGCCGAACCCCTCTCGTGTCGAGGGAAGGGATCTTTAATGTCCAACACATCTCTGTTAGACAGGACCGACAGCTTTACATCTCCTCCGAAAGATGGACACTCAAGCGATTCCCAGAATCCGAAAAATCGCACCGACTTTGTGGGGATTGAACCCAGGTAACTCTGCGTAGAGACGAGCATCATATCCCATACGCCACCGAGCCGGCTAAGAGCAGGATGTAATTGAGGACGAATAACTTTCCGATGAAGGAAATGATTCCAGTTCAAGCCGTTCGTCCGCGTATTACGTAGTAATACGCGGGGAGTAATACTCCCTGGAACGAAAGGTAATGCTCGTGATGCAACAACCGAAATCCAGTGCCTAAAATTGTTCGTAAACGATATAATCGTTCGAATTATAACTGTGTCAACAAACATATACACAGGGTGCTTCAACGAAAACTAAACAGGGGCTATATCTACCAAGATATTCATTTTTGATCAAAACGCAAAAACAGGTCAATTTTTGTTTCAAGGAAGACATCTTTTGGGGTACAAAACTTGCCTGAAATATCAACCCCCTAAGCGGGGGTTGCAATCCTTGAACATTTTGAATAGAGAAGATGGGTCGAGTGATGACTCAAAAGAAAGATGGTATCTTTGTCTACATTGCCTTGAAGGAATTTCCATTTTTAATTGAAAACTGTAAAAGATACAGGGTGAGCAACTGAAAGATAGGGAAGACTATTTCTCTGAGACTATTCAAGTTTCAGTGAGGTAAAATTGAACAGATTCATGCTGATCAATGGCAGTCATCATCAAGTACCATCCTCATCTCGAATTTTAACTCCCGGAGCAGGGGTGACAACCCTTGAAAATTTGGAAGGGGGTAGATGGGTCGAGTGATACCTCGAAAGAAAGGTATTATCTATGTCTGCATCCCCGTGAACGAATTGTCATTTTTGATTAAAAATTGTAGAAGATACAGAGTGAGCTACTGAAAAATAGAGGAGACTATCTATCACCCTGAGGTATCACTGGATCGAATTATTACCCCTGCTCTAGGGATTGAAATTGGAGATGAGGGTGATTTCGGAAGATGACAGCTTTCGATCTAAAATGAATCTATTCCAGTTTTTCGCACTAATATTCCAATAGTCTTAGGGCGATAGTCTTCTCTATTTTTCAGTGGCTCACTCTGTATCTTCTACAGTTTTCAATCAAAAATGAAAATTCTTTCACGGGAATACAGACAAAGATAATACCTTTCTTTCGAGTAATCACTCGACCCATCTACTCTCTTCCAAATTTTCAAGGGTTGTCACACCTGCTCCAGGAGTTGAAATTCGAGATGAGGATGGTACTTGATGATGAGACTACCATTGATCAGCATGGATCTGTTCCATTTTACCTCACTGAAACTAGAATAGTCTCAGGGAAATAGTCTTCCCTATCTTTCAGTTGCTCACCCTGTATCTTTTACAGTTTTCAATTAAAAATGGAAATTCGTTCAAGGCGATGTAGACAAAGATACCACCTTTCTTTTGAGTCATCACTCGACCCATCTTCCCTATTAAAAATGTTGGATTGCAACCCCCTCTTAGGGGGTTGATATTTCAGGCAAGTTTTGTACCCCAGAAGATGTCCCCCTTGAAACAAAAATTGGCCTGTTTTTGCGCACACAGCACTAAACTGTATCCTGATGTCTTATAAATGCATTACTACATAAATTAAGCACTAGAAACACTTATTTTCGGAAGAAATACAGAAAACAAAGGGACATGCACCGGCTTTTCGATTACTTGTGCTTTCGTTTCGCATGCGTGTTATGACTACTAGAGATGTGTGACGTCATGATACGTCACAGCGCTCAGGCCTTATTATTACGGTGGTAACGATTAAAATGGATGATATTGATTTTTTATGTCAAAATGAAAATGGTCTACAATCGTAGAACACGCGAGTGAATAAGTTCGAAAAGAGGGCGCGAGTAAGTGAGGGTTAAGAATATTTCGATTCCTTTTTTTTTTGGGGTTAATGCACTGATGGAAAAAAGAAGATAGCTCGATATGTTTCTTTATTTGCTGTATTTCACGTAGTTGCCGTATTAAAACATAAAAAATGGGACACTGTACAGGGTGGGCAATGTTTCACACACTGCTTGACAAAAACATTGAATTTGGGACATGTCTAATGTTTTTTCATAGATTCACTGTTTAAATCTGCTTGGTCCTTGGAAAATTCAACGTCGATTTAAGCAAACTGAATTTATAAACTTGAGGCAAAATAGCCAACTATCCTTAGCAATCTTGTAACAGTTGATTCATGAAAACACCATTTCTCAATGAATTAATGGTTGGAGTGTGGTTTGAACCTTTTGGGTTTAATACACAAGTTTTTTTCAGGTGGTTGGTTCAGAGGTGCGGTATTGGACAAACTTAGCGATGGTCGAATTAATATAGTATTTGTCGAATATGGAAATCTAACGGAAGTGACCAAGGAAGATGTGAGACGATTTCCCCCGGAATTGTGTAAAATTCCTATGATGGGAATTATGTGTTGCATGGATTGTAAGTATTTTTATAAGATTCGTTTTAACTGATTATTGTTATTACTATCATTTGCAACAAAAAAGTCTTCTAACATTTTTTCAAAAAGTTGTTAGTTACTCTTTTATTGAACACTAGCTAACCCGGCAGACTCCGTACTGTCTCAATCGATAACTTAAATCAAACAAAAGGAATCCGTAATTAATAAGATCCAATGTTATTTTGAACATGTTTACTAAATTGTTGTTCTGATGAAAAAACATTCGTAGTTCTTGGACAATGGTTCTCTTCATTGTTGGATTGTGAGCACAACGCTTATCAACTTCCGCATCTGAATTGCACATGAAATAAATTTGTAAACATTGATGATACGCATCTGGTATTGGTAACAGCCCCCCAGTAAGTGATAAATTTGTCCTTGAATCTGTAATTTTTAAAGATTTATCCAATAACACAGGTCTGCAACAAAAATGCTGTCTGGATATTTTCAACTGATTTCTATGTATTTAGGTGTTCTGAAAACAAGAAACATACTCAAAAAATTCCAGAACGTAAGGTTATTTTAAAAAACGCAAAATTTTATTACAAAAAACGGATTTTTTGGGCTAAAAAGGGATTCACTTGTAGTATAAATGATAGGTATAATTTTATTTTGATTACTGTTTTAAAATGTTTACAGGACATAACTATCATTAATTTCTAATTAAGGAACACCTTGTTTGACCTACATTAACAAGTATAAACATGTTGTAACCTGAACGTCCGCGCTCCGATAGTGTAGAAGTGGCGCGAGACAATTACGTGTTAACTCATCATTGTTTTATAGATCTTGGTTCAATACAGTGCAATGTCGTCTGTGTGGAAGTGTGTGAACTCTTCGGATAGTTTCTGTTACATTTGTGGAGAATATATGACATTAAAGCAACGAGTTAATATTACGGAAGTATACTTCGCGTATTTTGGCTTCAAACTTGAAGATCAGGATAAAGTATGGGCACCTCATGAAGTCTGCAAACGATGTGTTGAAGATCTTCGAAATTGGTTTTGGGGCAAGAAAAAAGCTTTCCGATTTGCGATTCCTATGGTATGGCGCGAGCAAAAGAACCATAGTGATGATTGTTACTTTTGTTCGTGTAATGTGAAAGGGTATAATTCAAAACGGAAGGTTCTGTCTAGTATCAAATGATAGGCGCATGCCTGTATACAGACGATCTGGGGAACGGTATCAGCAATGCAATATCCGGCAAACCGAAAACTTCGGAGGGGGCTCGGTAATGGTGTGCGGAGGCATTTCTTTCCATGGTCGAACTGAGTTAATCCTAGTGAATAATGGAAGAATGACAGCGGCAGATACATCGCAGATATCCTTGAACTTCATGTTGTACCCTTTGGCCCATTGATTGGCGAAAACTTCATTTATATGCATGATAATGCTCCGCCTCATGCAGCTGGAGTAGTTACAGAATTTCTGCACAATGCCGAAATTGATATTTTAAGATGGCCAACAAGAAGTCCCTACTTAAATATCATAGAACATGTTTGGGACAACATGGGGTGGCAAATTCAGCAACGTAGGATGCCTTGTAGAACACTCCTACAACTAGAAAATCTGCTTCCTGAAATTTGGAACTCAGTGGCTCAAGAGTACATCCAAAGTTTATTTGAGGGGCTTCCGAGACGTATACTGGCAGTAATTAGGGCCCGGGGTGGAAACACTCGATTTTGAAAAAGATTAGTAACCATTCGATGCTAGTTGATTGGTCTCTTCGCGAATATTTAAGATGGTAGAATTTTTTAATTTTTCATTTACTCGAAAATTGTTGATATTTTCCATCATAAACTCATCTCTTTTGAATGATATCTTCTTATTTTACACTTCTGAAAGTTACCAAGCGATTCTTGAATGACCAACCTAAAATTTCACATAGTATTGTCCTAAAAGTAGGGTGATGCGACAATTTTGTAGGAGTGTATATATATATTATTATAATACTGGAAGAAATTTGATATAGCAAAGTGTATCTTAAAGATTAAATAATCAGTAGAAGAACTGACCCCATACACATAGAAATCATGCTGGAAAAAATTGTGGCTTGTTCTGACTGTGGAAGAATCTGTGCAAATTAAAAATTTAACCGTAAACATTCCCGAAATTGCGAATGGAATAGGACGAGATGGTTTCGAACAGATAGAATCAAGTTACGTTCAGGAGTTGCTCGAATCGCAAGATAGTGAAATCGACATGGAGGAAATACAAAACGCAAAATTTTATTACAAGAAACGGATTTTTTTGGGCTAAAAAGGGATTCACTTGTAGTATAAATGATAGGTATAATTTTATTTTGATTACTGTTTTAAAATGTTTACAGGACATAACTATCATTAATTTCTAAATAAGGAACACCTTGTTTGACCTACATTAACAAGTATAAACATGTTGTAACCTGAACGTGCGCGCTCCGATAGTGTAGAAGTGGCGCGGGACAATTACGTGTTAACTCATCATTGTTTTTTAGATCTTGGTTCAAAACAGTGCAATGTCGTCTGTGCGGAAGTGTGTGAACTCTTTGGATAGTTTCTGTTACATTTGTGGAGAATATATGACATTGAAGCAACAAGTTAATATTAGGGACTTTTTAAAAAAAGTATACTTCGCGTATTTTGGCTTCAAACTTGGAGATCAGGATAAAGTATGGGCACCTCATGAAGTCTGCAAACGATGTGTTGACCTTCGAAATTGGTTTTAGGGCAAGAAAAAGCTTTCCGATTTGCGATTCCTATGGTATGGCGCGAGCAAAAGAACCATAGTGATGATTGTTACTTTTGTTCGTGTAATGTGAAAGGGTATAATTCAAAACGGAAGGTTCTGTCTAGTATCAAATGATAGACGCATGCCTGTATACAGACGATCTGGGGAACGGTATCAGCAATGCAATATCCGGCAAACCGAAAACTTCGGAGGGGGCTCAGTAATGGTGTGCGGAGGAATTTCTTTCCATGGTCGAACTGAGTTAATCCTAGTGAATAATGGAAGAATGACAGCGGCAGATACATCGCAGATACCCTTGAACCCATTTTGTACCCTTTGGCCCGTTGATTGACGAAAACTTCATTTATAAGCATGATAATGCTCGGCCTCATGCAGCTAGAGTAGTTACAGAATTTCTGCACAATACCGAAATTGATATTTTAAGATGGCCAACAAGAAGTCCCTACTTGAATCTCATAGAACATGTTTGGGACAACATGGGGTGGCAAATTCAGCAACGTAGGATGCCTTGTAGAACACTCCAACAACTAGAAAATCTGCTTCCTGAAATTTGGAACTCAGTGACTCAAGAGTACATCCAAAGTTTGTTTGAGGGGCTTCCGAGACGTATACTGGCAGTAATAAGGGCCCGGGGTGGAAACACTCGATTTTGAAAAAGATTAGTAACCATTCGATGCTAGTTGATTGGTCTCTTCGCGAATATTTGAAGATAGTAGAATTTTTTAATTTTTCATTTCATCGAAAATTGTTGATATTTTCCATCATAAACTCATCTCTTTTGTATGATATCTTCTTATTTTACACTTCTGAAAGTTACCAAGCGATTCTTGAATGACCAACCTAAAATTTCACATAGTATTGTCCTAAAAGTAGGGTGATGCGACAATTTTTGTAGGGAGTGTATATATATATTATTATAATACTGGAAGAAATTTGATACAGCAAAGTGTATCTTAAAGATGAAATAATCAGTAGAAGAACTGAACCCATACACATAGAAATCATGCTGGAAAAAAATTGTGGCTTGTTCTGACTGCGGAAAATGACAACTATCATTAATTTCTAAATAAGGAACACCTTGTTTGACCTACATTAACAAGTATAAACATGTTGTAACCTGAACGTCCGCGCTCCAATAGTGTAGAAGTGGCGCGGGACAATTACGTGTTAACTCATCATTGTTTTATAGATCTTGGTTCAATACAGTGCAATGTCGTCTGTGCGGAAGTGTGTGAACTCTTCGGATAGTTTCTGTTACATTTGTGGAGAATATATGACATTAAAGCAACAAGTTAATATTAAGGACTTTGTAAAAAAAGTATACTTCGCGTATATTGGCTTCAAACTTGGAGATCAGGATAAAGTATGGGCACCTCATAAAGTCTGCAAACGATGTGTTGAAGACTTTCGAAATTGATTTAAGGGCAAGAAAAAGCTTTCCGATTTGCGATTCCTATGGTATGGCGCGAACAAAAGAACCATAGTGATGATTGTTACTTTTGTTCGTGTAATGTGAAAGGGTATAATTCAAAACGGAAGCAGTCAATTTCATACCCCAATCTGCAATCAGCTATTCGTCCCATCCCTCATGGGACCGAAATACCAGTGCCCAAGGTCCCTGCTACCTTGGAAGAGGTTCCAAGTTCTGACGAAGATGGTGCTGTACCTACACCCGATGACCAGTCAAATTTTGAATTTGAAGATGACAGAAGTCCAAAATTGTTTTCCCAAGGCGAGCTTAGTGATTTGGTAAGATACATGAATTTTCCCAAAAACGCTGCTGAGTTGCTTGGATCAAGGCTCAAAAGCAGAAACTTACTTTTGCCGGGAGTGTCTTCCTCCTGGTGTAGATATCGTGAAAAGCAGTTTACTTCCTACTTTGCCCAAGAGGACGAGTTGGTTTATTGCACCAATATTGAAGGTTTGATGAATACATTCAAGATCTTATACGACCCAGAAGAGTGGCGTATTTTAATAGATTCTTCAAAAAGAAGCCTTGAAGCAGTTCTGCTTCACAACGGCGGTTTCTATGCTTCCATTCGTGTCGGCCATTCCGTACACCTCAAAGAAACCTACAAGAACTTGGAATTGATTCTTTGTAAATTAAAATATTAAGACCACGGTTGGCAAGTGTGCGGTGATTTCAAAATCTTGGGCATGGCGCTCGGACAGCAATCTGAGTTTACCAAATTCCCTTGCTTTTTGTGTCTATGCGATAGTGAAACACCCCCAACCCCGGCTATGAAAGACGATGCAAAATGCATCGCCTTTACGTAAATTGCAATACCTGAATTATCTTATTTTCTTCCCCATATTAATTACACCTGAGACCGACTGAAATCGGTCAAATGAAAAGCCATGTGATCGTCTAGTACCTGAACTTGCCTTGAAGTTCTCTTATATAAAATAGGACCCTTTTATTGTTGTGTGGTGTATTTGTAGTAACCTACTCAAGTTCTTTTATATGAGGTTTGATGTGATACGACCAATTCTTCGTCGCTTAAACCATAGGTAAGGAAATTAGAAAGTCAAAAACAGATTCGGTAACAATGTCTATTTGATCTTTGTAGCATTTGTATTAAATTCTTATCCTTGCATTCTTTGGCGTCTTTTAATGAATTTAATAAAATATCATAGATAGAGGCCCAATTTGCCCTCACCCATATTTTGAGTGGAAGTTTATACATTAGATTATTTTATACAGACCTAATTGGTACTCATCCATATTACGAGTGGAATGTGGAATATTTAATTATTATAACCAGACCTAATTGGTCCTCACCCATATTATGAGTGGAAGTTGGAATATTTAATTATTATAAACAGGCTTACTTGGCCCTCACCCATATTTTGGATGGAATTCGGATATGAGATTATTGTAGACAGGTCTAACCGACCCCCACCCATTTTATGAGTGGTAACTGATCCGATCGAAGGGTTTTGGTAATATGATATCATGTTTTCTGACGAGGTCGTTGCCCTGATACTCCAAACTCTGAAAGATTTACTTTTAAAATTCTAAGGAACACGTCCACAGCTGACAACTTGCAAGCGTTAATTCGCTCGCGTATTTTAATCGAATTCAGTAATTCGTATAGTATTAAAACGTTATATATGGAACTAGAGGTAAGCCCGTAAAGCCGTACGTGATTCTTTTGCTCAACTGAGCGCCAACGGGCAGTTATTGTCACTGACTGCGGATCATATTCTATTCCCATATCGCGGATTTGCCAACCAGGAAAACATGCCCTCTGATCATACACCTGTATGTACCACAAACGTCACATACATTCCCTAACTCAGACATTCTTCAAAACTTTCATACCGACAACATACAAGCCTCAATGTCTGTGGATCCATACATGCGTATCGTCCCTAAAGCCATTTATTTATACTAATGAGTTATGATATTATTCGTAGGTGATCATTACACCTGAAGCCAGAGAAAGTTCCCTTATTGAGCTTAAGAGTATCGGACATCAAATCAATAATTTGAAAGTAAGACCTTCCCCATAGTGGGATACAATGAAATATAAACATCTTCGTTGCAGTTTAAGTATGTCCTGCTAAGTTATAAACTGAGATAAATAGAAATGCCGAATAAAAGGATTATGATATTTCAAATAGATAATGGGCCCATTATAGAAGCAAAGATAAGAATCAATATTAAATGTTCTCACATTCGAACGTATCGTTCATCATATTATAAACAAAAGATTTGGATTGGCAGAATGGTTAAGTAACATTTCAATGAGATCAATTTTCTGAGTTATAAAAGTAAAGTTTCCCATCAATATTAAACTTCATAACATTTCAAATTCAAATAGTTCTCAAAGTTGGTAGAACCAGTACACAATAGCTTAATTACGTTTCAATAATGTTGCAAGTTTGATAACCAAATGTTGAAATCAATACTAAAGAATTTTAGTGTACTTCAAAATAATGTGTTAAGTTAAAACAGGTGTTGAAATCAATATAAAATAAATTCAGTACATTTCAAAGTTTACCAAGTTACGAAAGCAAAGGTCTTAAATAAGTCTATGAAAATAACTCCTCAAAATAAATATAAGAAAATGTCAGTGCAGTTCGAATAGATCATTTGCCAAGAAGAAAAAAAAAATATGTGAAAATAATTTGGAATTTGAGAAATAATTATTTCAACTCGCCCTTAGTGCGTTTAGAAATTACGTAGCTTATACTTCAAGAAATTCGTGAAAATCAAATAGTGAGCAGAAATATTAAAAGAAATTCAGAAAGTAATCACCTGTGGGCACAGCGAGAACGGTGTTTCTTCTTCCCCTGTCCGGCTTCTCGGAGAGGAACAATCTGCGTTTTCCATTCTTCTGGGCTCATGTTATGCACGATTAATTAACTCAAATTTAATTCCGATTCACACGAATGAGTAAATTCACTGAGCTTCGAAAACTAAATAACTGAATTATAAGAGTAACTGCACATCTGACGAAATATAACTCAATAATAATCAAAATCATAATAATGAATGAATTAATGAATGATCCCTTAACGTCGCGATCGTGATACTTATATATGCGTGACCCAGTAGCCATTATCTCCTCACTTCCCTCTGCCCTTGGTACTCAAGTACCAGTTACATAGTCTTTTCCAGACGCGTTCCTTCGTCGCGACGTGGGAATTGCTGATTTAGAAAATACCAGCTGTGGAATCGTGGATATACGAAAGATGCTTAAGAGCTTAGGTATTAAAGGCGAATATTGCTTTTGCTGGATTTCTTGTTTGGGTTAGATAAATTCCTTCGTGTCTATGTTTACGCTTTCGGGTGATTTTAAGTTGCCTTGAAAATACGTAACATTCTACTATATTGAGAATTTAAAATGAAATTATTGAACCATTCTGGCAAATGACCGTTTTTTCACTGTAATTTTGAATTCAGATAAACAATATGAAATGTTATGCAGGTAGATCTACAAAATAGAGTTATCACAATTGATAATAAAATCCAATTAGATCAGAACCAAGAAATATATGGATAGTTTAGCAAAATTAACGGAAAAAAAAATAGACCCCGGTTCTGGGTCGTCTCAATAGTAGAGACCGAACAAATCACTGGACCAAAAAGTGTTGGCCTGCGAGGGAGCTTAAAGTTGGCGAAAAGAATGTCCTGCATGAAACGTTGGTGCCTCTTCATAAAGTTCTTTTACCACCGCTTCACATAAAGCTGGGATTGATAAAGCAATTTGTAAAGTCACTTCCAAGAGATGGAAATTGCTTCAAATACTTAATATCAAAGTTTCCTGACCTCTCGGAGGCAAAGTTGAAGGAAGGTGTTTTCGTTGGACCAGATATTAGACGGCTTATGGCTAATCCACTATTCGCCACAACCATGACGGATCCTCAAAGAGAAGGGTGGATTGCCTTTAAGGAAGTAATAACAAAATTTTTAGGCAATAACAAAGACCCTAACTACAAACAAATCGTCAAAAGAATGTTAAAAGCATTTCAAGCTTTAGGTTGCTTAATGAGTTTAAAAGTACATTTTCTTCATTCCCACCTCGACTATTTTCCAGAAAATTTAGGAGACGTGAGTGAAGAGCAAGGTGAACGATTTCACCAAGATATTAAGGAAATGGAAAAAAGATATAAGGGAAGATGGGGCGTCTCAATGATGGCAGACTACTTTTGGACGCTTAAAAGAGACCTTCCAGATGCTTTCCACAAGGGAAAATGTACCAAAAGGAGTCTCACTGGGAAAAAAAATGTGTTTAGTGCTCACTAATTGATGTATTTTAGATAAGAAAATAAGTTTTGATACGCAATTATAAATTACTTTACTTAAAAAAAATTATGTTTTATTTTAAGATAATATTTGAATTGTGGAGGCCGTTACTTGATGTAGATCCATGATATAAATGTGATAAAAAACACAAGGTTTAACTTTAATCTACACTTTATTTGAAAAAATTCGACGACGTTTCGCTGACACAGCAGCTTTATCAAGAATGACAAACAGAATGAAGAGTATGGTATTATAAACAAATCGTAGAACAAGTTGGATGAATAACAGGAAAATCCACACCGAGCCATTGTACAGTAAGTATGAAAGGTAATAAAAACTAATTAAACAAGTTAAGTAGGGGTGAATAATTCACATCTACCTGCTCATTCAAAAGCTTGTCCGAATGTTTGTATCTATTAATTTCTAATGCTTCTAGGAGATCTAATTTTAAACTTTTTGATTTTATATGTAATATGTCAAAGTTTTTATTGAATGAATGGTTTTCTTTTATTAAGTGGTTTGAATAATTTGAATCAGATTTATTTTATCGAAGCTACGTTTATGTTCAGATGTTCTTATGCCAAAACTCCTATAGGTCCTACCGATATAAATTTTATCACAAGAACCGCAATTGAGTTTATAGATTCCTGATTTACTTGATTTTTCAACACGAGATTTATTATTTTAATATGTTTACCTAAGTTATTAAAAGTTTTGAAAGTTATATTAAGATTTTGTTCGACGAGAAAGGATTTAATATTTGTACTTGCAGAACCGCAGAATGTTAACTGTTGAATATTTTATAGTCTTTATGAATAGGATATACTTCATTTATTGCTTTCTGATTCAGTTTTTTACGAATGATTAGATCTATCATATCCGGATTATATGAATTATCAATGGCTCTCTGTTTGATGATGTTTAACTCTTTATTATAATCTTCTACTGATAAAGGTAAATTGAGTAACCGATGTACCATGCTGTTTAAAGCTGCAACTTTGTGTTGAATTGGATGTAATGAGTAGTTATGTATAATTGTATCAGTATGTGTTGGTTTACGAAAGACCGAAAAACATGATTATTATTTCGTTTAGTGATTTTCAAGTCCAAAAATTAATGGAATCGTTCTGTTCAATTTCTATCGTGAATTTAATGTTCAAATGGATGGAATTAATGAAATTAAGAAATAAGTCTAATTGACGAGTAGTTCCAATGAAACATACTAAGATGTCGTCAACATATCTATACCAATCAAGAAATTTGGAAATGAGTGGATGTGTATGAATTTTCTGTTCAATATTATTCATAAAAATCTCTGCTAAAAGTGGACTCAAATGATTTCCCATGATCAAACCATTTTCACTACTGTAATAGATGTTGAAAGAAAAATAATTTTGTTCAATGCAAACGTCCAACAGATTCGATATTTCTGATTTAATTATGTGGTTAACATGATTCGAATTCAACATGTTATCGATTAATATTTTGACATCACCTGGAGGAACACTTGGGTGATGTCAAAATATTAATCGATAACATGTTGAATTCGAATCATGTTAACTACATAATTTTTTTAAACCAACACATACTGATACAATTATACATAACTACTCATTACATCCAATTCAACACAAAGTTGCAGCTTTAAACAGCATGGTACATCGGTTACTCAATTTACCTTTATCAGTAGAAGATTATAATAAAGAGTTAAACATCATCAAACAGATAGCCATTAATAATTCATATAATCCGGATATGATAGATCTAATCATTCGTAAAAAACTGTATCAGAAAGCAATAAATGAAGTATATCCTATTCATAAAGACTATAAAATATTCAACAGTTTAACATTCTGCGGTTCTGCAAGTACAGTCTCGTCAAACAGAATCTTAATATAACTTTCAAAACTTCTGATAACTTAGGTAAACATATTAAAATAATAAATCTCGTGTTGAAAAATCAAGTAAATCAGGAATCTATAAACTCAATTGCGGTTCTTGTGATAAAATTTATATCGGTAGGACCTATAGGAGTTTAGGCGTAAGAACATCTGAACATAAACGTAGCTTCGATAAAAATAAATCTGATTCAAATTATTCAAACCACTTAATAAAAGAAAACCATTCATTCAATACAAACTTTGACATATTACATATAAAATCAAAAGTTTAAAATTAGATCTCCTAGAAGCATTAGAAATAAATAGATACAAACATTCGGACAAGCTTTTGAATGAGCAGGTAGATGTGAATTTTTCACCCCTACTTAACTTGTTTAATTAGTTTTTATTACCTTTCATACTGACTGTACAATGGCTCGGTGTGGATTTTCCTGTTATTCATTCAACTTGTTCTACGATTTGTTTATAATACCATACTCTTCATTCTGTTTGTCATTCTTGATAAAGCTGCTGTGTCAGCGAAACGTCGTCGAATTTTTTCAAATAAAGTGTAGATTAAAGTTAAACCTTGTGTTTTTTCTCATTTTTTAAGATAATAACTTGTTTAGCATAGACGCCTACATTGTCAGAAAACGTGACGTGCTAGGACAAAATGAAAGTCATTTTCGAATTCAGCACACCCAAAAACATAAGAATTACACAAAAAAACCAAAACAGCTGTCAACTTTTTTTTTACAGATTTGTGTAATTATTTCCGATATATATTTCAATACAAACTTAAATATTATAAAAAAATATTATGGTATAATACCTTGAAAGTGGGCATAAAATAATTCTATATAATATGTGTAGCGCCAAACTATGTAATCTGGAAACAGCTGTTATATTTCTGAATGTTGGCCAAGAAGCGCTTAGAATCATTTTCAATCCCAGAAAGTAAAGGGTGTAAGGAGCTGGTGGTGGGATCAATTGTGGCAATATTATTTTGCCAGTAGATTCACCATTTATTTCTTCTTCTTGCACGGCGCCTTTTGTGCTTGCCGTGTTGTATTATTTGGTTTTGTGTCTTAGAAAAACTTTTTGATGAAGCTTGCAAGACAGTTCTAGCTGGCCTTCTGGATCATCTGGGCGCTGGATGTTTCAGCGTCCAAGGTGTTCAGTCTGGTCACCTTATGAGCGGGACATTCGAAGAGTATGTGTTCCGTTGTTTCGTCATTTTCTAGGCAACTAGGTTTTCGATAGTCTCATGACGTGTAGGTGTTTGTTGATTAGATGTCCCGTCAATAGGCCAACTACCATCCCAACAATTTTTATAAAATCTTGTTCCGCTACTTTGACGACTCCACTTCAAATTATTTTCAACAAATCTTTAGTACAAGTTGTATTTCCAGATAACTGGAAGGCGGCAAAGATCGTACCTAATTTCAAAAGTTGTAAGAAAAATTAAGTAAGTAATTACCGACCTGTCTCTGTTCTAAGTTATTTCGGTAAAATTTTTGAAGCAATAGTAACTGATGAATTTTTGCATTCATCCAGTTCTAAGTTGATTCGATCTCAACATGGGTTTTTCAAAGGTAGGTCGGTGTTAACTAATTTAACTCCTTACATTCATTTCATAAGTAGTAGTTTTGATGATGTTGATACCGTCTACACGGACATGGATAAGGCCTTCGATATGGTACATCATGCAACTTTGTTGAGGGTTCTAGAGGACTTTGGTGTGGTGGAGTTCTCACTGAAATGGATAGAATCGTATGTGTCGGATAGACTGCAGTATGTTGCACTCAAAGTTGGCAGTCGCCAGTCGTCTCGAGAATAAGCGTGACGATAGTATGACATAATCAGAGATTTAATGACTTTAGGGGAAAATACACATTCAAAGGATTCAAAAAACTGATTTAGTTTTATTTAAAAAATTGAGATTAATAAGATTTTCAATAAAATAAAAAAGTAAAATACTGCAATCGGCCATTTTGGCTGAAACGCCAATCACAGCGCATGACGTCATACTTATGTAAGCTTCACTGTATTTTGATTACCTACTACTGATTGCGCGTTACGATTGATTTTATATTTTCTTATGTGATTGAGCTTGCTTTAAGGCCTTTGAAGGCTTTTGTACTTCAATTTCTAAACAGTCTATTATACAAGTCACCTTATGATATTTATGCCTAAAAGCCATAGGTAATTTCTTTTTATCAACCCTTCATCTAATGATGCAATAAAAGGGCGCATCTGAAGAGATTTCATGGATGATGACGGTTCATCAGAGGGAGTATAAGAAGTATCACTGTCTGATCGTTCTATTTGTTTAACTATTTTACTCAAAACATTTATACTTGGTCTTGATGGGTTACTGTTAACATCAAGCTTGATTTTAAATGGTGATGTAGAAACAGAATGTAGTCACGGCTTCAATGGTGATGTCATCTGATTTACCAAATTAACTTTTGTTTGGTTAGCTTTACTTCTAAATGTTTTACATATGTTTACTTGAATTGCTTTATCCAACATTCTAGGTGTAATTGGGGAACTTCCTCAACAATCCGCTGAACTGTAAAACAAATGTTTTGTTATTTAAGTGCAATGTTATAATTATGAACACAAATAGAAAATTACAAGGTTACAAGAAATCTATGTAGTTTTATAGCCAGTATCACAGAATGAATCTCAAACGTAGATCATTTCTTGAGATTTTTACAAAGGGATGCCGCTATATAAGATAATCTGTAATACGGGCCTAAGTATACCAACAATGTATGCAATAATACTGAATTAATATTCTAATAAATGAGTTAGTAAACTATACCTGAACTACAAGATGCAATTTCTTTTGAACTTGATGGCTCTTTAACTATAGTACTTTCTTCAAATGGCTTTTCACTCTTCAAGAATCATCATCCTTCGTTTTTTAACTATATTGGGTCGCTCTGTTGTGTTTGATGTTTGTGTTTTCCTGTCTGGTTGGCAAGTAAATTTTGTGGGTATAAACACCTCAAAAAAATCTAGGAAACACTTACCAATCTTTAAAATATGAATTTGATGATTCGAAGTTATAGAAATCTTTCGGTTTTTATTAGGATGTATTGTATATAATGTATTCTCAAGAAAACAAAATAATATTTGACTTCTCCAAAGCACCTATTATAAAAAAAAAATTTGAAATTTGAAAATGACGAAATTTGGTGAAACACAAAAGAAACCCTGAACTAATATTTTCGAAACGATATGGAAGCACTTATATTTTTCAGTACCCAGAAGGTCAACCTCTGTTATTAATGACACTTTGGCATCGTCGCGGAATGCTCAATATTAAATTGTCTATTACATTTTGGCCTAAGTCATTCCAAGCCCCTTGAACTGCTAATCGAAGCTCCTGTTCATGATGGAAGACGTTTTGACGCAGGAGATTTCTTTTTAGGGTGTCCCACACATGCTCGATGGGATTCAGATCTGGGGAGCAGGATGGCCACGGTAGAAGATCGATATAATTCTCTTCAAGAACGTTCAAGACAACTCTTGCACGATGCGGAGGGGCATTATCTTGTTGGAAGAGTGGATTTTGACCCATTGTTTGAAGATACGGTACCGCTAAAGGTAAAACTATCTCATTTGCGTAAGAATTTCCCGTGAGGTTGTTCTGTATGAAAACGAGGTCAGTTCTTCCACCAAGGCGTATACCTCCCCAAAACATCACTGATCCGCCTCCCTGTCTAACAACTTCTCGAGCATGCTGGAGACGGTTTTGCTTTCCAGGATCCCTCCATATTCGAATTCTTCCCGAATCGGGATAACAACTAAATCTAGATTCATCACTGAAGAGAACTGTGACCCACCTCTCTTGATCCCAGTTTACGTGTTCTTGGCACCAAGCTAAACGAGCAGCGCGATTTCCATGGGTCAGTTGTGGAACTCTTAAAGGACGTCTGGAGTGGAGTTGACCTTCGTGCTGTCGATTTCTCACAGTTTGGTCGGAAATTTGTACATTATGAACTCGTGATAGCTCTTGAGCTAATTGAGATGCTGTGGTAGTACGATCTCTTCTGGCTTGTAAAACAAAAAATCGGTCTTGGGCGACTGTAGTAATCCTGAAACGACCTGTATGGCGTTCTGCTACGCTACCTGTTTCATTGAAACACGACCATAAACGGTTTATGACACTTGGGCTACTTCCCAGAACCCTGGATACTTCCCGTTGTGAGCTCCCAGCTTGGAGCATGCCAACGGCTCGTAACATCTCTTCTCTAGTCAAATGTCGTCTTTCCATGGTCGAATCACAAAACTTGAATCTTTTATTTGTGCTCACAACAGAAACAAAGTGCCAACTAACTGATTTTAAACACTGAATACATGAAATGATTATAAAGCAGCGTCGCATCTGCTGCATTTTTAATTTTTCATAAGAAAAAATTGAAATCTGTTGCGGCACTCTACATAATTTGGTGAGAAATTGATGCAGGTGTTCATTTCTTAAAAAAAATCATCCGTATTGATCGTTCTGGATACGATATATCGATATTCAGAAGTGTTCCCTAGACTTTTTTGAGGTGTTTACATCCTGGTTTCATACGTACTTGTGGTACCGACCCCATCACGTGGTATTCCATATAATTTGGCAACTGAAAACTGCAAAGGTAACAATTGAAATTGATAATAAGAATGATAACCAAGTATAACACAAACATAACCTCAATAAATGACTAGTTATTCCATAGCCTCTACATTTCAACTATTTCACTTCAAACAATCATTAAGTTAAAAATCTATAAATACCTGATAACATTCTCACATCGAAGTGATCTTCACAGAAATAAAGTGACGAATTTGTCTTTACATCGTTCAAGTTTCGCCGTGCAAGCTTCAACCATTTATCTCTTATTATTTTCTTGTATATACAAACACCTTTTAGTGTGTCGGTATTGATGTATTTTTGCACTGAGGTACTGCACACCACAGTAGAATTCATTTTTAACACTAGAAATACGCAACGTTTGTTTACTTTGCTGTCTAGCTGCGCGTAAACAAATTTGACGTTTACGTAAGTATGACGTCACACACGACGCCATGACACAGCGAGCTGTTTTCGCGCAATATTTAAAAATGATTATAAAAATAGCGTTAAACTTCCAAAAACTTCAGTTTACTACCGAAATAAAGGTCTTGTTGTAAACAATAGATGTGTATCCGCATTACGGAAGAGGATTTCAAAATCTTTCGTCATGCCTATTGTAATCAGTGCTCAATTACTTTTTCACGAAAGTAATCGAGTACAGTATTCGAATACGATTCCGAGTAAAGTAGTTGTACTCGTACTCAAATCCTTTTCGTACTCATCCCAGCACTGCTTACGAAAAATGTTTTTTCTATTTTATCAAAATTATCCAGTTTATTGTTAGTGATAATATGAAATGTCAATAATTTTCTTCAGTTCCAGATACAGATGTTGTGAAAAAGAGGTTGGAGGAATTATTGAAAACCGAAAATATATATGAAATTAATTTCATCTCATTCGACTCGGAAAACCTCATATATAAAGTGGAAATTCCTAAGATAAATGATGTTTTAAAAAAGGAAGGATTGATCTAGAATATACGTCACTTTTCATCCAACAAACAAACTGTGCAAGACATGCTTTTGGTAAATCAATAGAAATGACAATTTGATTCTCCGTGAATTCACCATTTGTTTCAGTGACTAAGTGGAATAAGTGTAATTAGGTTGATCTATAATTAATCAGTTGCCATGAAGGATGTATGATATTATTTTCTAGTACACTACTGATTTGTTACGTTTTTGTTATTACAAAATTGATGAGCATTATTTTGGAAGACGTGTTAATGTATCATTGAACAGAAGTATATTAAGTTACTCTACAGTTTTTATTATAGATTTTTCTAAGATGATGCATTTTTATTCTTACCTTATTCAATTTTCAGATGTTGAACCTTGGTGGAATTGTTGGATTCCACATTTTCGTCTAAGTCGAACCGTCGCAAGCGAAAACGAACCTTAATGAAATTTTTCAATTTTTGCATGTTTGAAATATTGTTAAATAGCACTCAAGATTTTAACAATAGGAAAAATATTCCTGAAGCCCTTACACGTACTACTTTTCAATGACTCAATAAGAGTCTTTCACATTTGCAGGTAGTAAAATCAATAAGGAGACCTTGTTATTTACACAAGAGTACACATAAAAACAAGAATATAAATCAGTCTTCTGTTGAGTTGCTGGTTTCTTAGTCTATGCAGTGAATCAGCATTATATAACAAAAAGATTCAATCAGGATCAAATTCGCTTGCGCTTTTATTTGTATAGTAAGAAATGTCTAACCGTGGTGGAATTGGTAAGATCCAACAGTGACTGAAGGTGTGGAACCGTCGTAAGCGAAAATGAACCTTATTGAAAACAAAAATTCACAGAAAACATCAGAACAAGGTGTTTAACCGTGGTGGAATTGTTAGATCCCTTAGTCAACCGAATGTCGAATCGTCGCAAGCGAAAATGAACTCTATTGAAAATTATCAATTTTTGCCACTTTCGACGCCATGAAACCAAATTATTCAGTAAGGATCAAATTCGCTTGCGATACTCTTCTCTGTGTGGTGGAGATGTTTAACCGTGGTGGAATTGTTAAGATGAAAATATTCAATAAGGATCAAATTCGCTTGCGATGCTTTTCTCTGTGTAGTAGAGATGTTAAACCGTGGTGAAATTGTTATGATCCCACAGCCGACTGCAGGTGTCGAATCGGCGAAAATGAACCTTATAATTATCAATTTTTGCGACTTTCGATACCATGAAACGAAAATATCGTCGAAAGTGGCAAAAATTAATAATTTTCAATAAAGTTAATTTAATTTTTACTGTGGAACGAGATATTCAATAAGGATCAAATTCGCTTGCGATGCTTTTCTCGCAGAAGTTTAACCTGATGGAATTGATCTGTCGCAAGCGAATATATTTAATAAGGATCAAATTCACTTCCGATGCTTTTCTCTGTGTAGTAGAAATGTCTAACCGTGGCGGAATTGTTAGATCCCACAGTAGAGTGAAGGTGTCGAACCGTCGTATGCGAAAATAAACGTTTCTAACCTAACCGTGGTGGAATTGTTAAGATCCCTCGGTCGACTGAAGGTGTCAAACCGTCGCAACGGAAAATGAACTTTATTGAAAATTATCAATTTTTACCACTTTCGACGCCATGAAACGAAAATATTCAATAAGAATCAAATTCGCTTGCGATACTTTTCTCTGTGTAGTAGAGATGTTAAACCGTGGTGGAATTGTTAAGATCCCACAGCCGACTGCAGGTGTCGAATCGTCGCAAGCGAAAATGAACCTTATTGAAAATTATTAATTTTTGCCACTTTCGACGATATTTTCGTTTCATGGTATCGAAAGTCGCAAAAATTGATAATTTTCAATAAGGATCATTTTGTCCGATTCGACACCTGCAGTCGGCTGTGGGATCATAACAATTCCACCACGGTTTAAAATCTCTACTACACAGAGAAAAGAATCGCAAGCGAATTTGATCCTTATTGAATATTTTCGTTTCATGGCGTCGAAAGTGGCAAAAATTGATAATATTTAATAAAGTTCATTTTCCGTTGCGACGGTTTGACACCTTCAGTCGACCGAGGGATCTTACAATTCCACCACGGTTAAACAACAAATGAACCTTCATTATATTGAAATTGAAAAAAAGGCAATATTTTTTTAACTTATTCACTTTATTCAACATGGGTTATAATTGAGTTCAGAAAATTAAAGCATATAATAAAATAACTATGTATATAGATTCGCTAAAAGACCTTCAAAATGTACAAAATGGTGATGTAAATATATATATAACTTTATGTCAATAGAAAAGAATTAACGTTGAGCACCTGTAGTTACATATAAAAGATTTATTCTCAAGAGATATGTTTGTAGAAAATGTCAAAAACATGCATATCAAAAAATCTACATATAAAATGTTTGTTAACCCATAAACAGTTAAAAATAGGCACTTTATTTCGGTACGAACCTAATAGCTATGTCAGTCACAATTTTAAAATATCAATTTTTAAAGTTTCAAAGAATCCAACGAAACTAATTAAATAAACAATTTTTTAATTCAGTTTTTATTTAGCTGGATCAACTTTGAATATGCTTACTGAAGGAATGGAAAAACATATATAAAAAATTTTAAATGCTCGAGGAATGCAATTTCTCTATTTGACTAATCAAACATTAAACAGATCCATTTTGTTGAAACATAATTATACATTTTCTCTACCATTATTTTATTTACATTTATTTTTGTCAAAAGACAAAGAGAAATTCATTTCTTCGAAACTGGAAGACATTTTCTCAGAACTGATAAACTTTATTTACAATATAAACTGTTCTGTCAAATCACTGAGAGTGCTGATCTACCCTGACAAAGGTAATTTGTTTAAAATGATTATTTATAAGTTGGCAAGGTTAGGCCTTAAAAATTTTGATAAGATAAATTATTACTGTAATTTGGAGATTATGGTTTTTGACAGTACACTGGTTTAAATTATTGAGGAAGTTCATCAAATTCTCATTTTTCAAGTACACATGTTATGGGTTATGAATTCCTGTCGAAATAACGTCACCTTTTCTGATTTATACCAATGGTCTACTAGGTGTTCATGGAGACCAAAAAACCTAACGTTCGGAAGTTTATCAGAGTCTATTTCTGAAATATTTTCAGCTTGAAACACCGTGTATATGGGAAAATAGTCCATAACACATTCGATTCCAAATTCAAAAACATCAATAGGGTAATAGGTACAATTGTAGACACATTGATAGTAATTGACACTCTTCGTACATGTAAGGGTCTTATTTATTTCTACAACATATTAACATATTACACTCTACTATATTGTAATTTTGCTCACACTTAGAGATTGACAGTGAGTTTTCCTACTAGGCCTTGAATAATTGAAGACACGAGTGGATGAAGGTGTTATGTTATATTTTAAAATAATCAGTTTTTCTGCATGGATGAAGGTGTTATGAACCCATTCTTCACATAACACTATCAAACATCCATAATTGGTATTATCAGTGCTGATTTCAGAATGAATGAATAAGTTATGTTACACTATTCACAATACTCTCTTGGAAGGTGATATGGGCATATGCTCATTCATCCATTATCACTTTGGTATGTGTTTATCTGGTTGTCTGAAGGAAAGTGTTATGTGATGTACATAACGTCTTCATCCATGAAAATATAACATGTGGTTATCTGGTTGCCTAAAGGAAGGTGTTTTGTGTTGTACATAACGCCTTCATCCATGAGCTTGTGTCAGTTTTGAGGTTACTAGTTGGATCACCGTTTCAATGTTAGCATTTCATTGTAATATCTTGAGAATATTAAGTACGACAAACAACTCAAAATGACTTCTAGAGGTAAACTTATGTTGAAGTTAGCGATGGAGCGAAAAATTTGCGAACAGAATAGGTAAACTAAACCTAACTAAACAACCAACTCCAAAGTATGTATCTACTGCTAAGTGGAAAGTTGATTCTGAAGCGCTCAAAATATTTTTTAACTTTCAGGATTTGTTTTGAATTCATTTTCCTTTGTGTTTTTACAGATAGTAAGTCATCAACATCAGTAGCTTTTTCTCAAGAGCCGCTATCTACACACTTGCCATCAGTAAGCGGGTTCTCCTTACCACATGAATCCCTCAGTACTGAAGATCCCTGTCTCTAAGAGAAATCTGATTCAGGTAAGGGCGAGAATAGAAGTTATTCACATATTACTTGACGTATTCCGTTTGTTTTTTCCAGTCTAAGGAAGACGATTTTTATTTCTCGGACAGTGATGGTGATGCAGAATATATTCCAAACAATGAAGACTTAAGCAGTTCTTCAGATAACAGTGATGAAAATGATGAAGATGAAATCAGATGCAAGCAAAAGAAAATGTGTATCTAAAATACAGCCTCTTCTATTTTGAGAAATTCCACAGATAATACCTTGAAAAATATTCCCAAAGACACAGTTGATATGGATAATGAAGGACATAGTTTGGAAGAAAGGAATATTGAAATTAATAGAAAACGAAAAATATCCAAATCCAGATACATGCAAAAACGTAAGGCAGCTTTAAATAGAGCAAAGGAGAGGAATATATATCCTATAAGAATATTCTGGTTCCTAAAAAGGAACCAAAAATGGGTATTCTCTGTAGGGAAAAGTGTAGGCCATCATGTAGTACACGTTTTTCAGGAGAAGATAGACAGGCACTTTTTTAAGAGTTTCACTAACTCGACACTTACTCAAAAAACGCATTATTATTTAAGTCGATGTTAAAAAAAATGTATTGAGAGAACGAAAAGATGCGATGAACATAAAACAGCATCCTACGTCTATACTGTCACAAAGAATGGAAGTAATGAAAGAGTATGTAAGGAAGCTTTGTGTTCTTTATATCAAATTGGAAGAAAGAAAATTGATCTTATACAAAATACAAAATCGATTGAAAAGTGGTTTTTCAGCCCCTCCCTCAGATAATCGGGGAAAGCATTCTAATAGACCAAGAAGTTAAGATGCATATAAGACGATTTCTAGTGGAAGAGTCTCACTACTCTCGAAATAGGAACACACATAAAAAATACCTTTCTCCTCTTCTAAACCTGAGTGAAATGTATGAGCTATATTTGGAGGAGTGTAATCAACAAAAACTGGCTGAAAATTTTAAAATTAAGAAATGCTCTTATTCCAAGATTTTTGTGACAATTCAATTTGTCATTTGGAAATCCAAAGAGCGACACTTGTACTACTTCCTATGCCGGGGAGGCAAACGAAGAGCATAAAGGAAATTATACAGCAGCAAGTAATGCACTTAAAGCAGACAAAGAAAAAGCTAGAGTTATGGCTAACACAGTTTTCATCACAATAGATATGCAGCAAACTATGCCACTTTCCAAAATAACTACCTCTAAGGCATTTTATCTCCGCCTAATGTGGTTTTACAATTTTGGGATCCATATAATTGCACAGAACAAAGAAAAAGCCTGCTTCTGTACCTGGACTGAAGATATGGCAAACAGAGGTAGTGTGGAAACATGCAGTTCTCTACTAAGATATATTGAAATAGATGAAAGTATTGTCGGAAAAGATCACTTGATCTGATTCTTGTGCTGGTCAAAATAAAAATTCTCACATGGTCTGCCTTTATCGCTATCTCATTTTAAAGGGATACTTTCGTTGCATAGATCATAAGTTTCCTGAGGTTGGTCATACCTATTTTAGATTTCAGAAGGATTGAGAAGGTATTACGAAAGCATGACACTGTCCTTGTACCAGATAAATATCGAGAAATCATCGCAAAGGCTAGCCGAAAAAATCAGGTCATTGATATGGCACATTTCGAAAAAATTGATGAGCTACCCCAAAAACTACGACTGACTAATAGAAAAAATTACGAACTCAATGAACCAGTGAGATTCAGGGATGGTATAAAGTGGATCAGAGTTGAAGAGTATGGATCCTACCTATACAAAGAGTCATGACAAAACAGTTCCTTTTAAAAAGGTTGATATTCTTCGAAATAAAAATAGAACATCAACACCTGAAAATATTGATATCGAAAGTGTTAAATATGGGACAATTTTATGAAGAAGTTTTGGAAAATTAATAATTTGTTGGTTTATCAAGTTTCAGTTCCAACCTATTTGTTGTTAGCCTAAAATACATAACTTTTGAATAACATACCTTTTGGCATAAATCTGTTGTTTCAGTTTTCAAACATTATTGTAGTGGATGAAGGTGTTGAGTACAATTTTTTGAGTTTTCCAAAAAATATATTTTTTCTTTAAATAACTCTTAGCTAAAATAAAAAGAGCTATTCATTAAACAAAGCGATTTTTCCAAAAAAATTCAAAAAGTTTACATAGAAAAACTTTAACCTCAATTTACTTAAAAGTTGAACTTTGTTACATAACACCTTCATACACTAGTGTCTTCAATTAGCACCTCTATGAGGCAAAGTAAAGCAAGTAAGGAATTTTGTCTATTTAATTCTATACCATGAAATCTCTGTTACCAGTCTTTGGTTGATCATAATAAATGATATGACACATTTATTTTGTGGGAATCCATTTCAAATCGCCCAACTAATATTATATTCAGTAATTCAGAAGCTGTTATATGGACACTGAAGCAGAGGTCGACAATCTTTACTGGCTATAAAAATATAAATAAAAAACAATTATTGAGAAACAGAAACAAAAAACTAAACTCTCCTCCTTTATGTATTTTGTTATATTATCAAAATATGGGGGTATTAGAACCAAATTACAGAGTATATACCAATCTTTAGAAAGTTGTACTTACGATGTCTTAATTTTCGATTCGTAACGCGTTTCACTATACCGTAGCTTCTTCAGACGAATGAATGTACAGAAAATATAAATTCATACATATACATAAACATACATTCATTCGCCTGAAGAAGCTACGGTGTAGTGAAACGCGTTACAAATCGCAATTATTAAGTGAAATTCCTTAAAACACAGTACTTGTTTGTTTTTATTATTGATAATGCAATTTTACCAAGTAAAAGCCTCCCAAATTCAAATCTTAATTTTCAGTGAAAGTTGGCTGAATGAAAACTATTTCGACTATGAGATATGCTCTGATACTTTTAATATATTTAGGATGGATAGAAGTATTATTACTAACTAGAAGTCTAGGGGTGGTGGCGTTATGATTTTGGTAAGATCTTCACTCAAGGCAGAGGTAATTAATCATGCATTCCTGAATGTCAAACACCTTTTTTTACTTGTATCAGCGGGTTCTAACAAATTCATAGTGGTACATACATACCACCTAATTCTACTGAAGAAGTATATATGTCACATGCACTAGCGATTGAAGAAACTTCACTACATTATCCAAATTTAAAAATGTATCTGTGTGGTGACTATAATTCGCCCAACGCGAAGTGAGAAATGGTTTTTTTATTGTGTGATACCGCAAGTTGTTCAACGACTCTGTTGAGTTGGTTAATCTTTCTCAGGTGTGTAGTGTCCCTAACAGCCGCGGCGTATTTTTGGATTTGGTCTTCACAAATGACTCTAGTGTTAGTGCTTCGCTGGCATTTGATTTAATACAATCGAATAGTGCTCACCATACTGCTCTTCAATTTGATATTTCACAAC
The DNA here is from genome assembly GCA_013387265.2 of Cryptolaemus montrouzieri. Lineage (NCBI taxonomy): Eukaryota > Metazoa > Arthropoda > Insecta > Coleoptera > Coccinellidae > Cryptolaemus > Cryptolaemus montrouzieri. Next base: position 155,520,543 of record JABFTP020000185.1, on the reverse strand, counting down.
GTATGAATGATGGGGTTGTTATATCAGATATTAGTGAGTAACGTTTCGATTTTTGTCGGGGTGATTATGTTGGTCTCAACAACTTCTTTTCAGTCTCTGATTGGACTTGACATGATGATGATGTATATTCTTGTTTATCTAGATTTTATGGCAATATATATAAAGGCCTTCAACTTTTTGTACCGACAAAGGTAGTCAATCCTACGAAATACCCGACCTGATTTAATAGAAAGGGCTCACTACCGATTGAAAAAAACCTTCAGATTATGATGCGTTTAGTAAACTTCGCTCGGATTGTCAGCTTTTGTCGAACACTCTTTACAATATTTACATACTTAGCATTGAAAAAAATATCCATTCGGACCCGCAAAGTTTTTGGAAACATATTAACACGAAATTAAATAATTTCGACCTTCCAAATCACATGGAATTAAATGATATTAGTAGGTTCGATGGAGGGGAGATTGTCAATATGTTTGCTGATTTTTTCTCTACAGTATATAGTGCGGAAGTTATTGAACCACCAGAAATATTATATGATCAAGCTGTAAACATTGACTCATGTCAGTTTTCTCCAACTGAAATCTTCGAATTGATTTCGAGTCTGAAATCTAAGCTATGTGTTGGTCCGGATGGTGTACCTAATTATGTTCTTAAAAAGTGCGTAAGCACTCTATCTGGTCCTATTAGTTCAATGTTCAATTTACCTCTAAAGTCGGGAAGTTTCCCAGTCTTTTGGAAACAAAGTTTTATTGTTCCCATTCTTAAGTCTGGCCAGAAAACACTTGTCAACAATTACAGGGGTATATCTATTCAATCTGTTATTCCTAAAATGCTGGATAGTCTGGTATGTAGTTATTTATCTTGGAAGTGTTGCTCTTTTGTTTACAAAAAATAATGGTATCAAGTACGCATCGAATTCTGATTACCACGGCTATAATACCATAAATGCCACTTCTCTGGTAGTAGAGAAACATAAACTCAAAAAATTTTAAGAATCGCCACATTACGTTGGTAAAAAGATGTTCAATATACCACTTTTTTGTTGAAAAAATGTATATGCAGTCCAGGGTGATTCAAAAAAAGAAAACAATTTTTTTTCTTGCAAACAGGCTTAAAAGTTCCTTGTTGACGTAAAAATATACCAGTTAAAATTTGAGCCTTTAATATTGATATTAAGTTTGTCCGCTTCGCAATTTTCCATTTCCCGTAAGAGTCATGGAAAATTTTTTTTTTTCAATTTCTGATTTTTATTGGTAGCCTGTCGTAGGTTATAAATAAAATCGGTTTGCTTATCTTTGTAGAGAATTGACCGTTCTTCTAAAAATGTCTCTTATGACTTTTCGAGAAACTAAATAGTTTAAAAGTTATTCGAGGTCAAAGTTCAATTTATCGCAAATTTTAAGGTTTTTGATGCATAACAGCAAGTTCGATGGTCTCGTTGAAACAAATTACTAAAAAAATTAATGTTTACTTAAATCTTGTTTTTCAGACAGTAATTGTTGATAACCTTTTGCAGAAAAAATTGAACAGTTTGAAAAGATTATTTTATATAAATTACTGAAATTATTTAATGAAAAAAAAATCATTTTAAGTAAAGTACTGCATTTAAGTTCTTTTGTGTATTTAATAGTCTGTAAATGTTTTAAAAGTCATTAATGCTAATTTGAATTTTCAAAATTATTGGTAAGAAATTATTTTATCAATTCGCCTTTAAAAAAGAAATTTGTTAGATTTTATCGGTAATATAGATTACATTTTTCTACTATAAGTGGAGTTGTAAATAATATAGTTTAGTTTGTTGACATTTGTGAAAATTGATGATACTTGTGTTCTTCAGCATATTGTTTCATTGAAGCATGATTTCCATTAAATACTGATAGCTATTCAATAATTTTGAGTTTTAATCCAATTTTGTTATGATCAGATTTATTTATTAACCATGGATTATTTAAGTCGTGTTGTTGGTTATAATCCAATTGAAGAATTTGTTGGACGTAAGCTTCCTTTCGTACAAGAGGCTATGTCAGTATACCTTTCTCAAAAACAAAACTTAAAATTACAACGGAGAGAATGTCTCATGATTACTATCGATAAAGTTCAAGAAAATTGGTCACAAGCGGGAATTCCAACGTGTGGAAAAGATTATGCAATTAAAAACTTTCTGGCTTTAGATCAAGTGAAAACTTACAAATAAGTTCCAAGCGTAGACGTTCAAAGACACAAAAGCAGAAAAATCAAATTTTGGTCACAAATTGAAAATTTATTCGACATTGCTAAATTCAACGTTGAAAGATTTATCAATGACGATCAAAAATTATTCCTGGCGGTCAAAGATCAAAGAGTCGATTTGGATTAATGGACAATACTCCAAAACTGGAAGAGATTAATGAAGATATGATTGTTGATTGTGCTGGTAGGTTTATGACATTTTAATAGCTGCTTTAATTTGAAATGATTATTCGTTAGATATGAATGAATATTTTTTTTGATGTAGGTGTGGTTGAAGGTAATATGCTATTAGCCACTCAGAAATCTGAGATAGTTCAATCTGACTCTAACCCAGTATCTGACTATGAAATTCCGATGAGTCAGCAAAAGAAAATTGACATTATGACACCTGAACTTGCTGGAGCACTCGATCGAGGAAAAATTAGTAATAGAAACGCTCTTTTCATATTAGCTGCTGCATATAAAAGCGTAGGGGTTGATATTTCTAACCTAAATCTGAGTTACAGTACACTTTATCGTGGCCGTATCAAGTTTAGAACAAACATCGCCGAAGATTTGAAAAAGGAATTCCGCACAGAAGAACGTTTTGTTGTGCATTGGGACGGTAAAGTTTTGTGTGATATTTCTGAAAAGAAATCTGTAGATCGTATGGCGATTCTTCTATCCGTTGATGGAATTGATCAGCTCCTTGGCGTTCCAAAGGCTGACAGTGGGACAGCATATCAACAGGCTTCAGCTGTCATCTCAAGTTTAAACCAATGGAATGTAGATCCATACGTGAAAGCAATGTGTTTTGACACGCTAATAAATCACTCTAAAATATTTAAGTTTGATTTTATTTGTTAATTTCAAATTTTTTTTTTCATTTGTGTAGGTATTCACAAAGGTACATGTGTCTTGATTGAAAAAGAGTTGAACCGGAAGTTAGTATGGCTCCCATGCCGCCATCACGTAATGGAAATCATTTTGCGAGGAGTTTTTGAAGTGTATTGGAATACGGTCCTAATGTACCGATATTTGGTCGTTTCAAAAATTCTTGGGACAAACTTGATCAATCAAAATATAATAGAGGAATGGAAGATGAAACTGTCCTAAAAATTTTAACAAATGAACGTGCTGAAATCGTCACATTTATTAACAATTGCTTACAGGTAACAATTGTTTACTATACTTCAGTAGTACGCTTATAACTATTCATCATAACATAATTTATAAACGTTTTTTTTTAGATATCTCAACCCCGAGACGATTATCGAGAATTGTTACTATTATCTCTGGCTTTTCTTGATAGTTGCTCAGCGGAGCCATTTATTTTTAAGCGTCCTGGTGCCATGCATCATGCACGATGGATGTCAAAAGCTATCTACAGCTTAAAAATATTTATGTTTCGCGAAACAAATAGTTTACGACAAGTTTGTATTTTTGTGATCCTCTTCTACATCAAAGTATGGTATACTGCAACATCTGCTATTCTGGCACCAAATAATGATTTAGAATTTTAAAAAAAATTGATTTCCTATGATAGCGTTGATCCGGCAGTTTCACAAAAAGCTTGTGACAAAATGAGTGACCACTTGTGGTACTTAAATGAGGAATTGGCTGTTATCTCTTTATTTGATACCAATGTTTCCGTAGATATAAAAAGAAAGATGATTGAGGCAATTAATTCTCGACCAGCTTCTTCGATCTTGTACCTCATAAACAACTACTGTGTAAGCTTGATAGAATGGGAGTGAGAGGTGTTCCTCAGCGTCTCTTGGCGTCGTATCTTTCAGATAGATGTCAGTGCGTCCGTATAGGTCAATCTGTAAGTGATAGTCAAAATGTGAAAATGGGTGTACCACAAGGTACTGTGTTGGGTCCTTTATTGTTTCTATGTTATATAAACGACTTTCTTAGTTTGAGTGGTGTAGGTGAGATAACATCCTATGCGGACGACACGGTGCTATTGTTTAGTGGGAAAAGTTGGAACGCTACAAGGATTTAGTCCGTAAAGGGCTGATTTTGGCAGGAAATTGGATGAACAGCAATGGTTTAATACTAAATCAGAAAAAACTACTATTCTCCTTTTGCTAGAAGTACAGTTGGATTGCCGCATTTTAATAGTATAAGCTTTTGCATGGAATGCCAAAATCGGAAAATTGTGAAAAATTGTGGATGTGGAACTCAGGTTCTCTTTCTGCAATACACTACGAAGTATTTGGGTGTATACATTGACTCTACTCTCAGATGGGTGGATCAAATAAATAACATGTGCAAAAATTGCGTCCATTCATTTATGTTTTCGTATTCTGAGTAAAGTGGCTGATACAAAAACTTTATTATCCGCCTATCACGGCTTAGTGAGTCCTATTTTGCAGCACGGTTGCATAGGTTGGGGAGGAGTATATGACAGACATCTTGATGGTTTGAGTGTAGTTCAGAAAAAATTATTAAAACAATCTACAGAAAACCATATGATTTTTCTACTGAACTTATTTTTCAAATGAGTGGCCTGCTAAATATTAGACAACTTTATGTAAGAGCTCTGTTGATTGATTGGTATTATGGTAAAATCAGTGTTAATCTATTATCACATAATTACGATACCAGAGGGTAGCACGCCACCTGAATTACGCCCACAAAGCATGTTTTAGAATAACACAGAGGTTTTTCACATACTATCTGAATAGAGTATATAGTTTTCTCGACAGTCAGTTAAGAAATTCGTCTGTTTCAATACAAGTTTTTAAGAAGAGGGTTTTCAGATGGGTCCAAAGGAAAGGTTTTTATCAATATTATGTTCATTTGATATTCTGTTTGACTGGGGAGCCTGTGGGGAATTTATATTCATATTTTTATTTATATGTATGTATATTTTTATTTTTTTATGCATTATCTTTGTAATTTTTCATTTAAATGAAGCCTTTTAGGACAGCTATTCTTGGCTCGGGAAAAATTGTTATTTATAAATTTTTGTTTTGTGTCTGAGATTTAGTTTAATAAGTATATTTAGCTGAGTGTTTTACTCTGATTTTTGTTTTCACATGTGTGTTGCTAACAAGGTTTTCCTTCTGCAACACTTCTACTCTGGGTATATGTATGTCAGAAAATGGGGATGCTATTGAATGTAAAGCATTTTTCCATTACATTTTTTAAATCATTAAATCATTAAATCATTATTACATTCTACAACGACAAATCAGCGATATCGAGTGCTCGAAGATGAGCTAGAATTATTTTCACAAAAAGATTTAAGTGATTTTGTATCAAAAAAATCATTAGAATTATTTAAGAAATTTGATTTACCGAGCGATTTTTTATAAAAGGATATTTCAACTTGGTCTAATGATGATAGTTACATCGAATGTGCTGAATTTTTTAAAACATTAAAAGTAACGAATGATGTAGCTGAAAGGGGAGTTGCGTTAATCGAAGAATATAATAATTACCTCACTAAAGATGAAGAGCAACTACAGTATTTGTTACAAGTAGTTCGAGAACATCGACAACGTTATCCAGACTGTTTAAAAAACCTTCAATAATAGTCATAGTCATAACAATAATCTAAATTGAATGTATGACTAAGTAATTTTAAAACGACTAACTTATAAGTTAAGAAAATAAATTTTTAATTAAACAAAACCAATCGTCACTTAATTTATTTTTACGCAAGTATTTCAAATGACAAAAATTTTTTTTCTAGGTTAAACAGAAATGAGATAAATATAGCAAAAATTATCAACAATTATTATCAAAAAACAAGATTTAAGTAAACCATAATTTTTTTTAGTAGTTTGTGTCAACGAGACCATCAAATTTGCTGTTATGCATCAAAAAGCTTAAAATTTGCGATAAATTGAACTTTGACCTCGAATAACTCTCAAACTGGAAAAATGCGAAGCGGACAAACTTAATATCAATATTAAGGGCTCAAATTTTAACTGGTATATTTTTACGTCAAAAAGGAACTTTTAAGCCTGTTTGCAAGGAAAAAAAATTGTTTTCTTTTTTTTGAATCACCCTAATATCCACCTTATCAACGCCTATAAGCAGACTATTTAACATTTCCTTCAAGAGCGGACAATTTCCATCTATGTGGAAATATAATTTTATAATTCCAATCTATAAGTCGGGATCTAAATCGGAAATCAAGTATCGAGGTATTTGTATCCAGTCTGCAATACCAAAAATGCTTGACAGCTTAATATGTAATTTCTTATCATGGCACTGTTACTCAATTATATCTAATAAACAACATGGATTTCAGAGGGGTCGGTTCACTATCACTAATTTATCTGTCCGATAAAATTGAATGCTTCGAGTCAGATCATCAGATGGATTCTATTTATACAGACTTTTCCAAAGCTTTTGATAATGTGAACCTTAATTTGCTATTGACTAAACTTGAGGCTTTGGGAATTTCTGGACCACTCTTGTCATGGTTGAGTACTTTTCTATAGGGTCGATCGCTTATAGTCAGATACAAGAATTTCTACTCAAGAGAGTTTTCGTCCCTATCGGGTGTTCCACAGGGCTCACATCTTGGCCCTTACTGTTCAATATTTTCATCAATGATGTGGAAGAGACCCCGTCAGTTGATTTTCTGTTCGCGGACGACATGAAAATGTTTTCTTCAGTTAAAGAATTTTCAGATGCTAATCGGCTGCAGTAAAATGTTGACAATTTTTTTTATGGTCCGAAAAGAACTACTTGAAATTGAATGTCAAGAAGTGTTGTGTTGTGTTGTTACTACAGATCGGCGTCACCAATACTATATCAGTATTCTCTAAATAACCAGAATCTTGGTTGGTCCTCTTCCGTTAAGGATCTAGTTGTCACCCTGGATAGTGGGTTGAGTTTTAAGGAAAGATTACTGCTAATGACTATAAGATGCTCGGTTTCATTCGAAGAAATGCATCTGAATTCTTCACTTGGACAATCAAGATTCTTTACTGTTCATCCAGTCTCTGGTGATCACTGTATTATGAACCAAACTTAAACCAATGTATTAACTGTTTTGAAAATTTGGAAGGAATCAAGAGTGTTATAGAAATATTTACCATGTACAGGGTTTTCAATACGCAAATGTGTCATGTAGCCAAAAAAAAAAAGGTTTTTCGCTGGGAATTAACAAAATTTCAGGCAGATATCCAAAGATATGACCTGCCGACAGAAGCAGGCAAGAAACGATGAAATCTAACGCATACTTGAAAGTGAAAACTTGCAGAACTCCGATCTAGACAACTAAACTCCTAGATTGTTGCCAATTGAACGTAATTGGCTGGCAACATACCCACCTGTCCCGTACGTTTAACCTGTCCTGTCATCCAACCACTGTCCACACTGCTCACGTTAATTATCAAGTCCCCATCGACGAAACTGACCTCGTCCACGTCCTGCGCCTCGTAGTCGTACATGGCGCGGTACACCCTACCCAGCGACCCGTAGTTGTGATTGACGGGGTCCATATCGTGCACGGATCCGATGTGCTGCGCTTGCGTGGGATTGGTCACTACTCCCCCGCGATCCGACGAATATATCAAGGTCTGGGAGTTTCTGGACGAGTACGGACTGGCACCCATGCCGGCGCCGGGCTCGTAATCGCTGATCTTGCCGATCGTCGTGGAGGCGTTGGTAATAGGCGGGGGCGGTTGATAGCTCGGCGGTCCCGCAGGATTGGCGTTCTTGTGGTCTAGGGTTACGGGTGCGGGTATCTGTTGATCGGTGTGCCCGTTCTCATTCAACTGTCTTCTCTGTTCCATTTCAGCCTAAAAATTAGAGATTAGTAACTGTTACTACTGAATAAACATTTGAGAAGCAAAGAACCGTATACATTTGAATTGTGGAGGCCGTTACTTGATGTAGATCCATGATATAAATGAGATAAAAACACAAGGTTTAACTTTGATCTACACTTTATTTGAAAAAATTCGACGACGTTTCGCTGACACAGCAGCTTTATCAAGAATGAAAAATAGAATGAAGAGTATGGTATTATAAACAAATCGTAGAACAAGTTGGATGAATAACAGGAAAATCCACACCGAGCCATTGTACAGTTAGTATGAAAGGTAATAAAACTAATTGAACAAGTTAAGTAGGGTGAGTAATTCAAATCTACCTGTTCATTCAAAAGCTTGTCCGAATGTTTGTATCTATTTATTTCTAATGCTTCTAGGAGATCTAATTTTGAACTTTTGATTTTATATGTAATATGTCAAAGTTTTATTGAATTAATGGTTTTCTTTTATTAGGTGGTTTGAATAATTTGAATCAGATTTATTTTGTCGAAGCTACGTTTATGTTCAGATGTTCTTATGCCAAAACTCCTATAGGTCCTACCGATATAAATTTTATCACAAGAACCGCAATTGAGTTTATAGATTCTGATTTACTTGATTTTTCAACACGAGATTTATTATTTTAATATGTTTACCTAAGTTATTAGAAGTTTTGAAAGCTATATTAAGATTTTGTTTGACGAGAAAGGATTTAATATTTGTACTTGCAGAACCGCAGAATGTTAAACTGTTGAATATTTTATAGTCCTTATGAATAGGATATACTTCATTTATTGCTTTTTGATAGAGTTTTTTTACGAATGATTAGGTCTATCATATCCGGATTATATGAATTATTAATGGCTATCTGTTTGATGATGTTTAACTCTTTATTATATTCTTCTACTGATAAAGGTAAATTGAGTAACCGATGTACCATGCTGTTCAAAGCTGCAACTTTGTGTTGAATGGGATGTAATGAGTAGTTATGTATAATTGTATCAGTATGTGTTGGTTTACGAAAGACCGAAAAAACATGATTATTATTTTGTTTAGTGATTTTTAAGTCCAAAAATTTATGGAATCGTTCTGTTCAATTTCTATCGTGAATTTAATGTTTAAATGGATGGAATTAATGAAATTAACAAATAAGTCTAATTGACGAGTAGTTCAATGAAACATACTAAGATGTCGTCAACATATCTATACCAATAAAGAAATTTGGAAATGAGTGGATGTGTATGAATTTTCTGTTGAATATTATTCATAAAATCTCTGCTAAAGTGGACTCAAAGGATTTCCCATGATCAAACCATTTTCACTACTGTAATAGATGTTGTTGAAAGAAAAATAATTTTGTTCAATGCAAACGTCCAACAGATTCAATATTTCTGATTTGATTATGTGGTTAACATGATTCGAATTCAACATGTTTTCGATTAATATTCTGACATCACCTGGAGGAACACTTGGGTATAAATTCTCAACATCAAACGAAATAAGTTTTGCGTTAGGTGGTAGGTTAACGTTTTTATGTTATTTATCAATTCGAAAGAATTTTTATAGAAAATTTTGATTTGAATGAACAATAATTTTAATGATATCTATAAGGTAGTGCGACAATTTCACGGCTGGGGCTGTAACGTAAGATACGACTGGTCTAACGGGGTTATTTACTTTATGCAATTTAATGAGTGAATACAGTTGAGGTGGTTGAGGGTTTGGTAAAATTAATTTGTATTTATCTATTGCTTTAATTAAAGATTTTGCGTCATTTATTGCAATTTTAATATTTTCTGGAATTTAATAGTTGGATCTTTGTTTAAAATTGTATAGTTTCGGACGAAATGAAATTTAGAGTTTTAAATATGTAGTCATTTTATTTAACGCAATAACAGTATTACCCTTATCTAACCGAGTAAAGAACAAAATATTTTAAAGGCCATCAAACAAAAATCTCAACTAAATGAAGTTATTTTTACAAAAGCAGATAAGGGTAATACTGTTATTGCGTTAAATAAAAATGACTACCTATTTAAAACTCTAAATTTCATTTCGTCCGGAAACTATACAATTTTAAACAAAGATCCAACTATTAAATTCCAGAAAAATATTAAAATTGCAATAAATGACGCAAAATCTTTAATTAAAGCAATAGATAAATACAAATTAATTTTACCAAACCCTCAACCACCTCAACTGTATTCACTCATTAAATTGCATAAAGTAAATAACCCTGTTAGACCAGTCGTATCTTACGTTACAGCCCCAGCCGTGAAATTGTCGCACTACCTTATAGATATCATTAAAAATTATTGTTCATTCAGATCAAAATTTTCTATAAAAATTCTTTCGAATTGATAAATAACATAAAAACGTTAACCTACCACCTAACGCAAAACTTATTTCGTTTGATGTTGAGAATTTATACCCAAGTGTTCCTCCAGGTGATGTCAGAATATTAATCGAAAACATGTTGAATTCGAATCATGTTAACCACATAATCAAATCAGAAATATTGAATCTGTTGGACGTTTGCATTGAACAAAATTATTTTTCTTTCAACAACATCTATTACATTAGTGAAAATGGTTTGATCATGGGAAATCTTTTGAGTCCACTTTTAGCAGAGATTTTTATGAATAATATTGAACAGAAAATTCATACACATCCACTCATTTCCAAATTTCTTTATTGGTATAGATATGTTGACGACATCTTAGTATGTTTCATTGAACTACTCGTCAATTAGACTTATTTGTTAATTTCATTAATTCCATCCATTTAAACATTAAATTCACGATAGAAATTGAACAGAACGATTCCATAAATTTTTGGACTTAAAATCACTAAACAAAATAATAATCATGTTTTTTCGGTCTTTCGTAAACCAACACATACTGATACAATTATACATAACTACTCATTACATCCCATTCAACACAAAGTTGCAGCTTTGAACAGCATGGTACATCGGTTACTCAATTTACCTTTATCAGTAGAAGAATATAATAAAGAGTTAAACATCATCAAACAGATAGCCATTAATAATTCATATAATCCGGATATGATAGACCTAATCATTCGTAAAAACTCTATCACAAAGCAATAAATGAAGTATATCCTATTCATAAGGACTATAAAATATTCAACAGTTTAACATTCTGCGGTTCTGCAAGTACAAATATTAAATCCTTTCTCGTCAAACAAAATCTTAATATAGCTTTCAAAACTTCTAATAACTTAGGTAAATATATTAAAAATAATAAATCTCGTGTTGAAAAATCAAGTAAATCAGGAATCTATAAACTCAATTGCGGTTCTTGTGATAAAATTTATATCGGTAGGACCTATAGGAGTTTTGGCATAAAACATCTGAACATAAACGTAGCTTCGATAAAATAAATCTGATTCAAATTATTCAAACCACTTAATAAATAATTTCAATTCAATTCAATAAAAACTTTGACATATTACATATAAAATCAAAAAGTTCAAAATTAGATCTCCTAGAAGCATTAGAAATAAATAGATACAAACATTTGGACAAGCTTTTGAATGAACAGGTAGATTTGAATTACTCACCCTACTTAACTTGTTTAATTAGTTTTATTACCTTTCATACTAACTGTACAATGGCTCGGTGTGGATTTTCCTGTTATTCATCCAACTTGTTCTACGATTTGTTTATAATACCATACTCTTCATTCTATTTTTCATTCTTGATAAAGCTGCTGTGTCAGCGAAACGTCGTCGAATTTTTTCAAATAAAGTGTAGATCAAAGTTAAACCTTGTGTTTTTATCTCATTTAAACCGTATACAACTAGGATGAAGTAAAAAATATTTTATACATTCCACAATTATATTTTTACGAACACGATGTTCAGTAAATGAACTTACTTATATGTTGAAGATAATGGTGAAACAACTTCCGATACAATTATAAATGTAAACACGGGAGAGGTATCATATTGTGACAAGATCAAGACCAGCAAAGTGACTCGAAACAATAAAGGTAAGCCGATACCCAAATCGAACAATCTGAAGGTGTCTACACATGTAAAACGCCGAACTGATGTTATTATTGTCAGCAATAATAATTCCACGTAGAATGCGGACGGTTTTGCTGCATCTAATAAAAGGTGTGACTCTATATTGGCAGACGTAAGAAAGAAACATCAGTTGATGATGTAGCGAAATATATAAAGGACAAAATACCGCAATCTGAATTAATAATTGAAAAACTGAACTCGAAACAGTAGTTTCAAAATTGATGCAGTGAAAATCTAAGTGATGAGCTGTATAAATCGGAATTTAGGCCTTATGGTATCCTGGTCAAGAGGTTTCGTTTTTTTCGAGGACAAACTGAGGGAGACGGAACTAACAGAGGTGGTTCACTGTGAGGCTGCTGTCTTACGAATTGCGCATCTTAACATACAAGGTATTTCAAATAAACTGACATAATTAGAAGCCTTTCTTTGCCCTAATAAAATTGATATTCTTTGAGTTAGTTAAAGTTAAAGTTAAAGTTAGTACTGCGCAAATGGCCATCGACCTTGGGTCCTTCAGCCTACTTTTACAACAAAATTATTCTAAGTAATCATCCAACAAACAAAAAAAAAATATATATATATATATATAACACTTTATATTAAAATCTAAAAATTTATCTCTGCCTCTTCAGTTCCTCTCTTGTTCTTCCAATGTCAGTATTAATGACTTAGGTGGGTATTTTCTCGCTGCTTGTGCGATATGTTCATGGTGGAAGAGATCCAGAATGTCCTGCGAGTCTTTAAGAAGTGCGTAAAATTCTTGTTCAACTTTTAAGTCTTTCTTCTATCGATTGTATATTCGTTATCTGGTACAATAATTCATTTGGTGGGTTATGTATTCTGTTTTCCGGGTGTCTAATCTTTGTTATTGTACGAAGAGATGTAGTTTCTGCGGTTTTAGATTGTTCAAGGCTGGGCGTCTACAGTTAGCAAAGATGGGATGTGCATATTCCAGGACAGGTCTGCATATTGTCTTGTATATTTTAACTGCATTATTTGTGTTTATTCCTGTGTTCCTGACGGTTAGTTTAGTGAAAGTTTTAGCTCTTGATATGGTTCTCTTCTTAATCGCTTTGGTATATTTGTTGAAATTCATTTTGTTGTCGACTTCAACCCCTAGGTATTTTATTTCCGCTGTAGGTTTTTTGGCGATTCCTTTAATTGTTATACTAGGCGAATTTTGACTAATTTTATGATGGAAAATTATATATTGTGATTTCCTTGGATTGGGTTTCAGGCGCCATTTACTCAGCCACATTTCAAGTTTGTTCATCATACTTTGCAATCCATTCAAGCAGGTTGTCAGTGAGCTATCGTGGGAAATCATAAAAGTGTCATCTGCATACTGAAGAGAATATTGCTGGTTGTTTCTTTCTTTTGGAATGTCATAGCAGTAAATTATGTAGAGAAATGGTGACAGGCTAGAACCTTGCGGTGTTCCTTGTTTGGGGAAGAATGGTTCCGACACTATTTCTAATTTTCACTGTCAGCTTTCTATCGTTCAAAAAATTTATGATCATGTGTATAAGAAATCTCGGTAAGTTAATTTTGTATAATTTGAAGATTAGACCCCTGTGCCATATGCTATCGAAAGCCTTTTCAATATCGAGACTTATGGCCGCTGTTTTAAAGTTTTTTAGTTTTGCATTTTGTGTGTTCGATACCAAAACGGCCAGTGAATGTGAGGTAGACCTCTTGTTCCTAAATCCAAATTGAGAAGTGGGCAAAATGTTGGTGATATGCTTTTCCATCTTCAGTTTTATTATTTTCTCGAAAAGCTTTCCTAGTACCGGTAGAAGTGTAATAGGTCTGTAGTTTTTAACTGACTTGTGGTTTGAGTTAGGTTTAGGAATTGTTATTATACATCCTGACTTCCATATGAGCGGAGATTGTTGCTTTCTGAGGCAGTCTTCGAAAATTTGTATTATATGTGAGTGTATCTCCGGGTCAAACTGTTTAACTATTCTCCACGAAATGCCATCCACGCCTGGAGCACTATTTCTGGTTGAATGCAGTAGTTGGTAATAATCGCTTTCTTCTATTTTAACAACCTCCTCTGAATATATAAATTCTTCTTCCACAAATTCGCTGTACCATCTGTCTATACATCTTTCTGTTGTTTTGCTGAATTCTTGGTCATCATCATATGCGTATACAGATTCATAGTAATTTTTAAATACCTCAACCTTATCTTTTTCTGTTACATACCATTTTCCATTCTCTTCAAGATCAGGTACTGAGAATGTCTGTTTATATCTGGAAAGTTTCTTGATCTCCTGATAGAAGTTTTTACCCTTGGTTTGATTAATGTTGTTGCATGCCTCAACCCATGTGTGTTCTGTATACTGTTGCACCTTTTTTTGTATATTTTTATTGTAGATGTTAATTTGATTTTTAATTAGAGGATCTCGATTCTGGCAGTATTCCCTATACATTTTTCTCTTTGTTTTAATCAACTTTATCACGTAGGGTGGAAGTTCGTGTCTAAAGTTATTTGGTTTTTTGATTGGACAGTTGGCTTTAATGCTTGTAGACTGTCTTATTGAAGGACTCTTTATATTCTTCATTAATTTCTTTTCCCATGTTTTGTTGTATGAAGCTTTTAATGTCCAAATTCACTTTTTTAACATTGCATTTGTTGTAATTATATATAGGCGTTATAGACTCTTTCACCACATCACCTCCCATATCAACTGTCAACAACACGCCCAAATGATCTGATCCTATGTCTGGGGTTAAAGTTATTCTTATGATGTTATTCTGTAGATTTTTTGAGTAAAATATTAAATCGGGTGTACTATCAGGGTTATGGTCCATCAAGAAAGTAGGGCTGTCTCTGCCTTGGTGAAAAGTCCACACTGTAGAAATCTATTTATTTGTTTTTTCTTACTAGGGTTTGGGTTGAAATCTCCTATAATTATTACATGCTGATAAAGTAAAGCCTTGGTAAAAATATTTTCTTCTATTCTGCAATGTGGATGTATACCAAAAAAATGTGCAGCTTGTCGTCTTTGAAGGGAATAGTGAAGTGAAGTACTTCATTTTGCCTGTTATTCACTGATGGTGGATTGGCTTTACCCATTTTAATTTTTGGATGACACATAACGATACTGCCCCCTAACGTTTAGTTGATAGTCACCAACTTTCTTCAATATTTTCCAGTCTTTATAAGAAATTACATGTTCTTCTTTGATCTTTGCTTCTACAAACATAGCACAGTGAATATTGTTAGTTTCGATGAAATTGTTTATTATATGTCGTTTTGCCCAGTAACTGTTTGCATTGTTGTAGAAAATATTAATTTCTGAATTGAATTTGCCTGCTATTATTACTTGATGGTTCAGTAGGAGATGATTCATCTGGGTATTCTAGGTCAAACATCAAAATATAGACTCTGTTTCCAGAAAAGACTGCGGTAGTGTCTATATTGTATTGGTTAATGAACCTTTTTTTCAGCTTCTTCATTAGTTCTTCTCTGTCGGCAGTTAGTGGTTTATTGAATTTGCGGATGTAGATATTAATTATGTCATCGTGGATTTTAATCGATGAATGTATTCTATTTTGTTTTTTATCAATTTCTTCTATTTCTCTGGTTCTTTTGTTCAGAGATTTAATCTGTGCATTTGGGATTCCTTCCAGCGGTTTCTTTGGATGTTTCGGGCATTTCAGGGACCAAGCTGCATGTCCTTCATCACCACAAGAGGTGCATCTGGGTGAAAGCTGAGTTTTACACTGCGTAGTTTTATGTGGACCAAAACATTTGGTGCATTTCGGTGTACGGTCACATTTCTCAGTAGGTTGGTCAAAACTGAAACACACCGCACAAGGTACAGGGGTTGGCTGTGGTGGAAGGCTGGGATATATAGAGTAGTGTGCATTTTTGTAAAAGAGGCCCTCATTCAGAAGTTTCTCAAAAGTGGTAACTTCTCCTGTAATAACTCTTATTAATCCTGTTGGGTTGTTTGTTGCTTTTGATATTATCCTTTTGCAGTATCTATGCTGGAGTTTCAATGTTGTAAGTTGTTTGCTTATATCTTCGTCTTTTATAAATTTCTCTACATTTGAGATGACCACTGAGTAAGTTTAAGGCCGTTCTGTTTTTTCTTTGGTTTCATTCTGGGCAACTGTTTCTTTGTACATAATTATCTTTTGTTCAATTTTAAGTTCTTCTAATGCATTTTGTAAATCATTCTTGTTGTTTGATTTCACCAGATATCCTAATTTAGTTTTCAAAATTATGTCCTTACAGTTCGGGAATTTCGAGTTCCATAAATTTGCCATTTGAATTCTATCGGTAACTGTGGAGTCGGCAACGTTTATGTAAAATAAATTATCGTATTGTGTGTTTTTAATTTCGTTCGTTCTGACTGAATAATTTCTGTTGTGTTTTGGAATTGTGTGTTGGATATTTCGTCGTGATTCAGTGTTTTGTGTGGGTAGTTTGTTTTGGGTTTGTTGATAAACAGCAGCTTGTTTTGTTTGTGTGGCAGGTGTTTGACCTCTGCGTTTGGAACGGCATACGGCGTTGAACTCTTCGTTATCGTTGTCGCGGACATCTGGACTTTTTACACGGTATTTTTTCGTGAATCCAAGCAATTCTTCTTCAATGTCATCATCGGATAAATCTTGAATTGTTCCCAATAATTCCGCTTCACTTGCAGTTCTTTTATTTCTTCCCCCTGGTTCAACTTCCATTTCCATGTTTTTTTAATGAACTATCTACTATGTAATAGTTAAAGGTTTGTAAATTCGCTATAAAACGCGGTAATTCTCTAACTTTTATCGTATAGGTGTGATCTGGACAGATGCCACCCATACACTGATATTCTTTGATTAAATGAACACTGGGTTGATCACGGTATGTTAACAATGTAATTATTCCTGACTACACGTGTGTATCTATCTTTAGTAGATCTTCATTTATTCAAACACTGTTATTTGGATGTTATATCTGAATTAGATTTTGTTACATTGAATAGCACTGAGGGCCACGTTGAGGCATGCGGTGTTATTATCGATTCAAATGAAAGACCATGTAGTGAACATGTTAAGCGAAATTTTGATTCAAGTTTCACGTAAATGTAAATGTAAAATGTAAATCATCATCCTTACTGGCGATTTCAATATAAATTTCGATAGTAATTGTAACAACAAAAATTATAAGTTGAAATGTTCAGTGCCTTTGAATTCAAAAACATCTCGAATATGTATACTAGGGTGCAGTGTTTATTCCAGTTGCGGAGGAACCAAAATATCTGGGTTGTTACCTTGTATAGTAAGCTCATGTAGAATTAGCACCTGGAAAACACAATACACAAAGCTAGACAATCGTTATGAGCATGTCGAATGACATGTGGAAAGAAATGGAGTCTTGCCCCAGAGCAACTTCAGTGGCTATATGGCTCGCTTAATTGCAGAGAACGGCCTGCATGATGATTACTGGAGCTTTTCGCTCTACATTCACTGCAGCCATGGAAGTGATTTTAGCCTTGCCCATCTTTCATCTGGTGATAAGAGGAATGGCTAGAGTGGCTTTCTACAGATTCCATCATCTTTCCCAAACTGGAACGGGTATCTTCGGTTTTGTGCCCGGCGCCTTACAGTCTGGAATCGAGGACCAGTTGCTGAGTATGAAGTCTGACATAGCAATGCCTAAAAACAACATGGAGCGACCATTCCAGATCATCAATTCCGATAGAACGGCTCCAAGGACCGTCTGCTTGAGGGTTGTTGATACATGGAGGGCTCAAAAATTGGAGCTAGTGTCTACGGTCGAAGTGCTGCCAAGGAACAGTCGATCTGTCTTGGCGGACTTGCGACAGTTTTTCAAGCAGAAATATTCGCCATTGACCTACGTGCTAACCTCTTGCTTGTGGGGGATTGATAAATATGTCAATTAAAATCATCACCGCTAGCCAAGCTGCACTGAAGGCACCTGTACGTCACTTAAGGTGCAGAAATTTCGCTCCGCCCATTCTAAACTAGGAGGGGTCTGATATGGGTACCCGGACACTCGGGCGTTGAGGGGAATGAGAAGGCGGACTCATTGGCTGCTCGAGGAACAGGCTTGGGATTCATCAGACCGGAGCCTAAGCTCGCAATTCTCCTGGAGACTGCAAGAATGGAAAATAACCGATGGTTGGATAAGAAGGTACGTGACACTGGATGAGTCTCTCAGGTCTCAGACACGCTCGACTTGCTCGGCTCGGCTTAAACTGAAGTGTTTTAATCGCCATACTAACGGGGCACTGTAGCCTCAGGAAACACCTAGATAAATTAGGATTGATTGCGGATCCTTCATGTAAGCTATGTGAAGAAGATATAGAATCAATGGAACATGTTATGTGCCAGTGCCCAGCAGGGGACTAATTAAGCTCTCACCCACATAGCTCATATTCTTACAAGAAGGATGGAGCTAGTGGGTGAAATTTAGGACAGAGTGTGCCACAATAGACCATTGGGCCGTGTTGGCCGGGCTGCTACGCAGCTCTCACTCATAATCTATCTGTCTAATGAAATACTTTGGAATTGTCTCGTTTTTCTTTATATTTTGTTAATAATAAAAACAAGTAATGTGTTTTTGGAATTTTACTTAATAATTATGATTCGTAACGCGTCTCACTACACCGTAGCTTCTTCAGACGAATGAATGTACAGAAAATAAGAATGAGAATATAAATATAAACGTTCTTAAATAATTAAAAGCTTATTGGGTTGATTCTTCTCAATTGTTTATTTATGACAGGTATATCCAATAAAACTAAGGAATAGATTGCTCCCCGAAGAGATTCAATAGAGGTGAAGGCTTAAATCGACTTGTTCATTGATGAGTCTACCTGAGTGTTTGTACTTGTTGATTTCTAAAGTTTCCCAAAGATCTACCTTCCAATATTTATTATCTGCATGCAAAATCTCAAACTGTGGGTCGAAAGAGTGATTATTTTCTAAGAGATGATTCGCGTAATTTGAATCTGATTTTTTATTTGAAAAACTGCGTTTCTGTTCCGATATTCTAATATTAAAATTTCTATGTGTTCTACCAATGTAGAAATTATCACAGTAGGGTGTATCGTTTTTGACTTTTTTTCGAAATTCAAAAAAGTATAGTGCGGAAAAGTTGCATTTGGGGGCATCGAGCATCTGTGATTTTTTTCAGAATTTTTGAACAATGCCTATGGGTCGCGCAATGCCCTCAAAGTTTCTTATGTTGTGTATAGGCAACCCGCACAACAATCTTGCGTTTTCAAGCTGTTTTAGGGTTCTAAAGTCACATTTCTGAACTCTTTCTTTTGTTTTTAGTTGTTTTTTTATGGAGTATAAATGAAAGAAGGATTTCGCTGTATTGTTAGGCTCTTTTTTACTTTTATTGTACAATACAATATTAGAGTTAAACATCATTATAAATTAAAATTTCAATTATAATATCTGCTTTGTTGGGATTAAATGATAATGGAAGATTAATACAATTAAAGCCAATTGAATATTGTTACAAACAAGTGTTAATAAAGCATGGATACAATTTAACGTTAATGCAGCTTTGGTAAAATTAAATTTTGAAAATCAGAATTTCCTATGAACGCTTCCGCTCTTCTTGTGCAACGGCGTAGTCCTTTTTGGTATGTAGAGATGGCATCCGTTGTCTGGACTCCAGTTTTGCTTTCACCTACGCGTCACGAGATTGTGGCCCAAAAACAGAGGAAGAAGCTTCTGTTACTAATTTTACCAGCCTTTCGACAGCCTGAGTGTGGCAGGGGAAAGCGGTTAATTCCTTATCACAGAATGCTCGACTCCTAATATTTTCTTCTATTTCTTCGGGTGATAGTGATCGGGTTAGAGGGGGCTCGGTCACAGGGTGCGAAGACCAGTCGTAGTAGTGCTCAGCGTTGAACTTTAATTTGGGCAATTCGAAGGCGCGTATTCCCTTCGTCGATCTTGCCTTTTTTATTCTTCTCCAAGCAAGAGCTCTCGTGTCGGGATTGCCATCGTTGATCATAGCGAACAGCACATTCTCAGGGTGTCCAAAATAGGCATTGTTCTGAATAACCACAATATTCGGCAGTTTGAGAGGCAGGTAGCGTGACAGTCGAATCAACTTCCATAAATGTATTGGACCCTGGGCAATCGAGGGTTCTTTTTTTACTGAGTACCAAACGGGAGCGTAAACTTTCATTACATACGAAGCCAACTGGCGAAGCGCCTCCGAAGGCTTTTCGGTACTAATGTATAATCGTAATACTCTACTAGCTGTTGTTAACCACCTAGATTGTACAACAGGGCCTGTTTTCTGCTTGATGGGTTCTTTTGGACAATGTCCACTTGAGACAGCGGTACATAAACGTAGGAGGTATTTCTGATCGGTGCTAATATCTGTCAAACCTTCCGTGTCTTCTATCCAATCAACGGGGATGGCGTCTAACTTCGTCACTCGTCGATTTTCGCATTGTAAAATAGCTTCTCCAATGGGTCCACCGGTTTGCTTGTGGATTTTTAGTTTCTCCGTCTGAATATCGCATGAGATGTCGGAAAGGTAGCTCGTTCAAATGGAGTTGACAAACAACATGCTGCACAGGAGCGTTGATAGCTATCTCTATGAGTCGCATCACACCTTGGATCCGACCAGTATTGACGTTAGTGCCGTCACATCCCAGCACTGTTAATTTAGAAATATCGATTTTCTGTTGATCAAAAAAAAATCGCATACTTTTGACGATATCATCAGCGGACCCTGATGAAGGTGAAACATGGCCAAGAAACTTCGACCCTGGTTCTTCTACTAAGCATACATGTTCCTCAGTCTCGTCTTTGCGATAAAATCGACTTCCTTTCTTCTCTTTTTCAAGAGTTCGGTCCTTACGTCCGTCAAAATACAGACCCTAATAAATTTGGTTTCGGTTTCAGTATTCCTTTGAAATTTTTTTTGTGTGACTTTGCTTTTATCTATAACTTTTTCTTTTTCTTCTAAGGAAATTGTACCAGCGTCTTCTAAAGCGGCGCTTGCTATCAACGCAACATGTCTTCTTGATACACCTGATCTGTAAGCAGCTGACGCCACGTGTGTTTCTAGATGTCGAGGTTTGTGGTTCAAAATCGGAATCGTTACCGCTGGTATCCTGATGACTCGAGGAAGACTCTTCTGCTTCTGACGCTGTTTGCTCTTCTAGCTTGGGACGCTTGCGCAATACAGGATGAGAATCCATGTCTGAGCCAGTAACCTTTTTCGCGTTTCGTTTTTTCCTTTCTTCTTTCTTCATTTCTTGATATTTAATAAGAAAAGAGTAGCCTGTTCCTGCTTGACGCACTTAGCATAAAGAACCTAACCGAACCAAATACGAGAAAAATAGCACTCTGGTATTTATAATTTCTTGTTTTCTTCCTCTTATTCGTTACATCGTAGTCTTTTATTCCTTTAGACCTCTGAAAACACTTGAAATCGCCAAAATTGTTGTGCGGGTTGCCTATATACAACAGAAGAAACTTTGAGGGCATTGCGCGACCCCTAGGTATTGTTCAAAAATTCTGAAAAGAAATCACAGATGCTCGATGCCACCAAATGCAACTTTTCCGCACTATACTTTTTTGAATTTCGAAAAAAAGTAAAAAACGATACACCCTATTATCACAGTCATTGCAATTCAATCTATAAACACCTGATTTATTGTTTTTACCTGATTTGCTTTTATTATTTTTCATATATTTGCCTAAATTATTATAAGTTTGGAAAGCTATGTTGAAATTATTGCTACTCAATATTGTTTTTATTATTGATAATGGAATTTTATCAAGTAAAAGCCTCCCAAATTCAAATGTTATATTTTGTTAATAATTTATCCCGTAAACTTTGTTTTTTATGGTATTAATAACACTACATAAGAGAAGTAGTTTATTATTTATTGACTAGAAACTTGAAGAGGTCTACTAGAGACAAGATCGTTTAAGTATTGTGTTCGCAGACTGACGAACCAGTGTTATTTTGTTCGGAACACAGGATAAAATTCAAATGCATTCGGCAAGCACCTGACGGACTCGTTTTGGGTGCGCCGAAGTCATCATAAAAGGCAGGATTACCACGTGGTTCTATGAATTTAACGAGAAAATCATGTGTCACAATTTTTTTCTCATTTTTGTGTTTGGACATACTACCATATTCAGCTTCATGTTACTTACACAACAATTTTTTGTAGGCCAGCGTGATTAGATGCCTACCGACACCAAAAAAGAAATTTAAAATGCGTTTAATTTCTGGACGAAGTGTGATTGGAAATTATAACTTCCCCAATATCCTTACATGTTTACTATGTGCAGTTACACATACCTTACGCTGAAGCTCCCCATGGTAGGCAACATTACTGATTATCTTGGTATTCTGCTTTATTCTCAATATCTCAGGGTCGTCTGCTACCTGAGTGAATTTTCCCTTGCTCGCTTCGAAATCTGCATGGTACTTTACATTGGACTGGATTTTGGTATTGGCGGCGATCCTTTTCAACTCTGGGGTTTCCGCCATTGTTGTAGCCTTCGCTTTTGGAATGTGCCTGTATATGAAAACATAATACGTGAGAATTACATAGATCTTCAAGCATATGTGTATTTCAATCAATGCTATCCTGCGTATCCAGTGCCGAGTCGAACAGATAGTTCCCGAAAGTATTCGATTTGTAGCCAATGTTGTCACAATTTATCTTACGTCGGAAATTGAAAATGAAATAGCAGAGATAAGAAGTGAAAACGATAGCAAAACACTCCTAATCAGTGGTGTAACTTCTCGGGTGCGGAAGGGATATGCGTGACTCGTATTTTTTCGCAAGTGGGCTCATGAACCCGCGCTTGATTATCTAAATGAATAGATACATATTTTGAGTTCTTTTATACAGGGTAGTGCGGTATAGCAAAAGATGTTTTCAAAATCTAAAGAGTATCCAAAATAGTCAAATGATATTCGAATCTGACCTCTCTTTTCAATGATTCAATAAGTTCAACATGATCGATAAAAATGAGGGAAAATATTTACCCCTGTTTGGTATACATTTTCTGACAATCTGAGTGCACAATAGGAATTACTTCAGAATTTTTTTATAAGCTAGAACCTTTACTATTTTTTTATTTTCGAACCCAAAGGAGTCTGAGGGATTCATAACAGAAACAACTAAATATAATTGTGATATGTTCTTATAAATGTAGAAACAATAATATACAACAAAGAGAAAAAATTTTTCTTTCAATATTTTCTAGCAGTAATTAAATTGATAGCATATCAGTCTTCATTTTCCTTTGAACGCATCTTAAATAAGTAGCTCTTCATAGATTTGGAGAAGGCAGCAAGGTTTGGAGAAGTCTTTATATATTGCGGTAATTGAGATAAAAAACACAAGGTTTAACTTTAATCTACACTTTATTTGAAAAAATTCGACGACGTTTCGCTGACACAGCAGCTTTATCAAGAATGACAAACAGAATGAACAGTATGATATTATAAACAAATCGTAGAACAAGTTGGATGAATAACAGGAAAATCCACACCGAGCCATTGTACAGTTAGTATGAAAGGTAATAAAAACTAATTAAACAAGTTAAGTAGGGGTGAATAATTCACATCTACCTGCTCATTCAAAAGCTTGTCCGAATGTTTGTATCTATTTATTTCTAATGCTTTTAGGAGATCTAATTTTAAACTTTTTGATTTTATATGTAATATGTCAAAGTTTTTAATGAATAAATGGTTTTCTTTTATTAAGTGGTTTGAATAATTTGAATCAAATTTATTTTATCGAAGCTACGTTTATGTTCAGATGTTTTTATGCCAAAACTCCTATAGGTCCTACCGATATGAATTTTATCACAAGAACCGCAATTGAGTTTATAGATTCCTGATTTACTTGATTTTTCAATACGAGATTTATTATTTTTAATATGTTTGCCTAAGTTATTAGAAGTTTTGAAAGTTATATTAAGATTTTGTTTGACGAAAAAGGATTTAATATTTGTACTTGCAGAACCGCAGAATGTTAAACTGTTGAATATTTTATAGTCTTTATGAATAGGATATACTTCATTTATTGCTTTCTGATGCAGTTTTTACGAATGATTAGATCTATCATATCCGGATTATATGAATTATTAATGGCTATCTGTTTGATGATGTTTAACTCTTCATTATAATCTTCTACTGATAAAGGTAAATTGAATAACCGATGTACCATGCTGTTTAAAGCTGCAACTTTGTGTTGAATTGGATGTAATGAGTAGTTATGTATAATTGTATCAGTATGTGTTGGTTTACGAAAGACCGAAAAAACATGATTATTATTTCTTTTAGTGATTTTCAAGTCCAAAAATTGATGGAATCGTTCTGTTCAATTTCTATCGTGAATTTAATGTTCAAATGGATGGAATTAATGAAATTAAGAAATAAGTCTAATTGACGAGTAGTTCAATGAAACATACTAAGATGTCGTCAACATATCTATACCAATAAAGAAATTTGGAAATGAGTGGATGTGTATGAATTTTCTGTTCAATATTATTCATAAAATCTCTGCTTAAAGTGGACTCAAAGGATTTCCCATGATTAAACCATTTTCACTACTGTAATAGATGTTGTTGAAAGAAAAATAATTTTGTTCAATGCAAACGTCCAACAGATTCAATATTTCTGATTCAATTATGTGGTTAACAGGATTCGAATTCAACATGTTTTCGATTAATATTTTGACATCACCTGGAAGAACACTTGGGTATAAATTCTCAACATCAAACGAAATAAGTTTTGCGTTAGGTGGTAGGTTAACGTTTTTTATGTTATTTATCAATTCGAAAGATTTTTTTATAGAAAATTTTGATTTGAATGAACAATAATTTTTAATGAAATCTATAAGGTAGTGCGACAATTTCACGGCTGGGGCTGTAACGTAAGATACGACTGGTCTAACGGGGTTATTTACTTTATGCAATTTAATGAGTGAATACAGTTGAGGTGGTTGAGGGTTTGGTAAAATTAATTTGTATTTATCTATTGCTTTAATTAAAGATTTTGCGTCATATATTGCAATTTTAATATTTTTCTGGAATGTAATAGTTGGATCTTTGTTTAAAATTGTATAGTTTCGGACGAAATGAAATTTAGAGTTTTAAATAGGTAGTCATTTTATTTAACGCAATAACAGTATTACCCTTATCTGCTTTTGTAAAATAACTTCATTTAGTTGAGATTTTTGTTAGATCAAACAAATTAAATCAGAAATATTGAATCTGTTGGACGTTTGCATTGAACAAAATTATTTTTCTTTCAACAACATCTATTACAGTAGTGAAAATGGTTTGATCATGGGAAATCCTTTGAGTCCACTTTTAGCAGAGATTTTTATGAGAATATTGAACAGAAAATTCATACACATCCACTCATTTCCAAATTTCTTTATTGGTATAGATATGTTGACGACATCTTAGTATGTTTCATTGGAACTACTCGTCAATTAGACTTATTTCTTAATTTCATTAATTCCATCCATTTGAACATTAAATTCACGATAGAAATTGAACAGAACGATTCCATCAATTTTTGGACTTGAAAATCACTAAAAGAAATAATAATCACGTTTTTCGGTCTATCGTAAACCAACACATACTGATACAATTATACATAACTACTCATTACATCCAATTCAACACAAAGTTGCAGCTTTAAACAGCATGGTACATCGGTTACTCAATTTACCTTTATCAGTAGAAAATTATAATAAAGAGTTAAACATCATCAAACAGATAACCATTAATAATTCATATAATCCGGATATGATAGATCTAATCATTCGTAAAAACTGTATCAGAAAGCAATAAATGAAGTATCCTATTCATAAAGACCATAAAATATTCAACAGTTTAACATTCTGCGGTTCTGCGAGTACAAATATTAAATCCTTTCTCGTCAAACAAAATCTTAATATAACTTTCAAAACTTCTAATAACTTAGGTAAACATATTAAAAATAATAAATCTCGTGTTGAAAAATCAAGTAAATCAGGAATCTATAAACTCAATTGCGGTTCTCGTGATAAAATTTATATCGGTAGGACCTATAGGAGTTTTGGCATAAGAACATCTGAACATAAACGTAGCTTCGATAAAAATAAATCTGATTCAAATTATTCAAACCACTCAATAAAAGAAAACCATTCATTCAATAATAACTTTGACATATTACATATAATATCAAAAAGTTTAAAATTAGATCTCCTAGAAGCATTAGAAATAAATAGATACAAACATTCGGACAAGCTTTTGAATGAGCAGGTAGATGTGAATTATTCACCCCTACTTAACTTGTTTAATTAGTTTTTATTACCTTTCATACTAACTGTACAATGGCTCGGTGTAGGTTTTTCCTGTTATTCATCCAACTTGTTCTACGATTTGTTTATAATACCATACTCTTCATTCTGTTTGTCATTCTTGATAAAGCTGCTGTGTCAGCGAAACGTCGTCGAATTTTTTCAAATAAAGTGTAGATTAAAGTTAAACCTTGTGTTTTTTATCTCATTTATATCATGGATCTACATCAAGTAACGGCCTCCACAATTCAAATATTGCGGTAATTGATTAAACCATACTGTTGCTTGACTGGCAATCCTTTTCTGTCCTATGTTAGTTGCAGACGTCATAATGTGGAAATGCTGTTTGGTTCTAGTGTTGTATGCATGCTTATCACTATTAAGAATAAGTTTTATAGGTTTATAATGTAAACCAATTTCACATTATCCAGTCTGACTATTTCTTTAATTTGCAGGATCCTCAGACTCTTGTATAGGGTAGAGGTACTTGTTCTTTTGTATAATCCAAAAAGAATTGTTATTTATTCTGGGATGCCTGCCGATCTTTAAGATCAGTTTCAAGTCCCTGCCCCCTGAATGCAACCAAGTAAGAGATTTGTGAACGGACAAACGAGTAATATAAGTTATATTTAGCCTTTGTATTCAGGTGTATAGAGTTTTTTTTCGGAAAAGGTGACAGACAGCATTGATTTTATTTTTTATGTAACTTATATGCTCTCTAAACTTCGGTTTGGTTATTGATTTTTATGGCTACATCTGTATATTCTTTTTGATAATTAAAAATTACATAATTACATTTGGTTTCATTGAGGGTTATGTTGTTCTCATGTGTCCATTGGGCAATAATGTCTAGATCTCTCTGCGCATCTCGAAATATCTGATTACCTTTGCTTGTTAATAGAAGCATTGAGTCATCTGCAAATAAATTCAGGGATCCTGTAAGCGAGAGACTCGCAACATCATTTATGTATAGCAAAAAGAGTATCGGCCCTAAGATAGATCCTTGTTGAATTCCATATTTTATTGTCACTGTCACTCACTACCTCCCCTATACAAATATATTGCTGTCGGTTTTTCAAGTAAGTTTGGAAGATCTCTAGTGCTTTACCCTGTATACCCATACCATACATCTTCCATTTTAAAATGATTCTTTCTACCACGTCTACCAGCTTTTCGCAGATCGAGAAAGATTGCTACACAAACAGAACAAATCTCTGTTAGTGTGCTTTTCCTGCTAAGATATCCATGTTGCTTATTTTTTATAATCTTGTTTTGGTGCAGGAATTGCAGTAACCTAAGTAGTACAGTTTCGAAAATCTTTGAAAATACTGGTAGGACAGAGATTGGTCGATAATTGCAAGTATCAGCTTCAGAGCCACTTTTATATATTGGGGTAATTTTCGCAATTTTGAGGACATCTGGAAATGTACCTGAGTTTATTTGAGTGTTGATGATTTTAATTAGAACCGGAGTTATTTCATTTGTTACGTCCTTAATCAATTTATGTTTTATTCCATGAATTCCAGGACTGGCATTTGCTTTCAGATTATTTATAACGCCGTGGATTTCTTTCTCATTAGTTTTAGATATGTATAAAGAGACATTTGGCTTGCCAAGGTTGTTACTGTTATTATGTGTATTTCTCTTTGTAATTGGTTTCTCTGCCACTTTCCTTGATGAGTTCTTTCAGTTCCTGAGTGAACCATCCTTCTGAGATATTTGTGGTGTGGTTTCGAGTTTTATATATTGGAGTAATTTTCGCAATTTTGAGGGCATCTGGAAATGTTCCTGAGCTTACATGAGTTTTGATGATTTTAACTAGAACCGGAGTTATTTCATTTGTCATGTGCTTAATCAATTTAGGTTTTATTTCATAAATTCGAGGACTGGCATTTGCTTTCAGATTATTTATAATGCCGTGGATTTATTTCTCTTTAGTTTTAGCTACGTATAAAGAGACATTCGGCTTGCCAAGGTTGTGATTGATATTATGTGTATTTCTGTTTGTAATTAGTTTCTCTGTCACTTCTGTGAAATAATCATTCAAAAGATTTACGATTTTTTCAGGTTGAGTAATTTTTTTCCCATCATTCATTGAGATATCACAGTGATTTCTTTCTCCACATTGTCCATTCATTTCTTTCATTGTATCCCATGTCTTTTTCATTGATCCCTCACAGTCTTTCAATTAAGATGCAAAGTGCTCCTTATTCCACTCGCCTATGTAGATCTGCAAATTCAAAACATATTTTTTATCTCTTTTCTTGATGAGTTCTTTCAGTTGCTGAGTGAACCATTCTTCTGAGATATTTGTGGTGTGGTTTCGAGTTCTTAGTGCGGTACATTTGAGAGTTTCTTCTGTAATAATTTCGGTAAGTTTGTCAAAATTCATTTGACTGCATTTCAACTTACTCTGGAGCTCATTCTTTAGTTTTCCATGATTCACTTGTTAAGTTTCATATAATTGTTTCTTGGGATTTGAATGCGAAGGTAAGTTTATGGTGAACGTAACACAGTGCGTGAAAATGACACTTCAAAATTCTAACACCCGGGAGACATACCTAGTATACCTATATCGGGTACGCTGAATCTAGTGGTAGCCACCGTTTTTGAAAGTTAACTCTTGTTTAGGAGATATTCGCCTTTGAAGTTAGTTGATTTTAGTAGGGTTCGTCGCTTATGACTTCAGTACATTATATGCTTGTAATTCCCAAACCGTTCGGAATATCGCTTTACTGTCTTTGGCAAAGTTTTAGCTATTGTCATGGCCAACAACTTCAAGGGAATTTCGCTTTGAAATCTTAAAATAAGAAAAGAAAACACATTTCCTATAGTTAAATCAAAAAATTTAAACGTACAATCATGATTTTAACTCAAATTTCTCACAGATGTCACTGTTAATACGTATTTATTAGTATTGTTACTACGTATTTTGCTATGTATTTGTGTGCCAACAGATTTCCTGAGTACAACCTACACCAGAGAATCAGAATCATACAAAACATCAAAAGGGGTATGCATTTTGGGAGTCCATGTAGACTACAGACCGAGCTGGAGATATCACATAGATAAGGTTGCTGCGAGTATGGCAAGATACGTACATGCGCTGAGAACTTTAGCAGATACTGTGAGCCAGGGAGCAGCGTTCATGGCTTATCATACTTATGTACACAGTAGGCTCCGATATGGAATTGTGTTGTGGGGGAATTCGCCAGAGGTAGATACGATACTGTCGTTGGAGAAGAGGAGTATTCGTGGCATGTTGCGGCTTCCATTCACAGAAAATTGCAAGAAATATTTCGTAGAGAAATCTGTGCTCACAATAATTTCACTGTATATTTATGAGTCAGTTATTTTCGTCGCTACTAACAAAGAGCTATTTGAAGGACAGGAAGCAAATACGAAACTTGAATCCACCTCGCATGAAGTGTACTTTCTCCAGAAAAATGCAAGATATATGCTGGTGCCAATCTTCAATAGAATCCCTCAGAATATCAGATCTCTCCCTGATGAAGAGGTTGATGAAGAACCATATTATACGCTTGACGAGTTCCTTAATAATAGACTGTGATATTCAATTTTTTTTCATTTTTTGTTTCTGTGCACTGAATATGTATGTATATAAATGCTTGCCTCATAAGTCTTATATCTGTTTTTATATACAATTATGATTTTTACAGTTGTAAATTATTATATTTATATTATGACATGCTATGCAACCTTGGGGGTTTTATGGAGTACATAAAGTTTGAATTTGAATAACTGAACTGATATCCAGTAGTGAAATTTGACACAAATGTCACTAAAAGTTTTGCCAACATCAAAAAATATATAAATTTCAATAGAACCAGATTTTCAATTTATGAATGTTGGTCATAATAGTACATCACTGCACTATTTTCAAATAAATTATTTATGACTAAGCAAGTCTCCTTTCTTTTCTATCTTATATAAGAAAAACATATAAAAGGAGAACATTTATATTGTTCAATGAATTATAGTAATTTAACCAAGCCTAGTTAGAACGAGATGAATTAACCCCTTTATATCATCTTTCTTCATTACCTATAGGACTATTAGTGCTTCTATAACAAACCAATTTATTTCTCGACATTTTGACCATTATGTCATATAAAACTAATAGATAAAATTAATAACCAAAATTCTAATTGGTTATCTAATAGGAAAACTTTCTGTAGGCATAATGAATCACACATTACTAAGTGAACTTCCAAAAAAATTGTAGCAACTGATTATCATCATATCTTGTATCTATCAAGGAAACCACATATTAATCATTTCCGTTAGTGTTTATCTCACCACTAAAAATTTCTTGAAAATAACATTATTTCAAGTAGATCAACTTATGAATGCATTTTTTAAAGGTCCTCAAAAATGCATTGAAAATTACTTACGCTTCACAGTATGGTTCCTTGTTAAATCCTTTGTAGTTTCTCATGTTCAAAGCCATACCACATTCTTTGCATTTGAAACATGGTTTGTGCCATATCTGGAAATTATAGTTATTGTAGTTTTAATAGCCTAATAATAGCGAGGACAATACATAACATAATTAGAAAGATTTTGTGAGTCATTCTTTACAATTATAGCCTTGACTCAAATATGCCCTAATGTGGAACATTACATTATACCATATGTACTCCACATTTTTCCATTTTTTTAATATGCTCAAGAACAAAATGCAACCTGAAATATAACAATTCCTCTCACCTTATCCAGACATTTGAGCTCTTCAGTTGGATAAACCGTTTTTTCGCATCTAGCACACTTTTTACTCATTTTGTTCTATATTTATAGAATTTAGCATTAATTAGATTATTTTCAATTGACGAGAAACTCGTTCCCCTGCAAATTTGGACTTTGCCGTATTTTATTCTCTCCCGATATAAAAATTAAAAATAACTAAAAAATTGTGATCTAAATCACACCCAATTATATTTTTCTATGGTCTATTCCATGACTAAAGACAACTATCTGTCAGAAATTTGACAAGTCGTAAACCATAGAGTAGTAAGGCAATTTTTCGCGAATCTTTTCGATATTATAGCATTCTCAGGATGCGTTCATAAAATATGGTTCGAGTAGCATAGTTCCTTATGTCACTCCAGAGTAGTTGTGATCGGATATTTCAAACAATGAGTTTTATTATAAAAGAGTTTCATAAATGATGAAGCTCTAAGTGACTTTTCTGATGATGTAAACAGAGTTAGTCTTCACTTTCTTTCACAACTAATTCTTATAAATTTAAAAGTGGACTTCGAAGGCATTAAGAATATCTCTTGCTTATAAGATTAACCTCTAAAGGTTCCTTTTCATTAGAGCGTTTTGACGCTGATTCGGATGGTCACGTGATTGTCAGCGTTTACGCTGGACAGTTGAGATTTCTGAACTTCATAGAGTCAGACGCTAAAAGAGACAAGCGATAAGTTTATATTTTCCGTCTTCAAGGGTTGCCAATAAAAACCCTGAGGCAACCAGTTTTCTTCGATATAAAATGGCTCAGTCTCTTTTTATAGTTAACCAGTTATTGCGCCATATTAGCTTTAGATACTCAAACAACATAGTTAGAGGTTTTGAAAAACGAATTTCGCAATATATAACACTAAAGATTTCAGAAATGATACCAGATCAATGAAAAATAGACTTCATATTCATCAAGTCAGTGTTTTAACCTAAAATAAGTGATGAAGGACGTATTTGGACGCAGAATGCCCCTTTTCATGGGAGCGATATGATTTCATAGTAAAATAGGTCACATGACCATTTTAACGCTTGAAACGAGCATCAAAACGCTCCAATGAAAAGGCACCTTACTAGAAAAAGTTAATCTAATTTAAGACTTTCATTTTATTAAAAAATGATGAATCAAATTTACAAACAAATACATTCAAACATCTTAATTACCCACGGTAAAAGTCTAGATCACATCAAATTTTCTCTGAAAATTTAAACCTATTTCCAAATTGTGATTCCAAAACAATTTCATATTCACTCGATATAACAATCAATTTTAATTGGTTAGACATAACCAAAGGACACATCAAGTCGAAGGCCTAATTTTATACGAAAATGATCCAGGGAAATGGTCGATGCCAATTGTGTTTATCTCAGTTTTCGTAATTTTTTTCTTCAGTACAGGTTTAGGACGATGAATTTGAGGCGGACCTGAGAAAATTTAAAGATGTCATGAAATATTCTAATGACGTAAATTATCTTACTTACGACTTTTCATTTCTATGTCTAGAGGGCCAAGGATATGCATTCTCTTCTGAATTAATGATGCTGAGACTGCTTTCTGGAGTGGCGGAGGATAATTTCGTGGTAACTCTGAAAAAAATTATACCGATCAATAGATGGAAACTATTTGTGAATTTGAAGAGTAACAAATAACGAAATCAAGTGGAGGAAATATTGTCTTCACTGATTCTTCTTGGCTTCAGAAGTTTTTATTGTGGAAATGACATTCATTAGTTAAGAGACCAAGGATTATCCTGGTGTCGATTTCGAAGTACAAGGACTTAGATTCTGACAGAGCGATACAGACACATTTCATGAACGCGCCAAATTGATGTAAGCTTTGCTTTTTTCATTTTTATTAGGCGTATATCGAGATATTTTCTAACGGGTAAAAAGAAATAAATACACTCGGAGGCAAAATTAACGAAACACTCGAAAATTTAACCAAATTCGAAGTTCGATATTTTTCCTAATTCTCAACCGATTTAGATGATTTGAAAAAAAATTTATACGGGGGCAAAACTAAAAGTGTTTTTTTGTCAAAAATTCGTAACACCCTGCGGAATTTTGTGGTCCGAGTTGAAACGTACAATATCATGGTCTATCAAGACACATCTTCCTACAGTAACGCCCTTCTTGTTTCATGCGTTTATCTCTATTTTTGCAAAATATATTTAATTTCAAGTGGAAAATTACCATTTTGGAGAAATTCCATTGAATCAAGAAATTGTCATTAAAATTCGTCTATCAATTTGGAATTTTCTTATTATCACTCAGGCGTGTCGAAATTGTCGTTTGCGATTTTTATGTTCGAATTGCATTAGTTATTGATGACAATTTGCTTAATTTGGTGAAAATTAGGAATTCATAGGAGATAACAGTCGGTAGGTATTAAAATACACAACCGAATTCTGGGACCATTGATAAAACTTTTCATTTACACATGTGCACACCTTTTTTTATCAAATATGAAATACAACACACGTTTTTTTGTATATGACCACATTTGCACTTGTTTAAAGAATGAGAGTTTTCCATTCTTTGATTTGATACAAATTCGATCGGTTGCGGTGTTTTGTGATTCTTTTACTGTTTACGTTTCGAAACGATATTTTTCATTCAGAATAAGAGATATACCACCAACCTCAGTAGCAAGGGCAGTTACATTGATCGAGGAAGGGTGCACCTACCGCTCAGTCGGTACCATGTTGGGTTTCTCGACGTCGGTTATCCATCGAATCTACCGACGTTACAGGGAAACTGGATTGTACGTGAGGAGGCGAGGACAAGGAAGAAATCGGGCAACCCGCGCTATACATGACCGTTTCATCGTCAATCGAACCATAAGACATCCTCGTCTTACTGCTGTTCAGGCACGTAACCTTTTACAAGCAGTGGATAACATTAATGTCAGTGTGAGGACAGTCAGAAGACGATTAAATGAAGTTGGTCTGAGATCATACGCGCAAGTAAGAGCACCAAGACTCGATAGAGCCCATCGGGTAGCAAGATTGGCGTTTGCTAGAGAGCATGTAGCATGGACAATCAATCAGTGGAGACGAGTTTTATTTAGTGATGAGAGCCGATGTTGTGTGAATTTCGTGGATGGTAGAGATAAAATATGGAGGCATCGAGGGGAACGGTACAATCAAGCGAACTTCGCAGGAACTGAGCAATACGGTGGAGGGTCAGTTATGATATGGGGTGGCATATGCTTGGGAGTACGAACAGAACTGGAGATTATTGGCAATGGATCACTTAATGCCCATCGGTATATAACAGAAATCATGGAGCCCCATGTTGTGCCTTTTGCTCCTTACATAGGGGAAAATTTCCTTTTTATGCACGATAACGCGCGCCCTCATACTGCGCGCATAGTGATAGAATATCTCAATGAAGTTGGGATCACACGAATGGACTGGCCGTCGCGGTCACCGGATTAAAACCCGATCGAACACGTTTGGGACATTCTTGGAAGAAGGGTTCGACAACGGAATCCAGGCAACGTTGAAGAGCTGACATCGGCTTTGGTGGAAGAGTGGGACAACATACCTCAACAGATGATAGACAACATCATTGGGAGTATGCGAAATCGTATGCGCGCTGTAATAAGAGCTCGGGGGGGTCATACTCGCTACTAAAATCAAATGTTTTTTTGTGGGTCATCATGAACATTCTTCTCAACATGTTTATTTCATTTCACGAGTGTATCGCCAGGATACACACCTGCTCTCAATTTTGGACAGGAATGATAATTATTATAGAGTGTCAAACAAAAAAATTTAAAAATAAATGTGCAAAATCAACGATTTTTCCAGTGTACTTCGAGTTCTCCCGGAGCGTGAAATTGGGGAGTGAATTTCAAAAATTTTCATTTTGTTAGATTTCCGCTTCTGTAATTTTGATTTTATTTTTTGGCTAACCTCCGATGTTATGCACCTACGCAAGATTAAAAATAAATTCTTGAAATTTGTGACTTTTCGCTTCAAATTGGATATCTCTTGTAAAAATAGAGATAAATGCATAAAACAAGAAGGGCGTTACTGTAGGAAGATGTGTCTTGACAGACCATGATATTGTACGTTTCAACTCGGACCACGAAATTCCACAGGGTGTTACGAATTTTTGACAAAAAAACACTTTTAGTTTTGCCCCCGTATAAAATTTTTTTCAAATTTTTTTTGTTTTCTCTTATAATTTCTACAAAGCAGAAGAGTTGATCTATAATCTAAATCGGTTGAGAATTAGGAAAAATATCGAACTTCGAATTTGGTTAAATTTTCGAGTGTTCCGCTAATTTTGCCTCCGAGTGTACTTTGGGAGGTGCATTGCGATTTTGGTTTTGTTGCTTGTTGCAGTTCGTCGTCAAAATGTCCCATATAGACCACTACCGATGCAACAAAGTAAACAGAGCATGGTCTGAATTAATTTTGGTTGGCTTTACACGATGGGGACATAACAACCTTATTGCGCGCACACGAAGTGGCTCCTGCATCTGCTTATATTTCATATGCTAGTAGTGAAAATATATTTCAGCTTCTGCAACAAAACAATTTCGGAACCAATCACTAAAAATAGCGTTTGTAACCCACGCTTTCTTGTTAGCACGCTAAAACACGGGCAGGTCGTTCTTGTCTTGATTTTTTTTCCAGATGCATTAGAACATAGCAGCAGTGAAACTCCATCCTTTGCTGCCTTAAATCCAGGAGTAG
Organism: Cryptolaemus montrouzieri; assembly: GCA_013387265.2. NCBI lineage: Eukaryota > Metazoa > Arthropoda > Insecta > Coleoptera > Coccinellidae > Cryptolaemus > Cryptolaemus montrouzieri. The sequence continues at coordinate 155,484,702 of JABFTP020000185.1, read as the reverse complement.
ACTTTTCGCTTTTGGAAATGAATGTTCTGTTTGGCAATCTGTTCCAAAACAGTTCAGCTTCGTTTGCATTAAATACTTGCTCAGGTTTGTATCCCCCTCAGCTACTTGATTTTTAGACTCTTCTGGATTTCAATGCTATGCAATGATTGTCGCATCTTAAATTCATTGAACAAACCTTTCGATGCTTGAAATCCTCCACTTCCACAACTACCACTAGCTTCTTTCAAATGTGCGCAAAAGACGCCTTTCCTTCTCCCGGATAATTTGATCACTCAAGGCACTCATTTCTGCTTGCGGTGTTCGATCCATTATGACAACGACCTTATTTTATCTTTTTTATCGATCGTACAGTTGTTTCGCCAACATTGAAAGAGCGCGATATGAATGAAAACGAGTCTCCAAGGCGTAAACAATCAAGCATTTCTATTTCTAAAAAAGATGAAACAATAAAAAACGCAAAGTGGCTTTTACCAAAAGACGGGACGTCTAATAAGTGGCATTTGAGAATATACTTTATGCATTGAGTAATAAGATCGCTTCACTTAATCAGTATTTTTGTTTACATTCTAAGAAACACTGATCGCGGCGAAGGCGGCTTATATCAAAGGAAAAGCCGAACTAACGCAGCGGCGATATCATTTAAGAACATACTTTAGGTGTAGTAGCGATAAGGTCTATTTTTCTTTTTTATTAGTCCATTTGACGACGCGTTCACAAAGGATACCGAATCCCATTTATTAATACATATCTATGTACCGAAGTACCGATTAGAATTGGGTCGCATTTTTACTATTTTTGTATATTGTTATATTTTATATACAGTGTGTTCCAACGAAAATTTGACCCCCCCTCTAACTCCAAAATGAGTAACATTAGCGAAAAACACCAAGACACGTCGATTTTTGTTTCGAGGGGGAGCATTTTTCGAAATAATTCGAAACTTCTCAGATCAACCCCCTACCCCCAGCAACCCTAACTTTGAAATTCATCATAGGGAATAAGGGTCGAGTGGCACATTACTGAAAAGGTCTGTCAATTCTCCACCTTGATTTGTCATTTTTAGAATTTTAAATTAACATACAGGGTGTCCCAACCAAGGGTGAAGTTGAATTCCTAGAAATCCCAAATACTAAATGAAATAGATTTATTTTGGCATAATGCAAGCGCAGGTTTATGCTCGGTCTAGAAAAACGACCTACACTTGTGAATTTGGAGTTGGTGCAATCAACCCCCTATTTCCAGCATCCCCAACTCAAAAATCATTCGATCGATAATAGGTCAAGTGGCACCTCGTTGGAAAGGTACTGCAATTTTCTCTTCGAATTTGGTATTTTCGAAATTCAGAATCATCATACAGGGTGTCCCGAAGCAGGAACATTGAAAATCCAAATAACTTTTGAAACTGGTTCATTTCGGTATACGAGAACATGTTTGATCCGAGAATAGGACTTTCTTGTGTGGTTATAGAATTTTTGCAATCAACCCCTTCCATTCAGCATCCCCAACTTGAAAATCATACAAATAATTCAAGTGGCATATCTTCAGAAAGGTTTTTGAATTCCAGAATGATTAAAGCATTTCATTCAGTTCGGCTCTCCATACAGGATGTCGCTTTCGAAAAATTCAATATCGTCATTTGAAATTATCAACTAAAATTAATTCGAAACTGTTAAAAGTATTGGGGTACGATGTGTTGAGCATCAATTACGAAGAAATAAAGCTGATTTCTGCATTGAAAATGTTCACATTTTTTCATTTCCATCTGGCGTGCAGTCATCTGTTATTTCTCATTTTTGCAATGAAATATTATTATTATTCAGATCAGTTCCTCATTATTGTTGTTGTTCGTCAGTTGAAATTAATCTGAAAATGGTTTATTCCACTGAGGAAAGGGTCGAAATTGTATCGACGTATTTTCGAAATAACAGTTGTGCCAAAGAAACGGCAAGGATATTCGATAGGAACCATCCTGAAAGAGAAAGGGAGTCAGTCACCAGTACGTTAAATATTTGGTTGACAAATTCCTAGCTACGGGTTCGGTGGCAAACAAAAACATGAAGTGGCATGTCCTGTCAGAAATGAGGCAACGGAAGTGGCAGTAGTGGGTCATCTACAAATGGAGAATACTACTTCGATCAGAAAACTATCTCGTCTGACTGGTGTATCAGCTACAACTGTCCATAGAATCGTGAAACATCACAAATTTCACCCCTACAAGGTAAAATTAGTGCATGAAATAAACGAAGATGATCCAGATCGTCGTTTACAGTTTTGTGAAAATCTAAGTGAAAACCTAAACGCTAATCCAAATTTTCTGAATAACATCTGTTTTTCTGATGAAAGCACCTTTATGCTCAGTGGTGAAGTGAATAGACATAATTGTCGATATTGGGACACACAGAATCCTCATTGGTTTAGAGAGGCCCACACGCAAAGGCCTCAGAAGTTGAACGTTTGGGCAGGAATTTTTGGCAATTATCTAGTTGGGCCTTTCTTTATTGAGGGTAATCTGAATGGAAATGGCTACCTACAGTTGTTAGAGGAACACATACATCCGAGATTGACAGAAATTTTACAGAACGATCCAACTCTTTCTGAGGACGAAATGCGTTTTCAACAAGACGGTGCTCCTCCGCATTATGATGCTCGGTGCGCCAATATTTAGACGAAAATTTCCCAGGAAGGTGGATTGGTAGAAGAGGACCTGTTGAGTGGCCAGCCAGGTCACCAGATTTAAATCCCTAGATTTTTTTTTGTGGGGCCATCTAAAATCTAAAGTTTATGCCACAAGACCAGAAAACCTGGAGGAGCTGCGGATGAGGATTATCACAGAATGCCGACTTTTGACTCCTGAAGTTTTCGCTAATGTGAGAAGAGAGTTCGAAAATCGTCTGTATAACTGTATGGAGGTGGGCGGAGGTCATTTTGAACAATTGTTGTAATAATCAAGTTAGTTTTTTGTTTTCAATTGAATACAAGTTCAATAAATCTCGTTTTCCTGTTTAGATGAGCATCCAATCAGTTTCTCCATCATCCCCTCATCCTGATCCTCACGCCAGAAAACCTCGATTGCCAAACTGAAACCAATGCCTCAGTGATTCAGAAAATAGAAAAATCTTTCTGGAACTTTGCCACTCAACCTGTAATCACTTGTATGATTTTTTGAGTTGGGGATGCTGAATGGAAGAGATTGATTGCAAAAATTCCATATTCACGCAAGAGAGTCTTATTCTCGAATCAAACATAAACATGTTCTAGTATTATACCGAAATGAACCAGTTTCAAAAAGTTATTTGGGTTTTCAGTGTTCCTGCTCCGGGACACCCTGTATGCTGATTCTGAATTTCGAAAATACCAAATTCGAAGAGAAAATTGAAACACCTTTCCAACGAGGGGCCACTTGACCTATTTTCGATCGAATGATTTTTGAGTTGGGGATGCTGGAAATAGGGGGTTGATTGCACCAACCCCAAATTCACAAGTGTATACACTGTATAATGTATTCTCAAGAAAACAAAATAATATTTGACTTCTCCAAAGCACCTATTATAAAAAAAATTGAGATTTGAAAATGACGAAATTTGGTAAAACACAAAAAAAAATACTGAACTAATATTTTCGAAACGATATGGAAGCACTTATATTTTTCAGTACGCAGAAGGTCCACCTCTGTTATTGATGACACTTTGGCATCGTCGCGGCATGCTCAATATTAAATTGTCTATTACATTTTGGCCTAAGTTATTCCAAGTCCCCTGAACTGTTAATCGAAGCTCCTGTTCATGATCGAAGACGTTTTGACGCAGGAGATTTCTTTTTAGGGTGTCCCACACATGCTCGATGGAATTCAGATCTGGGGAGCAGGATGGCCACGGTAGAAGATCGATATCATTCTCTTCAAGAACGTTCAAGACAACTCTTGCACGATGAGGAGGGGCATTATCTTGTGGATTTTGACCTATTGTTTGGAGATACGGTACCACTACAAGTAAAACTATCTCATTTGCGTAAGAATTTCCCGTGAGGTTGTTCTGTATGTAAACGAGGCCAGTTCTTCCACCTTCCGCCTCCCTGTCTAACAACTTCTCGAGCATGCTGGAGACGGTTTTGCTTTCCAGCTTCCCTCCTTATTCGAATTCTTCCCGAATCGGGATACTAACTAAATCTAGATTCATCAGTGAAGAGAACGGTGGCCCACCTCTCTTGATCCCAGTTTACGTGTTCTTGGCACCGAGCTAAACGAGCAGCGCGATTTCCATGGGTCAGTTGTGGAACTCTTAAAGGACGTCTGGAGTGGAGTTGACCTTCGTGCAGTCGATTTCTCATAGTTTGGTCGGAAATTTGTACATTATGAACTCGTGATAGCTTCAGTAATAGCTATTATGTGAATTGTTTTTTCTATTCTTGCTATTATTTCCTTAGGGTCATCAAGTTTGTTTCTCATACTTTGTGTGTTCAGATAGAGAATGTTTATTTTGTCTTCTGTGGGTGAGATGATATTTCTTTTCCCGTGAAAACTATAGTGGAACTAGTAGAAATGTTTATATAAACACCTCAAAAAGTCTAGGAACACTTACCAATATCTTTAAAATATGAATTTAATGATTCGAATTTATAGAAATCTTTCGGGTTTTGTTAGGATGTATTGTATATAATGTATTCTCAAGAAAACAAAATAATATTTGACTTCTCCAAAGCACCTATTATAAAAAAAAATTGAGATTTGAAAATGACGAAATTTGGTAAAACACAAAAAAAATACTGAACTAATATTTTCGAAACGATATGGAAGCACTTATATTTTTCAGTACCCAGAAAGTACACCTCTGTTAATAATGACACTTTGGCATCGTCGCGGCATGCTCAATATTAAATTATCTATTACATTTTGGCCTAAGTCATTCCAAGCCCCCTGAACTGCTAATCGAAGCTCCTGTTCATGATCGAAGACGTTTTGACGCAGGAGATTTCTCTTTAGGGTGTCCCACACATGCTCGATGGAATTCAGATCTGGGGAGCAGGATGGCCACGGTAAAAGATCGATATCATTCTCTTCAAGAACGTTCAAGACAACTCTTGCACGATGAGGAGGGGCATTATCTTGTGGATTTTGACCTATTGTTTGGAGATACGGTACCACTACAGGTAAAACTATCTCATTTGCGTAAGAATTTCCCGTGAGGTTGTTCTGTATGAAAACGAGGCCTGTTCTTCCACCTTCCGCCTCCCTGTCTAACAATTTCTCGAACATGCTGGAGACGGTTTTGCTTTCCAGGTTCCTTCCTTATTCGAATTCTTCCCGAATCGGGATAATAACTAAATCTAGATTCATCACTGCAGAGAACTGTGGCCAACCTCTCTTGATCCCAGTTTAGGTGTTCTTGGCACTAAGCTAAACGAGCAGCGCGATTTCCATGGGTCAGTTGTGGAACTCTTAAAGGACGTCTGGAGTGGAGTTGACCTTCGTGCAGTCGATTTCTCACAGTTTGGTCGGAAATTTGTACATTATGAACTCGTGATAGCTCTTGAGCTAATTGAGATGCTGTGGTAGTACGATCTCTTCTGGCTTGTAAAACAAAAAATCGGTCTTGGGCGACTGTAGAAATCCTGAAACGACCTGTATGGCGTTCTTCTACGCTACCTGTTTCGTTGAAACGCGACCATAAACGGTTTATGACACTTGGGCTACTTCCCAGAACAACGGCTCGTAACATCTCTTCTCTATTCAAATGCCATATTTTCATGATCGAATCACAAAACTTGAATCTTTTATTTGTACTTACAGAAGCAAAGTGCCAACTAACTGATTTCAAACACTGAACACATGAAATGATTATAATGCAGCATCGCATCTGCTGCATTTTTAGTTTTTATAAAAAAAAACTGAAATCTGTTGTGGCACTCTACATAATTTGGTGAGAAATTGATGCAGGTGTTCATTTCTTTAAAAAAATCATCCATATTGATCGTTCTGGATACGATATATCGTATCCAGAAGGTGTTTATATAAACTTATAAACTTTTATCCGCGAACAGAGAGATTTCATTGTAGAAATATTTGACGCCATTTATAAATGTTACAGACGTCGTTTCATACAATAGTTTTGTTAATTTTAAATACGCCGCACACAAAGTGTTATACGGGACATATTTGCCAAGTATCCCAGGGAACGTGTTAAAAAATATGTAAACAATTATCTTACCGGGATGGGTATCTGCTAAATTGACAGAGGGTCGACTGGATTTCCTCAACTTTTCATTTTCGAAACGTTTAATGAAATTTCTGGTAGCTGCAGATATCGCCTTATCATCTAGGTTATCTGAAATTATGTTAACATTAACTCATTAGTGCATACAGTCATTTTAGAAGGATCACAATATATGTGCATGTCGTGAATGTTCAGAGAGCGGTGGGGAGCCGGCAACACGTGTACCTTCTCATTAGACCTTTCTCAGAAGCATTTATGTCTTTGGCACGACGTGAAATACGATAGTGTTGAATTTATTGACGACCATAGATCCCAGTTTATATTCTACTAAAAATAGCGGGTAAGTAATATTCAATTACTATTTAACAAACATATTTTTGGAACTCTATTGAAAAATTCCGACGCATTATGTTCTCTTGTTTACAATTTCGATGTTATTTTCACATTTTCTTACCAAGTTTTTTTGTAATGCAAGTTTTTCTCGGCGATCCGCTTAAAAGGACTATATGCACATAAGTCATTTCTGTTTCCATTTCAGATTATCTCTGCATCAATTTTTGCACATCGTAGATTGCGATGATTTCTATGAAAGTAATACGAAAATATATATTGAACCTCTCAATCAAAATACAGCAATCTGAAGAAGATAGCGATGTTTCAGACCAAGAAGCTGGCGATATAAACCACCTAGCCAGAGGTATTCTGGGTCAAGGATGCGAAATTTCTTTCGAGAATAGTGATGATGGGGAAACTCACGATCAACTTTCTGCTAGAAGAAGTGGACTTCAACCTCAAGCCACCACACTTTCCCATTCATCGGAGAGTGATGATGAAGATATATACCACTTTCTGTTAAATAACAGTTTTCCAGGAAGAAGAAAGGTCAAACTGTTCAAAGAAAAAAAAAATTCATAAGTGGACGGGGGATACACCCAAATAGTGAATGAACACCACTTGTGATCCTGTGCCGAATCTCCAGCCGATTTCTTCAAACTTTTTTTCACGGAGGCGATCATGGAAAATGGTATTATAAACAAAGCGTAGAACAAGTTGGATGAATAACAGGAAAATCCACACCGAGCCATTGTACAGTTAGTATGAAAGGTAATAAAAACTAATTAAACAAGTTAAGTAGGGGTGAATAATTCACATCTACCTGCTCATTCAAAAGCTTGTCCGAATGTTTGTATCTATTTATTTCTAATGCTTCTAGGAGATCTAATTTTGAACTTTTGATTTTATATGTAATATGTCAAAATTTTATTGAATGAATGGTTTTCTTTTATTAGGTGGTTTGAATAATTTGAATCAGATTTATTTTTATTTACTTGATTTTTCAACACGAGATTTATTATTTTTGAATATGTTTACCTAAGTTATTAGAAGTTTTGAAAGCTATATTAAGATTTTGTTTGACGAGAAAGGATTTAATATTTGTACTTACAGAACCGCAGAATGTTAAACTGTTGAATATTTTATAGTCTTTATGAATAGGATATACTTCATTTATTGCTTTCTGATAGAGTTTTTACGAATGATTAGATCTATCATATCCGGATTATATGAATTATTGATGGCTATCTGTTTGATGATGTTTAACTTTTTATTATAATCTTCTACTGATAAAGGTAAATTGAGTAACCGATGTACCATGCTGTTTAAAGCTGCAACTTTGTGTTGAATTGGATGTAATGAGTAGTTATGTATAATTGTATCAGTATGTGTTGGTTTACGAAAGACCGAAAAAACATGATTATTATTTTGTTTAGTGATTTTAAGTCCAAAAATTTATGGAATCGTTCTGTTCAATTTCTATCGTGAATTTATTGTTCAATTTTCATAAATTTTTGGACTTAAAATCACTAAACAAAATAATTGAACATTAAATTCACAATAGAAATTGAACAGAACGATTCCATAAATTTTGGACTTAAAATCACTAAACAAAATGATTGAACATTAAATTCACGATAGAAATTCAACAGAACGATTCCATTAATTTTGGACTTAAAATCACTAAACAAAATAATTGAACATTAAATTCTCGATAGAAATTGAACAGAACGATTCCATAAATTTTTGGACTTAAAATCACTAAACAAAATAATAATCATGTTTTTCGATCTTTCGTAAACCAACCAATACTGATACAATTATACATAACTACTCATTATATCCAATTCAACATAAAGTTGCAGCTTTAAACAGCATGGTACATCGGTTACTCAATTTACCTTTATCAGTAGAAGATTATAATAAAGAGTTAAACATCATCAAACAGATAGCCATTAATAATTCATATAATCCGGATATGATAGATCTAATTATTCGTAAAAACTCTATCAGAAAGCAATAAATGAAGTATATCCTATTCATAAAGACTATAAAATATTCAACAGTTTAACATTCTGCGGTTCTGCAAGTACAAATATTAAATCCTTTCTCGTCAAACAAAATCTTAATATAACTTTCAAAACTTCTAATAACTTAGGTAAACATATTAAAAATAATGAATCTCGTGTTGAAAAATCAAGTAAATCAGGAATCTATAAACTCAATTGCGGTTCTTGTGATAAAATTTATATCGGTAGGACCTATAGGAGTTTTGGCATAAGAACATCTGAACATAAACGTAGCTTCGATAAAAATAAATCTGATTCAAATTATTCAAACCACCTAATAAAAGAAAACCATTCATTCAATAAAACTTTGACATATTACATATAAAATCAAAAGTTCAAAATTAGATCTCCTAGAAACATTAGAAATAAATAGATACAAACATTCGGACAAGCTTTTGAATGAACAGGTAGATTTGAATTATTCACCCTACTTAACTTGTTTAATTAGTTTTTATTACCTTTCATACTAACTGTACAATCGACGTCGTCGAATTTTTTCAAATAAAGTGTAGATTAAAGTTAAACCTTGTGTTTTTATCTCATTTATATCATGGATCTACATCAAGTAACGGCCTCCACAATTCAAAAAAAAAGAACAATTTGGTTTGGGTGGCGATGTTGTTTTACCTATAATTCGATTAACAGGACTGGAAGAGAATAAGGGTTATAAACTCTATTTCGATAATAACTTTACTGGTATTGATCTAATATCCCATATAGCGGACCACAATATTTGTGCTATTGGTATTATACGCCAAAATCGTTTAGAAAGATGTCATTTTCCAGAGAAGAATGTATGGAATAGAGAAAAAAGAGGATCTTTTCAGTTTTTATCGAACGAGAAAATTCTGATGGCCCAATGGAAAGACAACAAGGTGGTTACGATGGCCACCAACTTCGAAGATCAATCTATGATGACCGCTAGACGTTGGTGCAAAGAAGCCAAATCCAAACAGAATGTTCCCCGACAAAAAGTGGTATCAAATTACAATAAATACATGGGAGGGGTTGATAATATGGATGGATTAGTAGCTGCGTACCGATCGAGAATGCGGCAAAGAAAATGGTACTGACCCATTTTTCAGTATTTGTACAATGTGAGTGTGATAAATGGCTGGATTTTGATGAAGGAACTGAGACCTGAAGATCCAAAGTGTGCAAATCTTCTAACATTCAGACGTCGCATAGCCGTGAGCTTTCTGGAAAAATATGGGACCTGATCAGTCATAAACTGCCGACAGTTTGTCAACAATAACGATGTTAGGTTCGATAATGTGGGACATTTGGTCAAATACTCTGAAAGTGACAGAGATGTGAAATATACCATAAAAATTCGGAGTTCATATGTGATAAGTGCAATATTGGCTTATACCCTAAAAACTGTTTTTTCGATTTTCATAAGAAATAATGCCAAAAAATATGATGTTTTACCGGGTAGTCAGTTTAATAACACAAAGTCATTAAAAATGGTAAAAACTCTATTTATCTATATAATTTTTGCAAACAATTCAAATATGAAACACAAAATGAGTTAAATAACGAAACATTAAAAATTTTCTGTCAGATAGTTCTTCATCAGAACTGGAAGACTCGCTGTTGCTGTCTTAAAGCTTCAAAGGTTCATTGAGAACTGATCTCTTGGCCACGCCAAAGTTAACGCGCAACACCAATTGTGATCCTGTGCCTCCATCTCGAGATGCACAGTCGTCCGAATCTCCAGCCGATGTCTTCAAACTTTTTTTCACGGAGGCGATCATGGAAAATATCGTTCACCAGACTAAATTTCTATGGGTCACAAAAAAACATTTCTTTAAACTTTTCTATGGATGAACTGCATGTAATCTTTGGAGCTTTATTGATCAGTGGATATGCCAAGTATCCTAATAAACGCATGTATTGGAATGCCACTAATGACTCAACCGTTTTAAGCTTCTCTTGCGTCATCTTCACTTCAATGATAACAACAATGTTTCGACAGACAAACTTAATAAATTGAGACCACTTATTGACGGATCGAATCGAAATTTGACGAGAGCATGACACCATACTATGGAAAGCATTATACGAAGCAATATATCAAAGGAAAGCCAATCAGGTTTGGTTTTAAAAAATTGGGCCCTTTGTCAAAGTGAAGGGTATATTTTAGCATTCGAAATATACACTGGTAAATCTGATAATGAAGAACAATTTGTAAATGAGATAAAAACACAAGGTTTAACTTTAATCTACACTTTATTTAAATTCGACGACGTTTCGCTGACACAGCAGCTTTATCAAGAATGACAAACAGAATGAAGAGTATGGTATTATAAACAAATCGTAGAACAAGTTGGATGAATAACAGGAAAATCCACACCGAGCCATTGTACAGTTAGTATGAAAGGTAATAAAACTAATTAAACAAGTTAAGTAGGGGTGAATAATTCAAATCTACCTGTTCATTCAAAAGCTTGTCCGAATGTTTGTATCTATTTATTTCTAATGCTTTTAGGAGATCTAATTTTAAACTTTTTGATTTTATATGTAATATGTCAAAGTTTTATTGAATGAATGGTTTTCTTTTATTAAGTGGTTTGAATAATTTGAATCAGATTTATTTTAGCGAAGCTACGTTTATGTTCAGAGGTTCTTATGCCAAAACTCCTATAGGTCCTACCGATATAAATTTTATCACAAGAACCGCAATTGAGTTTATAGATTCCTGATTTACTTGATTTTTCAACACGAGATTTATTATTTTAATATGTTTACCTAAGTTATTAGAAGTTTTGAAAGCTATATTAAGATTTTGTTTGACGAAAAGGATTTAATATTTGTACTTGCAGAACCGCAGAATGTTAAACTGTTGAATATTTTATAGTCTCTATGAATAGGATATACTTCATTTATTGTTTTCTGATACAGTTTTTACGAATGATTAGATCTATCATATCCGGATTATATGAATTATTAATGGCTATCTGTTTGATGATGTTTAACTCTTTATTATAATCTTCTACTGATAAAGGTAAATTGAGTAACCGATGTACCATGCTGTTTAAAGCTGCAACTTTGTGTTGAATTGGATGTAATGAGTAGTTATGTATAATTGTATCAGTATGTGTTGGTTTACGAAAGACCGAAAAACATGATTATTATTTTGTTTAGTGATTTTAAGTACAAAAAATTTATGGAATTGTTCTGTTCAATTTCTATCGTGAATTTAATGTTCAATTATTTTGTTTAGTGATTTTAAGTCCAAAATTTATGGAATCGTTCTGTTCAATTTCTATCGTGAATTTAATGTTCAATTATTTTGTTAAGTGATTTTAAAGTCCAAAAATTTATGAAAATTGAACAATAAATTCACGATAGAAATTGAACAGAACGATTCCATAAATTTTTGGACTTAAAATCACTAAACAAAATAATAATCATGTTTTTCGGTCTTTCGTAAACCAACACATACTGATACAATTATACATAACTACTCATTACATCCAATTCAACACAAAGTTGCAGCTTTAAACAGCATGGTACATCGGTTATTCAATTTACCTTTATCAGTAGAAGATTATAATAAAGAGTTAAACATCATCAAACAGATAGCCATTAATAATTCATATAATCCGGATATGATAGATCTAATCATTCGTAAAAACTGTATCAGAAAACAATAAATGAAGTATATCCTATTCATAAAGACTATAAAATATTCAACAGTTTAACATTCTGCGGTTCTGTAAGTACAAATATTAAATCCTTTCTCGTCAAACAAAATCTTAATATAGCTTTCAAAACTTCTAATAACTTAGGTAAACATATTAAAAATAATAAATCTCGTGTTGAAAAATCAAGTAAATCAGGAATCTATAAACTCAATTGCGGTTCTTGTGATAAAATTTATATCGGTAGGACCTATAGGAGTTTTGGCATAAGAACATCTGAACATAAACGTAGCTTCGATAAAATAAATCTGATTCAAATTATTCAAACAACCTAATAAAAGAAAACCATTCATTCAATAAAAACTTTGACATATTACATATAAAATCAAAAAGTTCAAAATTAGATCTCCTAGAAGCATTAGAAATAAATAGATACAAACATTCGGACAAGCTTTTGAATGAGCAGGTAGATGTGAATTATTCACCCCTACTTAACTTGTTTAATTAGTTTTTATTACCTTCCATACTAACTGTACAATGGCTCGGTGTGGATTTTCCTGTTATTCATCCAACTTGTTCTACGATTTGTTTATAATATCATACTCTTCATTCTGTTTGTCATTCTTGATAAAGCTGCTGTGTCAGCGAAACGTCGTCGAATTTTTTCAAATAAAGTGTAGATTAAAGTTAAACCTTGTGTTTTTTATCTCATTTATATCATGGATCTACATCAAGTAACGGCCTCCACAATTCAAATAATGAAATGTATTTATCAAGATCGATTCATAGATTGAAACATAAAGAACCTGCCGCTAAATTTATTTGCGCATGTTGCTAGTGTTGATATCGGGCGCAATTGATTTATCACTCGAGTCATCGAAATTAACTGCGCGAACGAGCTACAGCAGTTATTCCCAAAGTGGTCTATATCGACCTCCAGGGGTCTATGACAACTTGCAAGGGGTCTACGTCAGTAGATCTCAACCCATACACTGAAAGTACCTATTTACTTACATCATACTATCTTATAATATAAAGACATATACATTATTTATAAAAGTACCTATAAAGTAACAAATTTATTATACAGGCACATTCACCGGGATCGTCGGTTAAAAACTTTTTGAGTTCCTATTCCAATATCAAGCTGAAATTTTATACGCAGCCATAACTAACGATTTCCAATTGGAGTGAAATATTTTCGATTATACCGAAAGTGGCTCATCACTTTGTTATTTCAAATAGCAATCTACCTTTTTTATTATACATCAAGAACCGACATTTGAGCAAGGCATAAAATACCCAAGTTGTTGGCACTTATCTGTCAAAACTTTTCACAGATTTAATTATTTTTGTTATAAACTCGATTTTTGAGGAACATTTAAAAGAATTGTAGCTCGTAGATCTTTTGCACTACAGACACAATTTTTGCTTGGGTGGATAGAAGAAAGATCAAGGAATTTTTTAAGCGGTCTACACATGTCAAATGTTCATTGCGTTGTTTTGTATGATTTTTTCAATTTGGTCTTTTTCAAACATCAATAACTCAATTTTTTCAAATTGCACGTGCCAATTTTTATATCGCCATCAGATGAAGCGTCAAATTTCAAATGGAATTGTATAAGCATGTACTATACCCATCTCTTATAGTTTCGAAATAATATGGGAATATATTGAATTTTGTAGCTGAACTGGCTACGCTCACCTAAAAATGCCTAAAATTAATGTACTTGTCACTTCGTTCATTCGAATTTGATATTTCAACAAGAATTGTTGGTAATTTGAAGTGAAAATTTTTGAAAAACACCAGATTGATAATAAAATGGCTGATTATTCAAAACGAGATATGTTTAATCTCTTTTTAATTCATGGCGAACGTCAAAAAGTGGTGGATAGAACTTGCAGGCAATTCAATAACCGATTTCCAAATTTGGCGCCTATGAGTAAAACAAAATTTTGAAGGATTAGAAGCAATTTTCTGCAATTTGGAGGAACAAAATACATAGAAACTAGAAGAAAACCAATTCTCGTGGACGACGACAATCAAACTAATACGCTAGCGTATTTTCGTGCCAATCCACATGCGTCCATTAAGTCAGCATCAATGGATATTGGATTGAGTTATATTCCATTCAAAGGATCCTTAAGAAACATAACATGCACCCGTATTCTTTTATCAGACTACAAAAATTGAAACCAACTGACCTTCCCAAGCGGCTAAATTTCTGTGAAAATTTATTAATTCGGCTTCAAGAAGATGAGACAATTCTGCAAAAAATTATATGGTCTCATGAAGCCAAGTTCAAAGAAAGTGGAATAACCAACAGGAGAAATCGACATTTTTGAGCCACAGAAAATTCACATTTCATTGAGGTTATTGGTTTCCAAAATAAATTCAGCGTGAACGTTTTTGCAATTTTAATGAATGATTTGCTGGCTTATCACATTTATGAGGAAAATCTTAATGGACAAAGATACCTGGAAATTTTGAGAGGAACATTAGCAAATTTTTTAGATGGATTATCCCTTAACATTCTGAGGGATTGCTATTACCAAATGGATGGTGCACCAGCACATAAAACACGAGTTGTAGATCGGCAGCTAACAGAAATATTCGAGGATAGACGGTGGGGTAATCAAGGACCAAATTTGGGCCTCTGCGTTCTCCAGACCTGACGCCCCTTGATTTTTATTTATGGGGCAAAATCAAGAGTGAAGTGAATCTTATTCCTGTAAGAAGTAAAGAAGAGTTACTAGAGCGCATTCATAATGCTTTTCGTAATATTGATCCTGAGGAAACTAGGAGGGCAACTCATCATGTTCGTATACGAGCTGTCAAGTGTATCGAGCAAAATGGGGCCCATATTGAACATTTATTCAGATCGTAAATTAGTTTTATCCTATGATGTTTGCTATCATTTATTCGTATTAATGTAATTATCTTCGATGTTTGGTTTTCGCTTATTTCCTACAATTTTTATTCATCCGAATATTAGAAAAATGCTTCTAATTCTTGGAAATTTTATTTCACTCATAGACGGTAAATTTGGAAATTGGTTATTGAATTGCCTGCAATTTCTACACACTACTTTTTGACATTCTAAAATGAATTAAAAAAAGATTAAATTTATTTTCGTTTGAATAACCAGTGGTTTTATTCCAAATGTGTTGTATTTTTTGGCTATCTTCAATCTGAAATAACGATAATTCTTGTTGAAATATCAAATTCGAATGAACGAAGTGACAAGTACATTGATTTTAGGCACCTGTCTGGTGAGCGTAGCCAGTTCAGCTACTTGATTCAAATATTTCAAAGCATTCTCTGTTAGTTCTTTCAAAATCATCAAAATTCAATATATTCCCAAATTATTTCGGAACTATAAGAGATGAGTATAGTACATGCTTATACATTTCCATTTGAAATTTGACGCTTCATCTGATGGCGATATAAAAATTGGCACGTGCAATTTGAAAAAAATGAGTTATTGCTGTTTGAAAAAGGCCTAATTGAAAAAATCATACAAAACAACGCAGTGTAGATTGCTTAAAAAATTCTTTGATCCTTCTTCTATCCATCCAACCAATAATTGTGTCTGTAGTGCAAAAAATCTACGAGCTACAATTTTTTTAAATGTTCCTCAAAAATCGAGTTTATAACAAAAATAATTAAATCTGTCAAAAGATAAGTGCCAACAACTTGGGTATTTTATGCCTTGCTCAAATGTCGGTTCAAGATTTATAATAAAAAAGGTAGATTGCCATTTGAAATAACAAAGTGATGAGCCACTTCCGGTATAACCGGAAATGGTATCACTACGATTTCACTCCAATTGGAAATCGCTAGTTATGGCCGCGTATGAAATTTCAGCTTGATATTGTAATTGGAACTTGAAAAGTTTTCAACGGACGGTTCCGGTGGATATCCCTGTATATGTTTATAAAATTGTGAAAGGTGTAGGATGTAGGCTTTCGCTTTGTGGTCGCAATACATTTTGAACTTGTAGAAACCTGCACATAATCAAATACCAGTATCATCGTGTACGTGCACTCTCAGGGCTTTATCTGTTTTTTAATTATTTCTTTCAAACAGGGTAGGGCGTAATAAAAGGGCGTTTTTGAAATGAGAATAACTCGGCTGTTTTTCAACGTAGAACATTTTTGATCACGTGAAATGCAAGCTTTAGTGTAAAAAACGTGGAAAAACTATGTTCTGAAATAGACATCAGGCAAGTGACTCCGTGTTCCGCAATGCATTGCTGTAGTCGATTCTCAAAGTTCTGCATCAATCGCTCAAATAAATCGGTGTCGATTGCCATAACTTCTCTTGGGTTGGCTTCTTTCAACTCTTGCAGATTTCGAGGTTTATCGACGTGGATCTTAGCCTTTAGGTTTCTCCGCAAAAATAATCACAAGCAGTGAGATTCGGGGAACAAGGGGCCACGGCACATCACCAAAACGAGAGATTACAGAAAATGCGACGCACAACTTCTATTGAGACTCTGGCTGTATGTGCCGTGGCACCATCCTGTTGTAACCAAACATTTCTTCTGTTCATTCTTCGTCGTCGCAGTTCTGGGATAAAAAAGTTCTTCAGCATGAAAACATATCGCTCAGAATTTTAGTTAAGATTGCCCTTCTCTCATACTCGAAAAAATATGGTCCACTAACCCGAAGACGAATCATAGCGCACCAAACGGTGACTTTTTCACTGTGAAGTGAGGACTGATGCAGTTTTCTGCTGTCCAATATCGGCAGTTCTGTTTATCAACCGAACCACTCAAATAAAAATGAGCCTCAACACTCATCATTATCACTGGTTCATTTTCATCAGCGATAATGATTTGCATTCTCTTGGCAAACTGCTGGCGTTGTGCAAAATCTCCTTCATTCAGGTGCTGGACAATCATGAACCTATAGTGGTGAAAGCGGAGGTCTTGGTGTAAAATTCTTCGAACAGTTCGACTACTCATTTTGACTGCTGCAGCTCGTTTTCGGACGGAACGCCCTGGCCTGTGAATTACAGCTTGTCTCACTCTTTCCACAGAAGCTGGTGTCCTTACACTTCACGGACGACCTTGAGGTTACGGATTCATAGCTGATGCAGTCGGTCTGAAATTCTGTACCCATCAGATGATTGTGTCATGTTTCGGAGCTCAAGCGTTACGACCAATATTGAAGCGCTGGCGAAAGCGCCGATGCACGACGATGACAGACTCTCCCTTGAACTGCGAATGCACGGTGCTCAGTTGTCCACATAACCGTTGTGAACTAAATGATAACTCCTCCCTAGTTGAATGACCCCAGCCTCCCCCGTATACTCACTCCCCGTTACGTGTACTACCCGTTCCTAAACCACCCTTCCATTACGCCCCATCCTGTATATCGATGCAGAGTTGTTTGGTTTTCTTAAGGATCATGCTTTCAAGATTTTTAGGAATTATGCACCGGGTCTATTGGTGTTTTCCTAGACTTTTTTGAGGTGTTTACATGAGAGGTTGCTTACCAAGACAATAGGTGGACGCTATAATATCCTCTCGATAACGATGTCTCCCACTTATAGGATTACCCGCGAACCAAGCGTCTCTCAGATAAAACCAAGATTTGAGCAATTGGCATAGTTCGTCCAGATCGTCGAGCTTGTTATTGGAGGCACAAACGGTTCGGAGATGGCGTAGCGGCGCCAGACTAGACAACGACTCGATCCCGTTGTCCGAAATATCCAGAACTTGTAGCGATTTCTGCAATTAGGATCTGAATGAAGAAAAATGTAATTTACGTATAGCTACCGTTCACAAAGCTAAACCAGTTGAGACAATAATATTCGCTGTTCGAATACCTACCGCGATCGAGTTGACACTTCTAGGATCGAAGCACAGCGACGTGCCCAAAGACATGCGCTGCTTACCGATGTGAAGCTCTTCTAAGTAGGTTAAGTGTGCTATTCCCTCTACAACGCTGATCTCGTTATTTCCCAAGTAGAGTTTCTTGATTTGTGGAACACCCTCCAAGTTTTCAATTTTAGCAATCTCGTTACACTGAAGATACAAACTGGATAATTTCGAAGATTGCAGATTTTCAATCTTGGAAATGGCATTGTTATGGAGATAGAAGACGCATACTCCTGATAAGTCCAAATTAGGCTGAAAATAACGAGGAATACATCTCTTGAAAAAAGAGTGTCTTCATTAAAAGTTTTTCACACAGAATGAGTATCTTCATAAAGAAACAATTGCAATTTGCAACTGTTTCACTATGTAAACGACCACCGCCTACTCTCTGAGTTCTACGAAGGCGAATTCATAAGTCAAGTAAAAGGCTGATGCTAGTACATAAGCTACAACATGTTTGGACTATCAAAATATGTAAATTTCATACTGAAATGTTAATTAGTATACAAACTTGAGCAACTATTTAATGCTGACGAAGCTGCACTGTTTGAGTGCAGCTATTTTTGCCACAGATGGTACTGGCAGGAAAGTATTCAGATTGGTTTCTTCCGCGCGCCTTTTTTCCGTACTTTTGATGTGTCTACGATTTGATACTCGGGAAGAAAGACAGGAATTAGTTCAAGACAAACCAGCTACAGCAGTGTCAAATAATCTGAAAAATTAAATCAGAATTCACAAAACTCGTTTTCATTTGGAACAAATTGCACGGTCGATGAAATGCTTGTGGGTTTCAGGGGGCGATTTAGGTTCAAGATGTATATTCCTTCAAAACCAGAAAAATACGGCATAAAAGTTCAATGTCTGGCAGATGCAAGAACGCACTACGTTTACAATACGTATAAACACCTCAAAAAAGTCTAGGGAACATTTCTGAATATCGATATATCGTATCCAGAACGATCAATATGGATGATTTTTTTAAAAAAAATGAACACTTGCATCAATTTCTCATCAAATTATGTAGAGTGCCGCAACAGATTTAAGTTTTTTTTATAAAAAACTAAAAATGCAGCAGATGCGACGCTGCTTTATAATCATTTCATGTATTCAGTGTTTGAAATCAGTTAGTTGGCACTTTGTTTCTGTTGTAAGCACAAATAAAAGATTCAAGTTTTGTGATTCGACCATGGAAAGTCGACATTTGACTAGAGAAGAGATGTTACGAGCCGTTGGCATGCTCCAAGCTGGGAGCTCACAACGGGAAGTATCCAGCGTTCTGTGAAGTAGCCCAAGTGTCATAAACCGTTTATGGTCGCGTTTCAATGACACAGGTGGCGTAGAAGAACGCCATACAGGTCGTTTCAGGATTACTACAGTCGAACAAGACCGAGTTTTGGTTTTACAAGCCAGAAGAGATCGTACTACCACAGCATTTCAATTAGCTCAAGAGCTATCACGAGTTCATAATGTACAAATTTCCGACCAAACTGTGAGAAATCGACTGCACGAAGGTCAACTCCACTCCAGACGTCCTTTAAGAGTTCCACAACTGACCCATGGAAATCGCGCTGCTCGTTTAGCTTCGTGCCAAGAACACGTAAACTGGGATCAAGAGAGGTGGGCCACAGTTCTCTTCAGTGATGAATCTAGATTTAGTTATTATTCCGATTCGGGAAGAATTCGAATATGGAAGGAACCTGGAAAGCAAAACCGTCTCCAGCATGCTCGAGAAGTTGTTAGACAGGAAGGCGGCTCAGTGATGTTTTGGGGAGGTATACGCCTTTGTGGAAGAACTGACCTCGTTTCTCTTACGCAAGTGAGATAGTTTTACCTGTAGTGGTACCGTATCTCCAAACAATGGGTCAAAATCCACTCTTCCAACAAGATAATGCCCCTCCTCATCGTGCAAGAGTTGTCTTGAACGATCTTGAAGAGAATGATATCGATCTTCTACCGTGGCCATCTTGCTCCCCAGATCTGAATCCCATCGAGCATTTGTGGGACACCCTAAAAAGAAATCTCCGGCGTCAAAACGTCTTCCATCATGAACAGGAGCTTCGATTAGCAGTTCACAGGGCTTGGAATGACTCAGGCCAAAATGAAATAGACAATTTAATATTGAGCATGCCGCTACGATGCCAAAGTGTCATTAATAACAGAGGTGGACCTTCTGGGTACTGAAAAATATAAGTTTCGAAAATATTAGTTCACGATTTTTTCTGTGTTTTACCAAATTTCGTCATTTTCAAATTTCAATTTTTTTTTATAATAGGTGCTTTGGACAAGTCAAATATTATTTTGTTTTCTTGAGAATACATTATATACAATACATCCTAACAAAAACCGAAAGATTTTTATAAATTCGAATCATCAAATTCATATTTTAAAGATATTGGTAAACATTTGAATTGTGGAGGCCGTTACTTGATGTATATCCATGATATAAATGAGATAAAAAACACGAGGTTTAATTTAATCTACACTTTATTTGAAAAAATTCGACGACGTTTCGCTGACACAGCAGCTTTATCAAGAATGACAAACAGAATGAAGAGTATGGTATTATAAACAAATCGTAGAACAAGTTGGATGAATAACAGGAAAATCCACACCGAGCCATTGTACAGTTAGTATGAAGGGTAATAAAAACTAATTAAACAAGTTAAGTAGGGGTGAATAATTCACATCTACCTGCTCATTCAAAAGCTTGTCCGAATGTTTGTATCTATTTATTTCTAATGCTTCTAGGAGATCTAATTTTAAACATTTTGATTTTATATGTAATATGTCAAAGTTTTATTGAATGAATGGTTTTCTTTTATTAAGTGGTTTGGATAATTTGAATCAGATTTATTTTTATCGAAGCTACGTTTATGTTCAGATGTTCTTATGCCAAAACTCCTATAGGTCCTACCGATATAAATTTTATCACAAGAACCGCAATTGAGTTTATAGATTCCTGATTTATTTGATTTTTCAACACGAGATTTATTACTTTTAATATGTTTACCTAAGTTATTAGAAGTTTAAGTTTAAGTTTAACATTCTGCGGTTCTGCAAGTACAAATATTAAATCCTTTCTCGTCAAACAAAATCTTAATATAACTTTCAAAACTTCTAATAACTTAGGTAAACATATTAAAAAAAATAATAAATTTCGTGTTGAAATCTAACCTAATAAAAGAAAACCATTCATTCAATAAAAACTTTGACATATTACATATAAAATCAAAAGTTCAAAATTAGATCTCCTAGAAGCATTAGAAATAAATAGATACAAACATTCGGACAAGCTTTTAAATGAACAGGTAGATGTGAATGATTCAACCCTACTTAACTTGTTTAATTACTTTTTATTACCTTTCATACTAACTGTACAATGGCTCGGTGTGGATTTTCCTGTTATTCATCCAACTTTTTCTTCGATTTGTTTATAATACCATACTCTTCATTCTGTTTTTCATTCTTGATAAAGCTGCTGTGTCGTCGAATTTTTTCAAATAAAGTGTAGATTAAAGTTAAACCTTGTGTTTTTTATCTCATTGATATTGGTAAATGTTCCCTAGGCTTTTTTGAGGTGTTTATTTACTGTGGAAAGGGAACGGATGCTCTGGAAGATGCAACACCTGAGGAAAAAATGTTTGCAATCCAACCCAAGTAGTTCTTCGCTTATGCAAGCCAATATTTGGAAGCAACAGAAATATTACTGGTGATAACTGGTATTCATCTATTGAACTTGTAGACATTTTGCTGAAGAATAAACTAACATATGTAGGAACTAAGAGGAAAAATAAAAGAGAAATCCCTCGGGAGTTTTTGCCTTCTAAATCTAGAGCTGTTGGATCGAGATTGTATGGATTTACAAATGACAAAACCCTCATATCTCGGGTGGCAAAAAAAGGCTGTTGTTTTGATTTCATCAATGCACCATAGCAAAGAAAATGATGTTGAAAATGGATTGGCGGAAATCAATTCATATTACAATAGAACAAAGGGAGATATGGACTCAGTTGACGAAAAGTGCTCGAAATATTCTTGTAGCAGAAGAAAAAGACGTTAGCCGATGGCCTTATTGTTCCGTATTATCGACATGAGTGACCTGAACGCTTGTATAATCCACCAAAGCGTTTCAAAAACGCAGTACTCAAGATTGCAATTTCTGAAACTTTTGGCGAAGCAACTCTATGAACCTCTTCTGATAGAAAGGGCAAATAATATCGCCTTCCAAGAGAACTTAGGTAATAAAGTCCCACAAATTCCAAATGATTCCGATACGCTGCCTAGAAATGCAAGGAAAGTGTGTTTTCTATGTGATCCGAAACTGAAAAGAAAGACAAGTTGTTGTTGTTTGTTTTTTCTGTGGACCTACAGTTTATAGTGGACTCCGAACCACTCACCTAGACCGTGCAATGATAACTGCCACCACAAGGATTACAAGTTATCTGGCCTTCAGAGGTTATGGACCAACAACTATGGTTATGTGTCCAATCTCTATGTATGTCTTTGTCAAATTCACTTTTTTGTTCAAGGACAACATCCATGACTTGAACCCGGATACGAACCAGGCACCTCGGCTAAGCATATTCCTACATACTTGCTCACTAACCGTGCAGCTACCGAGGCGGTCAAAGACAAGTTACCTGTGCAAAATATGCAAAAGTGCCATTTGCTTACAGTGTAGTGCAAACGTATGTGTAACTTGCGTAAACGAGCTAGAATGACCTACTGAATGTATTTCATGTTTAGGTATTGCAGAAAATTTTGTGAAAGTACCTGCACATTGAAAATTCATTTCATAGAATACGTTCTAGTTTAGAATTTCAATTTATGTCATTTTTTCGTATATTTTTCTCTTCGTTATGTTCAATATTCACACAATTTTGGCAGATATTTTTCTCATTTCGAATATTTTATTTATATTTTTTAGTTGTTGATTTGTTACAGTGGTTGCAACTATTGAATAAACGTCTACTACCTTGTCATGTTTTTTTTGAATCGCAATAAAAAGAATCTCCCAAAACTAAACAAAGACAAACATTTTAGCATCTGAACAAGTTGGGGTCCCAGGGACCTACAACGTAGTTAAAGCAAAATATTGGCACCACGACGGTTAAGGGTTAATCAATATGATCAACAACTTAAATTAAATTGAATTTTTTAGATATTTATTTTTCATTTTTTCATCTAGGAACGTATCCCTTATGAATCGCGGTTTCTGTATTCGCGGAACATATAACCCGCAAATAAGGTACTTATAGTGTAAAGCGTTTATCTAATAATGCTGTTGGCTACACTCAAAAAGGGCAATATATTTATTGGAAATATTCTTTACTAAAATTTTTAAGGTTAGGTTATTTAAATTAGCTGTTTGAAGCGAAATCCAATCCTGATGCATTTTTGCGCTCTTGCATCAAGAGACCTTTGAATCTAAACTGAGTTTGATTGTTGTTCCCTATATTTTTACAATAATGCATTATTCTTTCGAGTAACAACATCAAATAGGCTCATCAGGTGGCCATAAGAATAAAAATCAAAAGGATTCAGGTCTGACCTAAGTCCCCATGCGATAGCTGCCCCTTGACATATCCATTGATTGGGATAAGTCGTGTTGGGATGCTTCCTAACCTTCAAACTGAAATGCGGAGAAGACCATCATGCATAAATCACATATTGTACCAAATTGCCAGTTGGACTTCATCCGAAAGTTCTATCAAGTTTTTTTGAAGGATAAGGATAACGAATTGCCGTTATTACGGCAGAATAAGAGCTGGTAATTACTCTCATTTACCGTGTGTAACCTAACCTAAAAACAAATCGGCCGTAGTAAAATGACAAGTGACAATTTTTATGGTGACAAACTGAGAATTGAATAACTATATTATTTTGTAAGGTTGCGAAAACTCTATTTAAAGTGAGCATTATTATCGTAAACATAATTAAACTTAACGGTTAAATTAATGAAATCGTCTAAATTGCAAAAACTCTCTAATGACTCGGAACTGTTACGGTGTTCTATTTGTAAACCGTAAGATCCATCAAATCTATTGAAAATTTCTCGAAGAAATGTCATCAAAAAGAGCCTGAAGATAATTCATATTGCCAAAGTTAAAATTCACAAGCGTAATAATATTTCAAGTGAATTTATTAAATTGAAGTATTCATATATTCAATCTTTCAGTTTTTAATACGAATTCATATTGAAAATTTCAAGTGATACTTACAATTTTCTTCAAATTTTTATGATCGAAGTAAATATGCGTGATGACATTCAAATTTCTCGAAACCTTTGGTTTCAAACGCGGTATTTTCGGCTTGTCTGGTAAATTTTTTAAAACTTTCATTATTACCAAAATATATTGTATAATAGTCAAAAAGTAACTCTTCTATATTATCAATAACCGGCTGCCGATTGTACATTGCTTGGCAACTAGCGATACAAACAAAGGCGTGGAAAACAAATATTTATTTACATTCTCATTAGCAGCCACAGAACGTTGGAATTAGGTTTATCGATTTTTCAAGGATTGCAGCGCCGAGACGGCGAATAATTCAATTTATTGATATTATATTATAAAATATTAAACCAAATATTCAGAATAAGAGAATAAAAGCACTAATTGAGTAATTGTTCTACTGGTTCTTGGTCAAGTAGTGGAACAAAAAATCTAGGATGACGTCATACCTATTTCTCATTGAAAGATGGAGCCAGATCATCACTAACCGGTCTACCACAAACATTTACCTTATCTTATGTCATACATATTGTAAATATAACCAAACAATTTTAACAACAATCCAACTAAAATTATAAAAAAATTGAAATTATTCTTTATTATTTTACTGTTTGTAAAGTTTTCACAATGAGTAATGTTTATATATTGGAACCTCCAACCTCTGGAAAGGTTTGCAATCAGATTTTATATTCACAAAAGTTTAGAATAATCATATTTTTCGTTCTAGATTTTGATGAAAACTACGGTTGGAGATATTGATATTGAATTATGGGCGAAGGAAACTCCAAAGGCATGCAGAAATTTCATCCAGTTATGCATGGAGGGCTATTATAATAACTTGATATTTCATAGAGTGGTACATGATTTTATTGTACAAGGTGGAGATCCTAATGGTGATGGAACAGGGGGCGAATCGATTTATGGGGAACCTTTCAAGGATGAATTCCACCAGAGACTCAAATTTACTAGAAGAGGCTTACTGGCGATGGCAAATGCAGGTACAGAAAATATACTTGTTCTGGTATTTTATTTATTTATTTATTATACGCGAAGGCACATTTTCACATAGTAAGAATTATAGATGTTCACAATTTCCAGACATCAATTTTTTTTTAACAAAAGCGCAGGGTATGCAAAAATAATTTAGAGATAAAAATATAGAAATTATACTATGTTAAGATGTTATAAACACTGGATTTTTCTCAAGAATTCCTTCGAAGAAAGACAAAAGCACAAATCGGTATTAAGGAAAGAGTTATCATTGTTCGAAATTCTTTCCATTGGGGCGTTAATCGCAAAATTAGTATGACACCGAAAACATTACATCACTTCTCGTTCTTCTTGGAGGAATATGCTTTCTAGAGAACTTTTCTTAAAAAAATTGGAACACAGACCTCAAATATTATGCCTAACTGAAACATAGTGTATTGTACTTGACGTAGACTCTGTTTATATCTCCAACTATAAATATGTAACATCCTACTGTAGGAAAGAAATGAATGATAGGGGTTGTATGATACTCACTGATGAGAATTTGGATTTTAGAGAAGTGTCTTTTAAGACGAAAAATATTGAAGGCCATTTTGAATATTCCTGCACTCTCAGTAAAGCTTTGAAAGTAATCTTTAAATCTATCGGAGACCGAAGGGTGAGGTAAGCACATTTTTGGATTCCCTAAATGAATTATTGAATGAATGTATAAATAAGTACAGAAAACATCGAACTGTTTTGTGTGGCGATTTCAACATCAATTTGTTTGAAAAATCTAAATCATCTAGAGATTTTCTCGATATATTGCACACTTTCAATTTTGTACAGACGATTTTTGAACCAACTAGAGTCACAAACACTTCTGAATCATTAGTAGATAATATCTTTGTAAGTAATTTGAAAGATATCTCTGCCAAAGTTGTAATAACTGAGTAATCTTCGAAAAGGTAGATTTCAATTTGACCCTTATGCACTTATACAGATCCCAATTTGAATAGAGGTAGTTCAAGATCTCATGGCCCGTGCGTCACAAATATTCTGCGCGAGGGCAGCGCTTCCATTCGTGAAATTCGGTATTTCAAAAAACGTCTGTTCGCAACTAACGCAGAGAGCGCGAAGCAGAATAACAATACAGGGTTGAACTTACCCAACCGATAACATGCGATAATTGCGCTTTTCGAACGAATTGTTCACCGTGGTATTCATTGATCTACGGATTTTCGAATAATTCCTCTTGTCTCAAGTTTACATATGTAGACTCCTCGTGAAGTTTATCGCGGAAGATATTTGTCCCATCAAATATTTACCGACGGGAGGTTTTATCTCGGAAACAGAGGGTCAGAGCACTATGTCAGCGGGATTATTTCGTTCGTTTTCTACCGTTGATGTGATTCACGGAACGGCGAAAGATGTCTCCAAAATGTTAGAATTTTTAACGTTCTGACATCTGTTTGTTATTGTTCGTATCTTTCTCGAAGTCCGGTAGCGGGTGCGCCGTGTCGGTCCATAGAGGGCGACTCTCGTACATATGTTCTTCTTGGAGGAATATGCTATCTAGAGAACTTTTCTTACAAAAATTGGAACACAGACCTCAAATATTATGCCTTACTGAAACATGGTGTACTGTACATGAAGTAGACTCTGTTTATATCTCCAACTATTAATATGTAACATCCTACTGTAGGAAAGAAATGAATGATAGGGGTTGTATGATACTCGCTGATGAGAATTTTGATTTTAGAGAAGTGTCTTTTAAGACGAAAAATATTGAAGGCCATTTTGAATATTCCTGCTCTCTCAGTAAAGCTTTGAAAGTAATAGTTATTTAAAACTATCGGAGTCTGAAGGTTGAGGTAAGCACATTTTTGGATTCTGTAAATGAATTATTGAATGAATGTATAAATAAGTACAGAAAACATCGAACTGTTTTGTGTGGCGATTTCAACATCAATTTGTTTGAAAAATCTAAATCATCTAGAGATTTTCTGGATATATTGCACACTTTCAATTTTGTACAGACGATTTTTGAGCCAACTAGAGTCACAAACACTTCTGAATCATTAGTAGATAATATCTTTGTAAGTAATTTGGAAGATATCTCTGCCAAAGTTGTCATAACAGCGTTGTCTGATCATCGTGGTCAGATTCTAACTTGGAAATGCTCCCGAGAAGAGCTCGAAGAGCAAAGTAAAAAACGAATATTTTCGGATAAAAAATTAATGACTTCGTAGATGAATTGACGAGTGAAGACTTTGATGTTGTGTATTCTAAATTAATGCAAACAATGCTTATAAGTTGTTCTCTCAAAAGATTTCACGTAGAATGAATTATATGTTTCCGGTGAAAATTATCAAGCATAAGAAAATAAAAAATTCATGGACTGCTCTCGGCATCAGAACTTCTTGCAAAAACAAGCATAAACTTTAAATTGAAAAAAATTTGGGTCTGGTATTGTGAAAAATACTATAAGAAATATATCAATAATAATAATAATAAACGATTTTTATTAGCCATTAAATAATAACATAATATTGGCCAATTGGCCATCGACCTAGGTCCTGCAGCCCGTAAATTTTACATTTAGATATTATTTCCTACTACTGAAATTGAACATAGAGATTTGTTTTCCCAATTTTGATTTAAAAAAAAACTATAAGTGATTATTTATATGCACAGAACTATTTCAGTGCCCTTGAAGCTGCTCTAAAACTTCCAGTAGTGTGTGCGTGGGGTATTTTCGTCGACTTTGTATATGTATATCTCTTCTTCTTATGTGGGGTTGTAGTATTTCCATATTATGTGGTCGTTTTGCAAACTTAATTGAAAGCATCCTTAATCTATCAGTGATGGGTTGAATTTTTGTCACCTTGTAGAGCAGCTGATTTGAAGGGTTGTGGAGTGGATTATCTGGGTGGCGCATCTTGGTAATCGTTCTGAGGGCAGTAGTTTCTGCAGTTCTCAATTGTTTTATTGCTGGATTTCTGCAGTTTAGAAATATAGTGTGGCCATATTCTAGGATTGGCCTGCAAATGCTTTTATAGATTTTAGCAGCTGTTTTTTGCTTATTCCTTTGTTGTTGTAGGTCAGGCAGCGAAAAAATTTAGCTCTGGTAGTAATTTTTCTTTTACAGAGTTTAGTGTGATAGTTGAAGCTAAGCTTGTTGTCAATATTTATGCCCAAATATTTTGCTGTGACGTTAGGTTTTATGTTGTGCTGGTTGATCGAAATTTGCGGGGAAGCATGAGATGGGGTATGATTAAAAATAATCAGTTGACATTTAACAGGATTTAGCAGTAATTTCCATTTGTTAAGCCAGTTCATAATTTTATCCACCAGGGCTTGTAGTTTCTCCATAACTTGTTCTTTTGTTTTAGCGTGTACTATGAGGGCAGTGTCATCGGCAAACTGTAGAGCATATTCGGTCTTTTCCTGATGGTCGACATTTTCATTTATATCAGTGCAAAAAAGGTTGTATAGTAAAGGTGATAAAGGTGAACCCTGGGGAACTCCTTTTTTAGGTTTGAAGGATTCTGATCTTGCATTCTTGATTTTTACTGCCAAGCTCCTGTCTCTTATGAGGTGGATTAAGTAGTTGGGCAATTCCAATTTTTTCAACTTGTATAGAAACCCTTTGTGCCATACACTATCAAATGCCTTTTTTATATCAAGAAATATTGCTGCAGATGAGAGGTTATTGAGTTTGGCAGCCTGGACATTTGAAATGAGAATAGTAATAGGGTGCAGAGTAGAGCATTGGCTTCGAAACCCAAACTGATGATTAGGAATTTTATCCCCAATGATTTCTTCTATCTTTATTTTGATTATCTTTTCGAACATCTTGCCAAGAGCAGGAAGCAAAGTTATAGGTCTATAGTTATTAACTCTTTTATGGTCAGTATTAGGTTTAGGAATTACTACAATATTTCCTATTTTCCATTCGGGAGGAAAATAGTGATTGGAGAGGCAGAAGTGGAATATGCTCATAATAAAAATGTGTATATTAATGCTAAATCCCTTGACCACCACCCATGGTATATTATCAGCCCCCGGTGCTGTAGACCTTTGATTTTGTAAAATTTGGAAATAATCACTTTCTTCGATTTCTATTTCTTCTGTTGGAATGTGATTTTCATCAAAAAAGTTTTCGCACCACTGATCCACTTCGTTTTCTATGTGTTTATTAAATTTGGGATTCTGAGTTTCTGTATAATGGAGTTCAAAGTGTTTCGCAAATACCTCAACTTTTTGTTCTTCTGTCTCGTATAGAACACCATTTTCTTCTATGGGTGGAGTTTTTTGTGCGTTTTTGTATCTTGAGAGCTTACTAATTTTCTGGTAAAACATCCTTCCCTTCATCTCATTTATTTCCTCACAAGTCCGGAACCAGCTCTATTGCCTGTATTGGTGTATAAGCTTATGGATTTCTTTACTATAATTGTTAATACTTGTTTTGATTTCAGGTGAAGGGTTTTGTCTGTATTCTCTATACATTCTTCTTTTAGTTTTTATTAAGCTAATAATAAATGGTGGAAGTTCATGCGTCCCATATGTCCTTGTAGTTTTGGGTGTGTTGTCCAAGACACTCTCCTCCAAAGTTTTTAAAAAATCAGATAGTATTAGGTGAAATAGGCACCAGTCTATTGATATTTATGTAGTTTTCTAATCGTTTGTTGATGTTTTTCATATTTGCCCTGCGGAAGCAATAAAATTTGTCCAATTTCATAGTTATGTCCACGTTTAGGCTTAGAATAATAGACAAGTGTTCACTTCCCAAATCTGGTATGACATCAATGTTTTCAATAATTTTTTTTTTTTAACTTGGAAATGCTCCCGAGAAGAGCTCAAAGAGCAAAGTAAAAAACGAATATTTTCGGATAAAAAAATTAATGCTTCGTAGATGAATTGACGAGTGAAGACTTTGATGTTGTGTATTCTAAAATAATGCAAACAATGCTTATAAGTTGTTCTCTCAAAAGATTTCACGTAGAATGAATTATATGTTTCTGGTGAAAATTATCAAGCATAAGAAAATAAAAAATTCATGGACAGCTCTCGGCATCAGAACTTCTTGCAAAAACAAGCATAAACTTTATATTGAAAAAAATTTGGGCCTGGTATCTGAAAAATACTATAAGAAATATTCTAAGAAATGTCATAAGGCAAGCGAAACGTAAGGCAGGATCTGAAAATATTGCGAATTCTTCAAATAAAAGGAAGTCATCTTGGAATGTTATTAAAAACCATACTAAACCGATTAGGAATAATAAAGGTAAAACTGGAATTTTTGAATTATGCGAATATACCTCTGAAGAGGAACTAGTAAATAATTCAAACAAACACTTCATAAACATCTGTGAACGCAAAGATACCCAAGTTCCACAAGACGTTATCCTAGATAAAGAATCGTGTGCAACACTATTTTCATGAAACCAACCGACTCAAATTAAGTGTATAATATCATTCATTCCTTAAAAAACAAACACTCTGTAGGTTATGATGAGATACCAATCAAGTTAATCAAATGTATGGGTCATATCATTGCACAGTCTTTGAGTCATATAATAAACTTAAGTTTAGCGTCAGGTGTCTTTCCAGATGATTTAAAAATTGCAGGAATAAAAGCTTTGTACAAGAAAGGTGATGGAAATAATTTTGAGAACTATCGCCCTATTGCAGTCCTGCCAAACTTAAGTAAAATATTCAAACATATCATTGCCAACAGGATAATATCGTTTGTAGAAAAGTTTTCGATCTCGTTAAACTCTCAATATGGTTTCAGAAAGGGCAGATCTACTGTAGGAGCTATTTATTTTGTACTTGATAAAATAATTGAGTCTTTGAATAGTGGAAAGGAAACTATGGCGTTGTTTGTAGATCTGATAAAAGTTTTTGACAGTGTCGACCACGCTATATTAATAGAAAAACTTGAAAGGTGTGGATTACGTGGAGCCTATCTCAAGTTGATGGCATCTTATCTCAAAGACCGATATCAATATATAGTTGAAAAAAATGAGGAAATAATATCTAAAGAAGAGAAAGTTCTACGAGGCGTACCGCAGGGCTCAGTCCTTGGGCCTCTTTTTTATATCTTATATATATGAATTATGTGCCGGATGAGATTTTGAAATGTATTTTTCAGTATGCTGATGACACATCAGCTGTTGTATCTGTAAATGATAGCGAAGACCTTACATTAAAGACCCAGGAATGTATGCGAATACTGGAAAATTGGTTTATTTCAAATAACTTGAAATTAAATGTTTCTAATTCTAATTCTAATTTTGAATTCCAACATAAAAATACCTTAATAAAAGAAAATAATGAAGTTGCCTTTCTTGGTGTCAGGCTGGATACTAGACTTGACTGGTCTAAACATATTAAACTATGTTTAATATGTCTATTAGTAGATATTGCTACGCTTTCAGAATCCTTTCCATCTTGGTGGATTTAGAGACAGTTCTCTTGACGTATTCGGCATTTGTAGAATCAAGGCTGAGGTACGGCTTGATTTTTTGGGGGAATGCACGGGAAGCAGAAAGGGTTTTCATCCTTCAAAAGAAGTGTTTAAGATCTATTTTGAATCTAAAATATCGAGATAGCTGGAGAGAGCCTTTTATTGTCAGAAGTGTGCTTACGCTGACGAGTTTTTATATTTACGAGTGTGTCCTTTTCGTAAAACAAAACCTAATGAATTCATTGACTAGTAATGACCATATCTATGACACAAGACATAAATCCAAGCTGAAAAATTATAAACATAATTTTACTTACCTCCAAAAAAATGTATATTTCTCATCTATAAATGTTTTCAACAAAATTCCAGCTAATATTCGACAACTTCCTTTGAGAATCTTCAAATTTAAAATAAAGCAGTTTTTATTGGGAAAGCCTACTATAGAGTGCAGGAGTTTCTGATGGATAACATTGATATATTGTGATGCTGCATGTATTTCCTTTGAAATTGTATTGTATTGAATTCCGTGTGTATGTCACCTATACAGTGTGTTCCAACGAAAATTTGACTCCCCCTCTAACTCCGAAATGAGTAACATTAGCGAAAAACACCAAGACACGTCGATTTTTGTTTCGAGGGGGAGCATTTTTCGAAATAATTCGAAACTTCTCAGATCAACCCCCTACCCCCAGCAACCCTAACTTTGAAATTCATCATAGGAATAAGGGTCGAGTGGCACCTTACTGAAAAGATCTGTCAATTCTCCACCTTGATTTGTCATTTTAGAATTTTAAATTAACATACAGGGTGTCCCAACCAAGGGTGAAGTTGAATTCTGGAAATCCCAAATACTAAATGAAATAGATTTATTTTGGCATAATGCAAGCGCAGGTTTATGCTCGGTCTAGAAAAACGACCTACACTTGTGAATTTGGAGTTGGTGCAATCAACCCCTATTTCCAGCATCCCCAACTCAAAAATCATTCGATCGATAATAGGTCAAGTGGCACCTCGTTGGAAAGGTACTGCAATTTTCTCTTCGAATTTGGTATTTTCGAAATTCAGAATCATCATACAGGGTGTCCCGAAGCAAGAACATTGAAAATCCAAATAACTTTTGAAACTGGTTCATTTCGGTATACGAGAACATGTTTGATCCGAGAATAGGACTTTCTTGTGTGGTTATAGAATTTTTGCAATCAACCCTTCCATTCAGCATCCCCAACTTGAAAATCATACAAATAATTCAAGTGGCATATCTTCAGAAAGGTTTTTGAATTCCAGAATGATTAAAGCATTTCATTCAGTTCGGCTCTCCATACAGGATGTCGCTTTCGAAAAATTCAATATCGTCATTTGAAATTATCAACTAAAATTAATCCGAAACTGTTAAAAGTATTGGGGTACGATGTGTTGAGCATCAATTACGAAGAAATAAAGCTGATTTCTGTATTGAAAATGTTCACATTTTTTCATTTCCATCTGGCGTGCAGTCATCTGTTATTTCTCATTTTGCAATGAAATATTATTATTATTCAGATCAGTTCCTCATTATTGTTGTTGTTCGTCAGTTGAAATTAATCTGAAAATGGTTTATTCCACTGAGGAAAGGGTCGAAATTGTATCGACGTATTTTCGAATTAACAGTTGTGCCAAAGAAACGGCAAGGATATTCGATAGGAACCATCCTGAAAGAGAAAGGAGTCAGTCACCAGTACGTTAAATATTTGGTTGACAAATTTCTAGCTACGGGTTCGGTGGCAAACAAAAACATGAAGTGGCATGTCCTGTCAGAAATGAGGCAACGGAAGTGGCAGTAGTGGGTCATCTACAAATGGAGAATACTACTTCGATCAGAAAACTATCTCGTCTGACTGGTGTATCAGCTACAACTGTCCATAGAATCGTGAAACATCACAAATTTCACCCTACAAGGTAAAATTAGTGCATGAAATAAACGAAGATGATCCAGATCGTCGTTTACAGTTTTGTGAAAATCTAAGTGAAAACCTAAACGCTAATCCAAATTTTCTGAATAACATCTGTTTTTCTGATGAAAGCACATTTATGCTCAGTGGTGAAGTGAATAGACATAATTGTCGATATTGGGACACACAGAATCCTCATTGGTTTAGAGAGGCCCACACGCAAAGGCCTCAGAAGTTGAACGTTTGGGCAGGAATTTTTGGCAATCATCTAGTTGGGCCTTTCTTTATTGAGGGTAATCTGAATGGAAATGGCTACCTACAGTTGTTAGAGGAACACATACATCCTAGATTGACAGAAATTTTACAGAACGATCCAACTCTTTCTGAGGACGAAATGCGTTTTCAACAAGACGGTGCTCCTCCGCATTATGATGCTCGGGTGCGCCAATATTTAGACGAAAATTTCCCAGGAAGGTGGATTGGTAGAAGAGGACCTGTTGAGTGGCCAGCCAGGTCACCAGATTTAAATCCCCTAGATTTTTCTTTGTGGGGCCATCTAAAATCTAAAGTTTATGCCACAAGACCAGAAAACCTGGAGGAGCTGCGGATGAGGATTATCACAGAATGCCGACTTTCGACTCCTGAAGTTTTCGCTAATGTGAGAAGAGAGTTTCGAAAATCGTCTGTATAACTGTATGGAGGTTGGCGGAGGTCATTTTGAACAATTGTTGTAATAATCAAGTTAGTTTTTTGTTTTCAATTGAATACAAGTTCAATAAATCTCGTTTTCCTGTTTAGATGAGCATCCAATCAGTTTCTCCATCATCCCCTCATCCTGATCCTCACGCCAGAAAACCTCGATTGCCAAACTGAAACCAATGCCTCAGTGATTCAGAAAATAGAAAAATCTTTCTGGAACTTTGCCACTCAACCTGTAATCACTTGTATGATTTTTTGAGTTGGGGATGCTGAATGGAAGAGATTGATTGCAAAAATTCCATATTCACGCAAGAGAGTCTTATTCTCGAATCAAACATAAACATGTTCTCGTATTATACCGAAATGAACCAGTTTCAAAAAGTTATTTGGGTTTTCAGTGTTCCTGCTCCGGGACACCCTGTATGCTGATTCTGAATTTCGAAAATACCAAATTCGAAGAGAAAATTGAAATACCTTTCCAACGAGGTGCCACTTGACCTATTTTCGATCGAATGATTTTTGAGTTGGGGATGCTGGAAATAGGGGGTTGATTGCACCAACTCCAAATTCACAAGTGTAGGTCGTTTTTCTAGACCGAGCATAAACCTGCGCTTGCATTATGCCAAAATAAATCGATTTCATTTAGTATTTGGGATTTGCAGGAATTCAACTTTACCCTCGGTTGGGACACCCTGTATGTTAATTTAAAATTCTAAAATGACAAATCAGAATGGAGAATTGACAGACCTTTACAGTAAGGTGCCACTCGACCCTTATTCCTATGATGAATTTCGAAATTAGGGTTGCTGGGGGTAGGGGGTTGATCTGACAAGTTTCGAA
Source organism: Cryptolaemus montrouzieri (assembly GCA_013387265.2). Taxonomy (NCBI): domain Eukaryota; kingdom Metazoa; phylum Arthropoda; class Insecta; order Coleoptera; family Coccinellidae; genus Cryptolaemus; species Cryptolaemus montrouzieri. The sequence continues at coordinate 155,449,412 of JABFTP020000185.1, read as the reverse complement.
TTATTTCGAAAAATGCTCCCCCTCGAAACAAAAATCGACGTGTCTTGGTGTTTTTCGCTAATGTTACTCATTTCGGAGTTATAGGGGGGGTCAAATTTTCGTTGGAACACACTGTATGTCAAATTTGTGTCTATATTTGTGTGTTATGTGATGTACATACTCATACTCTTTTTCACATGTTCATCGCCCGCATGGGCTTTTATACTGAACGAATAAACATATTATATATTATTATATGAAAAGTAACCCTCTCAAGTATCTCGCTGCAATCCAAAAATCCATTCAAGCATTTAAACAAAAATATCAAGTCCCCTATCACCCTTCTATCAGCCGAACTTTTCAGTTCTAGCACAGATCTCATAAAAGAAGCAGAGAAATTGATCCGTGGAATACACATTTTATACGAGACATACATCATAAATTTGCTCTGAACTCAGACTGGTAGAAGGGTGACCATATCACAGATCCGTATTCAAGAATAGGTAGACAGAAAGAAAAATAAAGTAGCTTGAGGGTATTGATCTCTGAAAAATCGGCCGAGTGGCGACGAATGAATCCAATTATCCTCAACGACCTACCAATGATATAGTCAAAATGATTTTTAAAAGTTAACCGATAGTCTAAGAAAATTCCAAGATCTTTAACGCAAGCAGACCTTTCAACATTGATACCATTAATAGAATAGTCGAAGACCTCATAATCGTTCTTACGATGAAAAGAAATACATACGCACTTTCTTATATTAACTGTGAGCATATGATCCGAAAACCACTATACCACAGAAACTAGGTCAGCTTGAAGCTGAATAGCATCGGCCAGGGTGGAAACTGATTTGAACAATTTGAGATCATCCGCAAATATCAATATTCTCGAATAACAGACAACATTGTGAACTCTGTTAATGTAAAGCAGAAAAAGAATGGGTCCTAGATGACTTCCTTGGGGCACACCAGAGGAAACAGTAATAATGAATTATTACCCATGAAACCCGCAGACTCAAAAACACAATCCATTATTATGTGGTTCACTTGATCAAAGGCCTTGACTATGTCAGTGTAACAACCATCGACCTGGCCACCCTTCTGTAATTCATTATAAATATATTGTACATATAAAATCAGATTAGTCATGGTAGATCTTCCCTTCATAAATCTTTACTGTTGTCCACAAACAATGTGACTAAGTGAATCTGTTTCTCAGGTAAAGATGATAATGGCTCTCAATTCTTCTTCACAATGGGAGCTACCCCAGAATTGCAGAACAAACATACCATATTTGGGAAGGTTACTGGCGATACCATCTACAACCTGATCAAATTGCAAGAAGGTCTAATAGAGGGCGAAACACCAGTTTATCCCCATAAAATAATCAAGACTGAAGTATTGAATAACCCATTCGAAGATATTGAACCTAGAATTAAAAAAGTTCCAGTAAAACAGAAGGAAAAAAAGGAAAAGAAGCCTGGAGTAAAGTATGAATATTTCATTATGTTATTTCAAACAAATTCTGATAAGAATCATTCAAGTCTTTAATATCTAAATTTCTCATAGGAATTTCAAGCTATTATCCTTTGGTGATGAAGCAGAAGAAGACGAGGAAGAATCTAAGAGAGAAAATGAAAAACTGACAGTGAAAGGAAAGTCAACGCATGATGTTTTAGGTAAAAGAACTACAGTTATTCTAATTGATTTTCTATTGATATCTTTTTTTCAAGATGACCCAAAACTCAGTTCCGAAACAGAAGTGGTTGAGAGTAAGGTAGATCAGGAAGGATCAGATCATGAACAACAGCTTGAAAATATCAGGAAAAAACTGAAGGGAACTAAAAGAGTTATTCCACCTAGAATCCTGAAGGATGATAAAGAAGATGAAGATGATTGGGACTTAGGGGAGGATGCTGAAAAAGCAAAAAAGAAGAAGGTGTATGTATACAGGGTGATCTTTTTAAGTGATTAAAATATTGGCTTTCTATAAGTCCAGTGTGACCGGAAGTGACTATAACTTTTCTTTTTCAAATGGTTTAAGGTATCTTTCAATTTTTTCTGTAGTAGAGAATCATTTTGTGAATATTTTTTCTTAACACTCGTATCACCTGAAATTTATCACAAAAAAGTTATGATTTTTTTTCAAAATGCTTAAATTCTTTGGAGGTTTCAATTTTTGCATCATTAAATCCTCATTGAAAATTAAAATCGAACTGTAGTAGGTTTCCCTATGGCCAAATTGCCACATTGAAGGTTATTCACGATTTAAAATAAAAATGTCGACTTCCTGCAGTTCATCCGCAACTTTACGCCTTCAGTTTGATTCTGGTTGAAGAAAAGGTTGTAGTTCTCCAAAAATACATTGAAGATTTTTGAACATAATAATCTGCCGAAGTTGAGTAATCTTCGAAAAGGTAGATTTCAATTTGACCCTTAAGTACTTATACAGGTCCCAATTTGAATAGAGGTAGTTCACGATCTCATGGCACGTGCGTCACAAATATTCTGCGCGAGGGCGGCGCTTCCATTCGTGAAATTCGGTATTTCTAAAATCGTCTGTTCGTCACTAACGCAGAGAGCGCGAAGCAGAATAACAATACAGGGTTGAACTTACCCAACCGATAACATGGGATAATTGCGCTTTTCGAACGAATTGTTCACCGTGGTATTCATTGATCTACGGATTTTTGAATAATTCCTCTTACCTCAAGTTTACATATGTAGACTCCTCGTGAAGTTTTATCTCGGAAACAGAGGGTCAGAGCACTATGTCAGCGGGATTATTTCGTTCGTTTTCTACCGTTGATGTGATTCACGGAACGGCGAAAGATGTCTCCAAAATGTTAGGATTTTTAACGTTCTCACATCTGTTTGTTATTGTTCGTATCTTTCTCGAAGTCCGGTAGCGGGTGCGCCGTGTCGGTCCATAGAGGGCGACTCTCGTACGTATGTACGAGTTGCGTCCTTTCTGGAATCGATAAGATACCCCGATGTAGCTTGATAGGTAATAAGGGCGGAACTGCAGTCTGTCGCTTCGTTTCTCGGCATCCTGCTTAGTTGCACTATTGTGGCTCTTGGGGGCTGCGTGCATAGCAGGCAGATTTGGGAACTAGCTCTTGTCAGGAAGGATTATTCATTGATCTACGGATTTTTGAATAATTCTGCTTGTCTGAAGTTCACATATGTAGACTCCTCGCGAAGTTTATTGCGGAAGATATTTGTCCCATCATATATATATATATATATATATATATATATATATATATATATATATATATATATATATATATATATATATATATATATATATATACTGGGTGATTCACCAGTGGCGCGGAGCTCTATAGCTTATACACTCTCGAAGATTTCATTTTGTTCGAACGGTATTGTATTTAGAAAGAAAAAATTTACTTTGAAGTAAACAGGGTGTCCCAATTTTCCATTAAAAAATCTTGGGAGGTTTTCTCTGATTGGAAGACCACTTTTTTGTTGAAGATTCAAGAGCGTCCTAAACTCTGCTATAATGTCTTTGAGTAATAAGTTTTTGTGGTCAGTAGTTTCGCCACAATATTTTTTCCGCAAAAATTCATGAAAATAGGCTCTCACATCATCGCATGCTCTTTCGGCCAGAGAAGATGAATACTTTTTCCTTTCATTTTCTTATTGCCCAAGGATAGCTTTATTGCTGAATTGAAATAGATTATCCTCATTTTATACAGGAGAATACATCCTGTATTTTATTATTCATGTAAACGCATAAAATATTGTGCCATATTTTTGCAGAAGTAACCTTATCTTCATAAATATACCGTTCGAACAAAAATGAAATCATCAAGAGTGTACGAGCTAGAAAGCACCGCGCCACTGGTGAATCACCCAGTATATATATACAGGGTGCTTCAACGAAAACTAAACAGAGGCTATATCTACCAAGATATTCATTCCTGATCAAAACGCACAAATAGGTCAATTTTTGTTTCAAGAGGTATATCTAACCTAACCTAAGCGGGGGTTGCAATCCTTGAACATTTTAAATAGGGAAGATGGGTCGAGTGATGACTCAAAAGGAAGGTGGTATCTTTGTCTACATCGCCTTGAACGAATTTCCATTTTTAATTGAAAACTGTGAAAGATACAGGGTGAGCAAAAGGGAAATAGTCTTCCCTATCTTTATGGGGAAGACTATTTCCCTGAGACTATTCAAGTTTCAGTGAAGTAAAGTGGAACAGATCCATGCCGATCAATGGCAGTCATCATCAAGTACCATCCTCATCTCGAATTTCTACCTCTAGAGCAGGGGTGACCACCCTTGAGAATTTGGAAGAGAGAAGATGGATCGTGTAATACCTCGAAAGAACGGTATTATCTTTGTCTGCATCCCCGTGAACGAATTTTCATTTTTGATTGAAAGCTGTAGAAGATAAAGAGTGAGCTACTGAAAATAGAGGAGACTATCTATCGCCCTGAGCTATTCAATTATAAGTGCAAAAATGGAACAGTTGAAATTTGAGATGTGAATGGTGTTTCGGAAGATGACAGCCTTTGATCTGGAATGAATCTGTTCCATTTTTTTGCAATAATACTTGAATAGCCATGTTGTCCCTGATTATTTTTCTCTTACTTGTTCGAAGTGAAAACTCGAATCAAATGATTTAAGCCTGTATTGACTCCATTCTTCTTCCGATCCAGAAATGTAAAAATTGAAACATCCTAAGAATTGAAGTACAGTGTTGCAATAATCTTGCCTTTTTTCTTCATATGCTCTTTACTGAGGTTGAAAAAAAATTTCCACAAAATAAATGAACCATCAATATTACACTCTAAAGTGTAATGTATATTACATTAGGTGAATTTTTAGAAAAATATTAACTGATGTCTCCTAAGCAGTTCGGTTTTCAAAAACATATATCGACGCAAGATGCTATCAATTGTCTTATTTCAAAAATTCATGTATTGAGAAGGGTGAACGGTCCTTGGCAATCTTCCTAGACCTTGTCAAAGCCTTCGTCACTGTCGATCATGAAAGATTATTAGGAATATTGCAAGACTTGGGAATACGAGGCGTTGCTGGAAAACTTTTGGCAAGTTATCTCGAAGGACGAGAACAATATGTTATGGTTGGATGCACACTGAGCTCCCAAAAGATCGTTAAATACGGAGTACCCCAAGGCACTGTTCTTGGGCCGATTCTATTATAATTTACATGAACGAAATTTTGAAAGCTGAAACAGAGGTACAATCATTAGTTTCGCGGATGACTCGGTTTTGTTCTATACAGATAGGTCATGGGAAGCTGTTAAGAAAAAGACAGAAATGGATTTAAGTAAAATATTGAACGCATTTGATGAAATGTTATTGACTGTTAACTATGATAAAACATATTTTATGCCGTTTTGTTGCTATAGCAGTGGTTTACCCCTTTTCAAAGAACTCAAAATTGAAAAAAATGAAAAAACTGTCAAAATTGCTACAAAAGAAACTGTGAAGTATCTTGGAGTACTAATTGATCAAAATTTAAGATGGGACTATCATATTGAATTATTGGTTAAGTCTCTGAGGAGTTTGCTCTTCTTGTTTAGATTCCTTGCTAAGTTTGTCGATTTTCGTAGATTGAAGATGATTTATCACGGCCTTGTAGAATGTAGAATTAGATACGGCAACTTGATATATGGTGCTGCAGCAAGCTGTTATCTGGGTAAAGTGGAAATCTTACAGAAAAAAATTGTAAAAATAATTTCAAAAAAACCAAATACCTACCCCTCAGATGACTTATATAAACAAACTGGTGTATTGGATGTCAGGCAGCTGTATTTCCTTGATTGTGTAACACAAATTCACAAAAGTAAAAACAAACTTCAATATGTTGATCATGGATATGGGACCCGATCTTGTTCACAGGCAAAGGTCAAAACCCTTTTCTTTTCGAGAACTATATCTCAACGTTCTTTCGATTTTAATGCCTATAGAATGTATAATTTCCTTCGACTAAACATAAGAATTGTACCCAATATAAATAGTTTCAAAAGGAATGTCAATTGTTTTCTCAGAATGAAAGATAGAAATGACATCCATTGTTTCTTTTGATCCATATAAAATTTTTTTTTTATTGATTTGTATTTCGTTGATCATAGCATACCTTTTGTGTTTCTCTGTTTGTAGTTGCGTACCCACGCACTGGCTTAGCCTTGTGGGTAATCCTTGATGTGTTTTGTTCATTCGTCATGGTCATAATTTGTGTTTTTTTTTATAGTTTGTAATGGGAGGGGGGTTTTCACATTGTGATTATGATTGAGTGAATAAAAATTATTATTATTATTATTATAATACTGTTCTGCTCTTCCTAAAAAATGTGGCAGGTTTTTTAAAAAACACACAAAAAACAGAATTCCAGTTCTCCTCTTGAATCATACCCTCATTTTTTTACAGTGAGGCATTGAGGGAGGAAATAAAGAACGTCAAAAAGGAATATCAGTCCAACAAACTGAAAGTGAAAGAGGATAATGAACAAAAAGATGTGAAAGAAGAAGAGAGACAAACAACAATTAAAGAGTATCAAGATGAATTCGATAAGTATAAAGATAAAAAGAAGAGTTTACTGAAAAAAGGATCTGAGAGAGAAAGATTCACTCTAGATCTACTAGAAAAATTCAAAAAACGGTTGCACGAAGCGAAATATCAAAATGAAAAACAGGAAGAAGAGACGCAAAAAGAAGAGAATAAGGAAGAGGAGGAAGGTGAAACATGGTTTGTATTACGAATATGTTGAATTTCCTTTGTTATATATATTTTCTTGATAGGATGAAACACGAACTGCATTTCAAAGATGACAATCCTGTGTTGGCTAAGGATGCTAACACAAAGGATGATGACTGGTTCGAAATTTACGACCCTAGAAATCCATTGAATAAGCGAAGAAGAGGGGAAACGACCAGTAAAGATAAATAGTGATTAATATATGTCAATAAATTATTATTATAATAAATTATGCAATTTTTGTATTACGTTCTGCTTTTTAACTCTTATGATTCAAAAATTCAATTGACGAGACTTTTACGTGATAGAAATCAATTTTCACAAATACAAATAAACGATGATTTCTACTAAAATATGTTATTAAATACTCGACGCGTTTCGATACACAGTATCTTTATCAAGAGCGAATGAATACTACAAATATATCTTATTAACAAATTTTTATATATACTAAAGAAGCAATCCACTCAGAGCTATTCGTACTTGAACTAATGTTTAGGAAATAAATTTAATAAGAGTGAGTTGTTTATGTCTACCTGATCATTAAGAATTTCTGGTGGATACTTAACTCTATTAATTTCAAGTACTTCCAGAAGGTTGAGTTTATACCTCTATTCTCAGAATGTAGGATTTTAAATTCTGTATTGAAAGACTGAACAGAAACTCAATTGATGAAACTTAATAACCTTATTAAAAATAAACCTAAAGAAATTAACACCAACTTGTCAAATCATCAATTTTTCAAAAGATTCATAAATTTAACGGCAACAAATTTCACCATTGATGAGACGGCGTTATTGGAGAAAGGATTCAAACACAATATTTATCCTAAACATCAAACATCGAATTTTGAACAATTAGCAATAGATACTGAAATTTTCCTCAGAAATGTTGAAAACAATAGCTCCCTGAAACACCAAACTGCGTCCGTGATTAAGGAAGAACACCTAAAAAAGCTTAATAGACCAATTAGAGATCACATATTAATCAAACATATAAAATTACATTTCCAAAACATTAGATTTCAATAATGATTCTAATTATTCAGTTATATCTCGAGATCCAACTAATAAATTCAATAAGGAAGTGAAGACATTCATTGAGAATTCAAAATCCATCATTACAGATAGCGAGAAATTTAAACTTATCTTACCGAATCCTTTACCACCTCAACTTTATTCTTTAGTTAAATTGCACAAAAATGGTTATCCAATCAGACCTGTGGTATCATTCACACATGCCCCAGCATTCCAAATTTTTAATATAATATATTCTGGAAAAATGTTGTAATTTTAAACCGTCTTTTTCTATTCGTAATTCAAATGGTTTGATAAGGAAAATAGAAAATATTGTCATTCCAAGTAATGCAAAGTTAGTCTCTTTTGATGTCAAGAATTTGTTTCCAAGTATTCCACCGAAAGATCCCTATAATATAATCAATAACTTGTTAACACAAAATATGACGAATCCACGAATTAAATACGACATTATGGCTTTATTAGATGTTTGCATATCTCAAAATTATTTTTTATTTAACGATTGTTTTTATCAAAGTGATGAGGGTCTTATAATGGGAAACCCCTTAAGCCCTTTTTAGCAGAAATCATGGATAACATAGAAAAAACTATTCATAAACACCCGCTTAGTAAACATTTCCTATATTTGAATTGTGGAGGCCGTTACTTGATGTAGATCCATGATATAAATGAGATAAAAAACACAAGGTTTAACTTTAATCTACACTTTATTTGAAAAAATTCGACGACGTTTCGCTGACACAGCAGCTTTATCAAGAATGACAAACAGATTGAAGAGTATGGCATTATAAACAAATCGTAGAACAAGTTGGATGAATAACAGGAAAATCCACACCGAGCCATTGTACAGTTATTATGAAAGGTAATAAAACTAATTAAACAAGTTAAGTAGGGTGAAAAATTCACAAAATATTTTATAGTCTTTATATTCAACAGTTTAAACATTCTGCGGTTCTGCAAGTACAAATATTAAATCCTTTCTCGTCAAACAAAATCTTAATATAACTCTCAAAACTTCTAATAACTTAGGTGAACATATTAAAAATAATAAATCTTGTGTTGAAAAATCAAGTAAATCAGGAATCTATAAACTCTATTGCGGTTCTTGTGATAAAATTTATATCGGTAGGACCTATAGGAGTTTTGGCATAAGAACATCTGAACATAAACGTAGCTTCGATAAAAATAAATCTGATTCAAATTATTCAAGCCACTTAATGAAAGAAAACCATTCATTCAATAAAAACTTTGACATATTACATATAAAATTAAAAGTTTCAAAATTAGATCTCCTAGAAGCATTAGAAATAAATAGATACAAACATTCGGACAAGCTTTTGAATGAGCAGGTAGATGTGAATTTTTCACCCCTACTTAACTTGTTTAATTAGTTTTAATTACCTTTCATACTAACTGTACAATGGCTCGGTGTGGATTTTCCTGTTATTCATCCAACTTGTTCTACGATTTGTTTATAATACCATACTCTTCAATCTGTTTGTCATTCTTGATAAAGCTGCTGTGTCAGCGAAACGTCGTCGAATTTTTTCAAATAAAGTGTAGATTAAAGTTAAACCTTGTGTTTTTTATCTCATTTATTTCCTATATTGGTATCGATATGTCGATGACATTATTGTGTGTTTCACAGGAACAGAAAGACAGTTCACTGTATTCGAAAATTTCATCAACAACCTGCACCCAATAATAAAATTCACTTCTGAAATAGAACACAACAATTCGATCAATTTCCTAGACCTAACAATAACAAGTGAAATAATAAACACCAGTTTTCAATTCATCATAAGCCTTCTCATACAGATATCACAATTCATTATACATCGGCACATCCTTACCAACATAAAGTTGCAGCATTTAACAGCTATATACATAGACTATTGAACACACCGATGTCTAATGATAATTATTTCAAAGAATTGAATTTGATAAAACAGATCCCAATATATAATGGTTATGATGCAAATGGTTATGATGCAAATTCTTTTTACTAAAATCATAACAGCGAGACTTACGAACAAACTGGATTTATATCAACCAAGAGAACAAGCGGGCTTTAGAGCTGGATATGGAACAAACGACCACTTACAGGTTATAAAGTCACTGATAGAAAAATGTGTGGAATACAATAAACCTCTTGTACTCACGTTCGTAGATTATGAAAAAGCGTTCGATTCCATAAATCACTACGAAATGCTTAAAGCTCTTGCCGACTGTCGTATAGATCATCGATATATCTCCCTACTACAACATATCTAGGAACACGCAACAGCAAAAGTGAGACTTCACGAAGAAACAAACCAGTTTAAGATCGAAAGGGGTGTCCGTCAGGGCGATACAATATCTCCCAAGCTCTTCACAACTTTATTAGAGTATATGTTTGAAAAGCTCGAAATGGGAAATAGAGGCATACGTGTGGATGGGGAAATGCTAAATCACCCGCGTTTCGCCGACGATATTGGGTTGATCTCAGATAGCCTAGATGAGGCATACGAGTTGTCAAGTATCTCCCAACAAGTTGGATTAAAGATCAATACCGCTAAAACAGAATTCATGACTAACTTAGTCCCCAGCTATAACTTAAAACTAAGGGAAAAAAAATCCAATTTGTAACCTCATATAAATATCTAGGCACGAAATACGAATTAGAAGAGACAACCAGACCTGTGAACTAAGCAGACGAATAGGACTGACCTGGGCTGCCTTCGGAAAATTACGACACATTTTCAAGTCTGATATTCCAATAAGTCTTAAACGCAAAGTTTATGATCAATGTGTCCTTCCGGTACTGACATATGGCTCCGAAACACTAACACTTACCCAAAGGACTGTCAACAGAATAAAAGTGACTCAATGAGCCATGGAAAGATCCATGTTGGGAATAAGCCTGAGAGATCGGATTTCAAATGAGGAGATACGAAGAAGAAGTAAGGTTACAGATGCTGTAGATAGGGTCACACGTTTAAAATGGAACTGGGCAGGCCATGTCGCAAGAATGTCAGACAACAGATGGTCAAAAAGGATATTGGAGTGGCGCCCTAGACACGAAGCCTTCAGAAGCAGAGGCAGACCGCCAACAAGATGGCCGGACGACATAAAAAGGATCTCCACAAATTGGATTCAGGATGCCCAAGACCGGTCAAATTGGAAAATGTTAAGAGAGGCCTATGTCCAGCAGTGGACGAGATGAGGCTGTGAAAGAAGAAGATGATGCAAATTTAGTTAGCAGCATACTACATGAGAAAAAACAAAAATTACCTTTACAACATATATATCCAATCGGTGAACACCAAGACAAGAAATTCAATAGTTTAACATATATAGGCAATATTAGCAATAATGTGTAATCCCTTCTTAATAATTCAAATTTAAATAGTGTTCAAAACATAAACAAATTTAATTTCATTTATCAGGAATTATAAATCTCCAATTAACAAAGAAAATAGATCAGGTGTTTATAGATTGGATTGTACAGATTGCAATTGTTTTTATATAGGTAGAACAGGAAGAAATTTTAATATTGGAATCTCTGAACATAAACGCAGTTTCATCAATGGAAAAACCGATTCAAATTTTTCAAATCATCTTAAGGAAAATAGTCACTCTTTCAATTCAGAATATAAAATCCTACATTCTGACAAGAGAGGTATATAACTCAACCTTCTGGAAGCACTTGAAATTAATAGATTTAGGAATTCCTCGGAAATTCTTAATGATTAGGTAGACATAAAAAACTCACCCTTATTAGATGTATTTCCTAAGCATTAGTTCAAGTACGGATAGCTCTGAGTGGATTGCCTCTTTAGTATTTATATAAATTTGTTAGTAAGATATATTTGTTAGTATTCATTCGCTCTTTATAAAGGTACTGTGTATCGAAACGCGTCGTACATTAAATATTATATTCTAGTAGAAATCATCGTTTACTTGTATTTGTCTTATGATTCAAGCTTTGAGATACTAATGATTGAATTAAGGGGTAAATTACAACTTACATAGTTAATTGATTCCTCCGTTACTACGGACAGTTAATCATAATGGTAATAAGAAATTAAACTATGTATTATACTATCACAAGAGATTTATTGAAAATCAGGATTGCAATTTGGGTCTCTGGACCATCTTCAACAGCCAACAAGCACTGAACTAAAGTTGAAAAAGTATTATTACATAAACAGTTAGAAAAAAATTAATAAGGGTGCAAACAAAAAGTAATAAACGAATTAAGATAAAAGCAGGTATTATATAAAGATATTAAATATGGATGGATAAGTCCAGCCATACGGTCGGTTGTGAAGGAAGCATTTATTGAAGCAGGTGAAACTTTATTTGGAGATTCTAAAAATAAAACAGGAATCATGTCTGCTATTAGAGAACTTCAGTTATCTCGTCCGACTGTCACAAGGCGTATTGTCATGAGTCAGGACATGGCAGATAAACTAAAACATGATATCATGAAATGTACATACTTTTCTTCACAGTTCGACGAAGTCGATATGACATACACTGCCCAGCAGTGTATTTTTAATCGGTGATATTCAATTACATGTTGGCTGAGGAGGAATTTTTGACAATCATTCCTCTGAAGGGAAAGACTCGTGGCGAAGAGATATATGACGTTTTCGTCTGTAGTAAAAAACTACAAGCTATCAATATATAAATCACACCCACGACTCGGAACAAAAATAATTTAACAGTGCCTCAACATAGACTATCCCTATCGCAGAAGAGTTTTATTACGTCGGTATTAAACTATTCAACGTCCTACCAATGACAGTGCGGGATGCCAACGCGAAAATTTTCAAGAAAACTACCCGGAGTTTTCTTCTAAATAGTGACTGTTACTCTCTTGATGAATTTCTCAAAATATGTGATAAATTTCTATAAATATATATGATATATTTCTATAAATTATCTGTTTGTTTGTGAAGAATACATATAATTATATATATCTTGAAATGACAACTCATGTAAATTTTCATGAGGAAATAAATTCATTATTATTATTATTATTATTATTATTGAATTAGTGTGCACTACAACTGCACCAATAATGACTGGAAACAAAAACGGTTTTGTGGCATTGTGTCGAGCTAATGAAGATTTTCCTTCATTTTTCTCATTTCATTGCATTATACATCAACAAGTTTTGTGTTCAAAAGTTTCAAATACGGAGGAAATTATGGGCATTGCAACCAAAATGGTGAATTCCATCCGTGCACGAAGCTTGCAACGGCGGCTCTTTAAGTTGCAGTTGGAAGATAGGGAGTCAGCTGAACACACTGATTTAGTTGTTCACAGGGACGTCAGGTTGTTGAGCCACGGAAAATTCAAGAATTATTGCCCGAAATAACTGTTTTTTTTAGACGAGACAGGTGATGACACAATGCATTTAAACACCATTACCTTGGAGCTTCAAGGTAAAGAAAAACTATTATTGAGATGATTAGCGCAGTAGCGCATTCAAATGTAAATTGCCACTTATGATAGATCAACTGAAAAGAAAGGATCTAAACATTTTCCGTCTTAGAAAGCAAGGATTCCTCAGTTGAACTATGATACGTATGAGACTGAATTATCAAATATTTTGGGACAATTCGAAATGCGTCTTCATTTTCTTCTTCTTCTTATGACGCCTTCTCCAAACGAAGGTTGGCGATCCAATTGGCAATAATTGTTTTCGACATTGCAGCTCTAAAAATTTCAGTGGACGTTCTTCCAAACCACCTCCGTAGATCTTTCAGCCATGAGTTCTGGCGTCGTCCAACTGATCTTTTTCCTTGGACTTTCCCCTCAATAATCAGGCGAAGGATCTCATATTTTTTGCCGCGCATGATGTGCCCGATGTACTGGAGCTTTCTTTCTTTGATGGTTCTCATCAACTCTCGTGATTTTCCCATTGTATTTAGGACGTCGATGTTTGTCCGTCTTTCCATCCAAGAGATACGCAATATTCTACGGTATAGATACATTTCGAAAGCGTCTATGCGTCTCTCCATTTCTGGATTAAAAGTCCAACTTTCACATCCATAAATAAGGACAGGAAAAACATAACAACGAAGTAGTCGCATACGAAACCGAAGATTAAGTCCGCGGTTGACGAAAAGGTCTCTCATGCCAACGAAAGTTTTACGGGCTTGTTCCATTCGAGATTTGATCTCCATTTTCGGGTCACTTTGGTCGTTCACCGTGGCTCCTAAATACCGAAACGAATGCACCTGTTCCATAGGTTTGTTGTTAATGCGTATTACAGCCTCTACTGCTTGCTTAGAAAACACCACACTTTTAGTTTTGTTAACGTTAACAGATAGTCCAAAGCGTTGGCTATGCTCTACAATAAGGTTCATGGATCTCTGCAAGTTTTGAAGGTTGTTAGCTAGTACCACGGTGTCGTCTGCGTAGCGGATATTACTAAGTAGTTTTCCATTTATTTTAATGCCTGTGTCTATGTTTTCAAGTGCTTCTTTGAATATTGCTTTTGAGTAAATGTTAAACAATAGAGGCGACAGCACACAGCCTTGACGTACACCTTTCCGTATTGCTACCTGTTCAGATGTTAGCCCATTAATTCTCACTTGTGCAGTTTGGTGCCAATAAAGGTTTGTAATAATGCATAAGTCTTCTGCATCATCCCCGGTATTTTTTAGAATTTCCGCCATTTTTTTATGTGAAACACAGTCAAAAGCCTTCTGATAGTCAACAAAGCAGGCGAAAACATCGACATTCATGTTTCTACATTTTTGGGTGAGTACATTAAGAGAAAAGAGAGCCTCACGCGTTCCTAGGCCATTTCTGAAACCGAACTGAACTGGATCGATTTCTCGCTCGCATTTGGTGTAGATTCGAGTATGTATAATTCGTAGAAAGGTTTTCAGAATATGCGACATTAGGCTAATCATTCTGTAGTCATCCCAATTTGTCGCATTTGTCTTTTTGGGCAGGGTGACAAACACAGATTTGAGCCAGTCTGCTGGGATTTTACCGGCTCTATAGATGTTATTAAACAGTGCTGTTAAGAGCTTAAGGCCAGCCCCTTCTTGCTGTGTCATTAGCTCAAGCGTCTCTGCATAGATTCCGTCGGGGCCAATAGCTTTACCATTTTTTTGAAGCTTTATTGCTCGTATAACTTCTTCCGATGTAATGCAAGGACTAGTTTCATTGAATTCTTCAGGTTGCGGGCTTTCCGTTCGATCTTCCCCAAAAAGTTCTTCAATATAGTCCTTCCATCGTTTCAGCTTTTCTTCGACCCCGATCAGTAACTCGTTGTTGGCCCCCTTTAACATTCCACTGTTAGCTTTGTGTTGTCTTCCTCTTATCTCCCTGATCTTTTTGTGCAACGTCTTTATGATTGCAGTTAATTGGCAAATATAGCATCATTTATGAGTTATCCTTTTTCATGTAAGAACATAGAGGAATCAGCTACTGAATTAGTAAGTCAGTTCAATGTCAACTCATGTTCTGATGAAAAAGAGTTGGTGCAGATTATATTGTATCAAAGCTACATCATCTGGCACAAATTTCTGGTGTTGTATACCTGATGATAAATATCCGAATCTAAGGCATATGTTTGGGTTAACTTACTTCTGCAAGGCTGCATTTTCTGAAATGAAGATAATTAAGTCTAAATATCGCAATCGACTAACTGACGATCACACCACCTTGATCAAAAAGTTAATGACTTTGTTACCTTGTGGTTTTCATGGACTATCATGGTGTTGTGCACCATGAATTCCTTCCAAAAGGTCAAACTAACAACAAGGAGTTTTATTTCAGCGTTATGAGGCGTTTGCGTGAAGATGTTTGCCAAAAACGACCAGAATTGTGGCAAAACAACACCACGATAACGCACCGTCTCATAATTCCTTCATTATCCGTGACCATTTGGCTAAAAACAGCATCAATACCACCCAACAACCACCAAAATCACCTGATTTGGCTCCCTGTGACTTTTTCCTGTTCGGCCGACTGAAGAAACCGATCTGGGGAACGCGTTTTAGCAGCCGAGAGGAAAAATGGGAAAATCGAAGATGGCCCTTAAGTGCGTTGCAGTCGATGGAGAGTAATTTGAAGGAGACAATATTGATTTTGATGGATAACTTTGTATTTTTGAATTTATTGATAAAAGTCGGGAACTTTTTGATCAAGGTGGTATGTCATCATGCTTGAGATTAGTACTCAGTGGTTACGTAACATCTTATGAAATGTATGCTGAGAACATGCAGTGCCACGCTTCAACATCCAAAGTCACTCCTTAGTTAAGTTTAACACCATTTGTAACTCTTTTGTTTTGTAACAACCAATAAACTCTCAATTTTGAATAACTATGAATTTTTTCATTGATATTATAGAGAATAACCTAACTAAACCTAACCCAAACCTTGATTAAAATAATGTATATTGTGCGGAAAGCTAATAATAATAATAATAATAGCATTTTATTGGCATCTTGTACAGAAATAATAATTATAACTATCAATTACATTAAAGGCCTTAAACTTATTATGAGTGAGTGTTACTGTACATTGAGAGATACCAAAGGTAGGATACAGCATAGCTGATAAATCCAACCTGAATAAAATAGAAACAAATACTAGACAAGTGTACCCACAATTGTACGGAAACATCGTTATGTAAGAGATATTTATCACTAATCATACCAACTATTCATCTTGAAAACAAGAATTAAACACTAAAATAAATCAAAATTAATTCATGCACTCCATATATAAAAGATCTTTTCTTCTTGGTGAAAAAAAAAATTAGGAAACAAGGAAAGACTACATCTCATTTAACTGGCTCTCAAAAACCCAATGCCTCACCCTCCTCTTAAATGCATCCAAACTCAAACCTTAAAGACTACTCGGTATTTTATTGATTTCATCTAGAATTATATAAGAAAAGCAACGCTGAAACATGGAAGCACGATAACGCGGTATGGCAAGTTTATGTCTGAACCTGACGTTGATGCTATGAACATCTGTTCTATATCTGATTCGTCGGTGCAGATAGGAGGGTTTCTTCTCATTCAAAATCATATAAAACAGACTCAGCACATGCAGCCTTCTTCGATTCGCCATGTTCAACCAACCCAATTGCTGCAGTCTTCAGGACGTGCGATCTGTGCGTCTAAGGTTGATTCAATTCGAACACACCAGTTTTCAATTTTCTGAACTCGGGCCACATTCTGTTTTGTCAGACATGGGCCATAGACGGTATCGCAATAATTGAGGTGAGACAACACCAGCGCTTCACAAAGCATTTTTCTTTGTCGAATATCCAGAAATTCATTGCAACCATAAATCAATTTGACATTCACGAAAGCTCTTTTAAGTAGCAAGTTTATATGAGAATCAAACCTCAAATCGCTATCCATAATCAAACCCAAATTACGACACTCGCTAGTCAGAGGAAGAACTGCGCCATTCACAGATATCTTAATTAGATCTTTACATGCCTCTCTCAAGACCTTCCTTCCAAATAGCATAACTACAGTTTTTGAAGGGTTAATGCTTAGACACATACTCTCCGACAACTTAAAGATGTTATCCAAATCTATATTAATTTTTTCTAGAGCTTCATCAAGTGAATCGCGCGAAAACTGTAAATAGAGCTGTGAGTCGTCAGCATATAAAAGAGCCGAGCAGAAAATTAAACAACACATGAGCTGAAAGGTATAGACAATAAAAAATATCGGTCCGAGAATGGATCCCTGCGGAACTCCGAATGGGATCTCTATAGGATCAGACTTAATTTTTCCGTACAAAACTCTGTGTTCTGCCAATCAAATAGTTTTCAAACAAGAAAACCGTATTTTCAGTGAAACCAATATAATGAAAGATTGCCAACAACAAATCGTGATTAATTTTATCGAAAGCCTTCGAATAATCCAGTAAGACGAGCAACAAAAGTTCATTATCATCTACAGCCTTTATGATGTCATCCACTACTGCGAGCAGGGCAGTGGTACAGCTATGACCCCCCCTGAAACCCGACTGGATATCAGGCAAAATACTCTGCAACCCCAAATACGCTTTCATTTGGACAGCGACAAGTTTTTCACAAATTTTGGACAATACACTCAATATACTTATAGGTCGGAGATCCCTGTAATCCTTAGGATCGCGTACTTTTGGAATCGGAATGACATGAGCCATTTTCCACGACTTTGGATAAACTGACTTCTCGATACAATAATTTATTATGTGACATATGAACTTCAGGATAAAAGGTGAACACAACAAAAGCATTTTGACACTTATACCATCTGAACCCACCGAGGCAGACTTAATGGAAGTTAAAACATCATGAACCTGACTTTCAGTAACCATTGACACTTGAAATGATATAGAATCCGTCAGCCAACCATTACCGTACTTATTCAAAAGTTCCAAGCTTGGAACAGGATTGTCAGCAAAAACACTGGAAAAATATTTACTCATTTCATTCAGGCACTGATCGGTTCAGGAATTAAACCCTTCTGTCGCACTCCTATTAAGAACTCTCGTAAATGTTTCCATATACGATTCGTATTGGCCCCAGTTTTAAAACGAAGGTAACCACGCTTTTCATTTCTGATGGCTGTATTAGTGAAATTTCGCAACTGTTTATAATAATCAAAATCTTTAGGGAGTCTCGATTTTTTAAAGTTATTTAAAGCTTTATCGCGGAGAGGGATGAGTAATTGTCAGTAAGCCACGGGGGTTTACGTTTCTTGATAATAATTGTTCTAATTGGCGCATGCTTATCAAAGCGGGATAAGACTAAATTTTCAAAAAATCGACATTTGCTATCAATATTACTATCTCTGATCATAGGGGTAAAATCTGTGAGTGCTAAATCCTGCAAAAGCAAATCCCTCCTGAAATTCCTAAAATCACGAAAACTCAGATATTCTGGCTGCTTCACACCCTCATCTACAATTTAACTCAAATGAATCATCTGGTGATCCGTCTTTATGTTCGAATCTGTAACTCGACAATCACTTATAGTGAGCTCCTCAGAGCAAAGAAATAAATCAATTGTCCTAGCAGAGTTCTTAGTTATTCTCGTCGGCTCGTCAACAGGCTGCACCAATGCAAAAGTTTCCATTATGTTAGTAAGATATCTGGCCTGGCAAGTATCCTGAAAGGGATCAATATTGAAATCACCGGCACATATAAAATAGGTGTGAGTCAAAAGATGTTACCCAAACACTCCTCTAGTTCCACGAAAAAGTCCACATTCGCCGAGCCAGCCTTATACAAAGCACCCAATGCGAATGCTTCTCCGTTTACTTTCAATGTTAACCAGAGCTTCTCAGAATGAACAGATTGAAAAGGTATACTTTCAACAACCCTCAGAGCCACACGACAGTCTCTCTTCATTCTTTATCCTCTCCTGAGGATGTAGCGACTAATTAAATGTCATCAATGAAAGTTTTCCATTCCTTTCTATCCTGTGCCATTACAACTAGAGAATGCATGGGTCGGCCTGTTGTTTCTGTAATTTGATTCATCCATCGTGTTGGGGACCTTCCTCTTCCTCTCTTTCCATCTACTTTCCCCTGAATAATGATTTTTTCCAAATTCTCTGGTCCTCTTCTCATGATGTGTCCGAAGTATCTCAATATTTTGAGTTGAATTGCACTCGAAAGTCTTTGTTTTATGCGGAGTTGCTTTAGAATCGATGTATTCGTTCGGCGTTGTGTCCATGGGATGTTAAGCATCTTTCTCCAACACACCATTTCTGTCTCGTCGATTTTTCTTCTTTCGCTCATTCGAAGGGACCAATATTCGCAGCCGTATGTGACAATTGGAAAGATGAGGCACTTCATAAGTCTGGTTTTAGTGGAAATAGCGATACTTCGATCGGCCCAAATTTTATTCATTTTTTTCGTAGCTATCTTGGTTAGTTCGCATCTACGTTTAACCTCTCGTTCTACGTTTCCTACGTTTGTTATCAAGGATCCCAGATAAAGATATTCTTGCACTACATCAAACCTATCAATTTGCTTTTTTTCTGGTTGATTGTTGTTCATCCTGTCCACGATCATGATTTTCGTTTTAGAAACATTCAGTTCAGTGAAAAGGTATACTTTCAACAACCCTCAGAGCCACACGACCGTATATACAAACAAACAAATATCTTTATATGCTACGGTACACCCTACCTAGGTAGGTAGGTATGTAGGGTGTATCGTGTATGTACGACAACCCTGCATCACACATACTTGAAGCCTCTCAGAGTAGATCGCCAGCAGTTCAAGTTTGAGCACCCTTGCTTTACGGCTTTACTAAATCGACTATAACATTTTCGGATGATTCAGCACGCGAAATTCCTTTTGCAATATAACATTTGAGACAAAAATTTTGACAATCGTCTTAAGCAGATTTTTCAAATAATTAATTCCCGATACTGTTTTGATAGAATGTACAGTATGTCCCAATTTGGGGGTGCCACCAAGAGCATCTCTGTTATTATTTGAGATAGAGAGATGGGGTTTTCACGACCCTTGGCTACTTTTTCGAGACAAATTCATAGAGCTAATCAGAATTATTCTAACTTCAGTGGTTTTTGAGTTATTCGCGAATCTTGAAAATTTCCGGATTTCTTTTTTTCTCGATATCTCGGTTCTTATAGAAGATAATTGAAATCTGTTTTTACGTTTCTAAAACGGTTTTTTGAGTAGATTCCAGTGACGTACTCGAAGTTTTTTTTTCATTATTTATGACAGATATGACATAAAGTTGCAATTTTTTAAATACGAACATAGTTTTTTTTGGCATATTCCGATTGCCGTTTTTTTTTCCTTTTCAAAAATATATAAGATGACGACAAAATTTCCACCCAATTTGAAGAAAATAACGGAATAATGATTTACCCCTAATGGCTGGGCGAAGGAACACACGTGAGCGGACGAACCATAGAACATTTGTAGTTATTCGATGAAAACGATCAAAACAATGCAAAATCTTCTTGACCGAAATAATGGAGCTAGGCTGCTCCTAAGATTCCATCGTTATTTATGACATCCGCAATTTCCGCTTTTTATTTTATTTTTGAGATTGTCGTTCAGTTTCTAGAGTTCTCTGAGAAATACCTACATAAGAATAATAATAGGCACCTAATAATTTACTCAAATTTACTTCTCATAATGATTTACATATACTGCTCGAACTGATTTCCATCATGTTGTAAACATAAAGTGCATCTTCGGATTATATCTTCTATGGCCCTAGTCAAATGTAGCGAGGATCTCCTCAGATCTTCGAATGCTTCATTTGTTGCATTCTTCAATTGATCGTAATTGGCGTATTGCCTCCTATATATCTTATTCTTTAAATAACCTCAAAGAAAAAAATCTAAAACGGATAGGTCAGGAGGCCTAGGTGGCCATTGAATTGGGAAATTGGTACCGATCCATTTATTTTCAAAATTTGAATCCAAGTAGTTCCTCACCACGGCCGAATTGTGGCAAGGAGCACCGTCTTGTTGGAAGTAATATGTTTGAATTGAGCAAGAGGAATGTCATCTTGCAGTTGTGGCAGATAAATATTTAAAATTTCGAGATATCTCTGTGCATTCAAGTTGCCATCAAAGATATAGTAAGCTAATTTGTTGCCCATTACGAAACACGACACATTGAAACCGAACCTCCCCTGCTGCCGTCGAGCTACTGCTTCGTGTTGGTTTTCATTTGCCCATAATCTATTCGTATGGCGATTAAAGATTCCGGCACCGCTGATTCTTGACTCATCAGATCAAATGATATGTCGCCCAAAACGAGCTTCACCTCTGATTCTCCCTAAATACCAATTGCAGAACGCCGTTCTCCTCTCTGCATCCCCGGCATTGAGATGATGAATTATTTTATGTTTATAGGGATGATATTTATACTTTCTCAAAATTCTTTGGGCTCTGCTTTTTGAAACACACTCTTCGCTCTCAATTTGCCGACACGATGTAGAATGGTTAGCCTCAACAGCTGCTAACACGTCAAGTTCATTATCACCTCTATTCCGTTTATTGTAGTTTTTACTTCTTGGTTTCTCGAACGAACCATAATTGGAAAGATTTGTTTCCATTTTGGCGAAGAACTTCCTGTTTGGTTGAATTCTTTGAGGAAATCTATTGGAGAGTGTCAGTCAGGTATTTAATATTGATTAGAATTACTACTTCCATTTCCATTGTCGAACTTACCTATTCAAATATTCTCATGATGCACGGACTGCGTTACAGTGACACTGAAAGTAGACCTTCAGCATATCAACTTTTTAGAAATTTTCGTATCTTCTATTTTGTTTCATAGTGTGAATTGCAGAAATTAACTAAACAACCCAAATTCAACAACGAACACTAATTTTACGAATTCAAATAGACACGAAGCCAATATATCCACAGATAATGAATAATACAAATTATTGGTCGTTCTATGGTTTCTAATGAACGTGCATAGATGAAGACTTCTGTGTTCACAGAGAGCATTCAGACATAGAAGATATAATCCGAAGATGCACTTTATGTTTACAACATGATGGAAATCAGTTCGAGCATTATATGTAAATCATTATGAGAAGTAAATTTGAGTAAATTATTAGGTGCCTATTATTATTCTCATGTAGGTATTTCTCAGAGAACTCTAGAAACTAAACGACAATCTCGAAAATAAAATAAAAAGCGGAAATTGCGGAGGTCATAAATAACGATGGAATCTTAGGAGCAGCCTAGCTCCATTATTTCGGTCAAGAAGATTTTGCATTGTTTTGATCGTTTTCATCGAATAACTACAAATGTTCTATGGTTCGTCCGCTCACGTGTGTTCCTTCGCCCAGCCATTAGGGGTAAATCATTATTCCGTTATTTTCTTCAAATTGGGTGGAAATTTTGTCATCATGTTATATATTTTTGAAAAGGAAAAAAACGGCAATCGGAATATGCCAAAAAAAAACTATGTTCGTATTTAAAAAAATGCAACTTTATGTCATATCTGTCATAATTAATGAAAAAAAAAACTTCGAGTACGTCACTGGAATCTACTCAGAAAACCGTTTTAGAAACGTAAAAACAGATTTCAATTATCTTCTATAAGAACCGAGATATCGGGAAAAAAAGAAATCCGGAAATTTTCAAGATTCGCGAATAACTCAAAAACCACTGAAGTTAGAATAATTCTGATTAGCTCTATGAATTTGTCTCGAAAAAGTAGCCAAGGGTCGTGAAAACCCCATCTCTCTATCCTAAATAATAACAGAGATGCTCCTGGTGGCACCCCCAAAATGGGACATGCTGTACAGTTTGGAGGAATATATTGAAAATATCTTCTAAAATTATGATCTGTATCAAAAAAAAAAGTATCTTATATCAACTATGTCAAATTTCCTTTCAGAACAAATTACATATTGCTTTCCGTTGAAGGGACCTTTCTTACGAAGTAGACTAACTTTCCCTATAATGAATTTTGAGAACCGGAGAGTAGGGATTTGCATCAAGTTTTTTTCTACTAGAATTATTTTTATTTAAAGTATGCAGTAGGCTAAAATATTCGCAAAGCAAAGAAATATATCGACTGTAGAACAATAAATTCAATATTTGATTAAAACGTGAATTATATCAACGTTATACTAACAACTCTCAGTTAATTTGAATATCACAACGATAACTCATCAAAGAACGACAAATTCTTGAAAATTATCAGAAATGATAATTAAAGACGTTCTGCAGTAACTATGCATGGATTAACTTGTTGATAGATGTTAAGTAAATTGAGAATGAATTAAATCCATAAAGGAACTTTATCTATTTTGTGAACTTAACAATACAATATACACAAAACAACGAGATAACAAGAAAATCGAACACAATGAATTTCTATTCCTCATTCAATCTGAATTTGGTGGAGAAAGTGGTTCAAAATAGTGAAAATTCGAGAGGTGTAGTGTTTTGAGATGGTTATAAGTTGTTCTTGTATTTGTAATGTTTCGCAATTCGGATTATTTTGAAGGTGAGACTCTTCATAATTAAAACATTTAACGTTCTGTAGTTTTTAAAGAAATATTCAATGAGAATATGCTAATGATGATGATAAGAAATTAAACTATGTATTATACTATCACAAGAGTGGAATTCAGGATTGCAATTTCGGTCTCTTGACCATCTTCAGCTGACAACAAATACTGTACTGAAGTTGACAATACATACATTTTTTAGATTTTTAAATTAGATATTATATGAGTGCCACCGGCCACCGCGACCCAGTGGTCTATTGTGGTACACTTCGTCCAAAATTTCATCCACGAGCTCCATCCTTGTCGTAAAGGATACGAATTTCGTGGGTTAGAGCTTAATCAGCTCAGTTAGCTTCAGTTTATTAGATCCAAGTTCTTCCATCTTGACTCTGTCCCCAGCTGGGCACTCGCACTTAACATGTTCCATTGATTCTACAGTGTGTTCCAACGAAAATTTGACCCCCCCTATAACTCCGAAATGAGTAACATTAGCGAAAAACACCAAGACACGTCGATTTTTGTTTAGAGGGGGAGCATTTTTCGAAATAATTCGAAACTTCTCAGATCAACCCCCTACCCCCAGCAACCCTAATTTCGAAATTCATCATAGGGAATAAGGGTCGAGTGGCACCTTACTGTAAAGGTCTGTCAATTCTCCATTCTGATTTGTCATTTTTAGAATTTTAAATTAACATACAGGGTGTCCCAACCGAGGGTAAAGTTGAATTCCTGCAAATCCCAAATACTAAATGAAATCGATTTATTTTGGCATAATGCAAGCGCAGGTTTATGCTCGGTCTAGAAAAACGACCTACACTTGTGAATTTGGAGTTGGTGCAATCAACCCCCTATTTCCAGCATCCCCAACTCAAAAATCATTCGATCGAAAATAGGTCAAGTGGCACCTCGTTGGAAAGGTATTTCAATTTTCTCTTCGAATTTGGTATTTTCGAAATTCAGAATCAGCATACAGGGTGTCCCGGAGCAGGAACACTGAAAACCCAAATAACTTTTTGAAACTGGTTCATTTCGGTATAATACGAGAACATGTTTATGTTTGATTCGAGAATAAGACTCTCTTGCGTGAATATGGAATTTTGCAATCAATCTCTTCCATTCAGCATCCCCAACTCAAAAATCATACAAGTGATTACAGGTTGAGTGGCAAAGTTCCAGAAAGGTTTTTCTATTTTCTGAATCACTGAGGCATTGGTTTCAGTTTGGCAATCGAGGTTTTCTGGCGTGAGGATCAGGATGAGGGGATGATGGAGAAACTGATTGGATGCTCATCTAAACAGGAAAACGAGATTTATTGAACTTGTATTCAATTGAAAACAAAAACTAACTTGATTATTACAACAATTGTTCAAAATGACCTCCGCCCACCTCCATACAGTTATACAGACGATTTTCGAACTCTCTTCTCACATTAGCGAAAACTTCAGGAGCCAAAAGTCGGCATTCTGTGATAATCCTCATCCGCAGCTCCTCCAGGTTTTCTGGTCTTGTGGCATACACTTTAGATTTTAGATGGCCCCACAAAAAAATCTAGGGATTTAAATCTGGTGACCTGGCTGGCCACTCAACAGGTCCTCTTCTACCAATCCACCTTCCTGGGAAATTTTCGTCTAAATATTGGCGCACCCGAGCATCATAATGCGGAGGAGCACCGTCTTGTTGAAAACGCATTTTGTCCTCAGAAAGAGTTGGATCGTTCTGTAAAATTTCTGTCAATCTAGGATGTATGTGTTCCTCTAACAACTGTAGGTAGCCATTTCCATTCAGATTACCCTCAATAAGGAAAGGCCCAACTAGATGATTGCCAAAATTCCTGCCCAAACGTTCAACTTCTGAGGCCTTTGCGTGTGGGCCTCTCTAAACCAATGAGGATTCTGTGTGTCCCAATATCGACAATTATGTCTATTCACTTCACCACTGAGCATAAAGGTGCTTTCATCAGAAAAACAGATGTTATTCAGAAAATTTGGATTAGCGTTTAGGTTTTCACTTAGATTTTCACAAAACTGTAAACGACGATCTGGATCATCTTCGTTTATTTCATGCACTAATTTTACCTTGTAGGGGTGAAATTTGTGATGTTTCACGATTCTATGGACAGTTGTAGCTGATACACCAGTCAGACGAGATAGTTTTCTAATCGAAGTAGTATTCTCCATTTGTAGATGACCCACTACTGCCACTTCCGTTGCCTCATTTCTGACAGGACATGCCACTTCATGTTTTTGTTTGCCACCGAACCCGTAGCTAGGAATTTGTCAACCAAATATTTAACGTACTGGTGACTGACTCCCTTTCTCTTTCAGGATGGTTCCTATCGAATATCCTTGCCGTTTCTTTGGCACAACTGTTATTTCGAAAATACGTCGATACAATTTCGACCCTTTCCTCAGTGGAATAAACCATTTTCAGATTAATTTCAACTGACGAACAACAACAATAATGAGGAACTGATCTGAATAATAATAATATTTCATTGCAAAAATGAGAAATAACAGATGACTGCACGCCAGATGGAAATGAAAAAAATGTGAACATTTTCAATGCAGATATCAGCTTTATTTCTTCGTAATTGATGCTCAACACATCGTACCCCAATACTTTTAACAGTTTCGAATTAATTTTAGTTGATAATTTCAAATGAAGATATTGAATTTTTCGAAAGCGACATCCTGTATGGAGAGCCGAACTGAATGAAATGCTTTAATCATTCTGGAATTCAAAAACCTTTCTGAAGATATGCCACTTGAATTATTTGTATGATTTTCAAGTTGGGGATGCTGAATGGAAGGGTTGATTGCAAAAATTCTATAACCACACAAGAAAGTCCTATTCTCGGATCAAACATGTTCTCGTATACCGAAATGAACCAGTTTCAAAAAGTTATTTGGATTTTCAATGTTCCTGCTTCGGGACACCTTGTATGATGATTCTGAATTTCGAAAATACCAAATTCGAAGAGAAATTGCAGTACCTTTCCAACGAGGTGCCACTTGACCTATTATCGATCGAATGATTTTTGAGTTGGGGATGCTGGAAATAGGTGGTTGATTGCACCAACTCCAAATTCACAAGTGTAGGTCGTTTTTCTAGACCGAGCATAAACCTGCGCTTGCATTATGCCAAAATAAATCTATTTCATTTAGTATTTGGGATTTCCAGGAATTCAACTTCACCCTTGGTTGGGACACCCTGTATGTTAATTTAAAATTCTAAAAATGACAAATCAAGGTGGAGAATTGACAGACCTTTTCAGTAAGGTGCCACTCGACCCTTATTCCCTATGATGAATTTCAAAGTTAGGGTTGCTGGGGGTAGGGGGTTGATCTGAGAAGTTTCGAATTATTTCGAAAAATGCTCCCCCTCGAAACAAAAATCGACGTGTCTTGGTGTTTTTCGCTAATGTTACTCATTTCGGAGTTATAGGGGGGGTCAAATTTTCGTTGGAACACACTGTATATCTTCTTCACATAGCCTACCTGAAGGATCTTCAATCGATCCTAACTTATTTAGGTATTTTCTGGAGCGACAGTGGAAGGTTATATGGGAGGGGGGGAATATTCTCCTTTTCCTGGTGAATGGTATCATAAGGGTTTTTTAGGGGTATATGCTAAGTTTCTATCTCTGTGGGAAACATCGCTGTCATCTCCGACAGCCAGAATGATTATATCATCAGCGTATGCTTGTACATAAACATCCTGTTCGCCAATTATTGCCAGAAGGTCATCAACTGGCAGGGACCACAACAGAGGGGATAGTACTATTCCCTGAGGGAAGAAGATCGGTTGATTTACCTTTTTGAAAGGCGTATTGATGTTCGCTCAGAGACCTGAGCGATAACACCTCGGTCCTGATGTATCCATTTAACACCTTCTCCAAGGTTATCAAAACAAAAGACGTAAGACCAATCGGTCTGAACGACTTAGGCTATGAGTTCGATTTACCCATCTTAGGGATGTAAACAACCTTGACTCTTCGCCAACTGGCCGGGACTACATTCCAGGCAAGACTCGACCGGAAGAGCCTAATGAGGCATGGGAGGAGGACATCCACCCCCTGTTGTAGCACGGCAAGCATGATGCCATCCTCTCCAGAAGCTTTGAATGGCATAAATGAGCGAATCGCCCACCAGATTCCTCCGGGCTTGATGATCGTTCTTGCGTTCTTCCAATCGTCCTTTTGTGCCTTTTTACAAGGTCACAGCTGTCACTGATATCAAGAAAGCAACTATCTGGGAAGTGTGTTCTCGCAAGAATCAATACATGAACACGTAAACACAAAATTAATAAGGGTGCAGACAAGAAGTAATAAACGAATTAAGGTAAAAGATAATTAAGATAAAACCCGGGCCATACTGGTTGTTCAGAAGGTTATCTCTATGGAGAGTTTGTTGTACAACTATAAGGAAATAGCTAAGAACATACTGAACGGAATGATCAGAAAGAAACAAACACAAATAGCATATAATAATATTTACGTATGAAATCAACTAATACAGATAAATACATTCTTTTGAGATATTTTGGCCCTATCAGCGAAAATATTGCAAATGTAATCTCAAAACACCATGAAAAGTAGCCTTAAAAATCTTCATGAAACTCTCTCAAGAATTTTTCAATAGTAAAAATAAAACGAATCGATTTCACAATAATGGAGTTCACAAGTTGTCCTGTATGAATTGTGAAGGCGCTATATTGGTTAGACTGGTCGTTCATTCAAAACTAGATACAAAGAGCATCAATCAGGATACAATAACCAGAGAACCGAATTGCACTCAGAACATGTTAATTGGTATAGTCCTGATTTTTCGAATTTATCTGTTTTATCTTTTGTGTTGAAAAGTAGGCGTGACAATTTGCTAACTGGTTTGAATGCAATGTGAACTTTTTTACTATCTGACAAAACTCTCGCAACCTGTTCTGACGTCTTCCCAAAATATGTTAGAGACATAAATTTTTCGGGCTTTTCTCTCTTGGATTGGAGATATTTCATGTTGAATGTGTTGTTGCGTATTTTTCGATTAATTAAACTCTCTATTGTTTTTATATCGAAGCCGTTGTTTTCTGCTATTATCATAATGGTGTTAAATTCTGATTTTCGATCCATGTCCGATAAAGGCAAAGAAATCGCTCTGTGAATCATGGATTTGAAGGCTGCTATTTTTTGAGAATACGGGTGAAATGAATCTATGGGTACGACATTATCCGTGTACGATGGTTTTTTGAAGATATTAATTGATGAACGGTTATAATTCTCCCGGGTAATTGTTAGATCTAAGAAATTGATTTCACTATCGACTTCTGTTTCTACTTAATTTTAGGATGAATGTTATTAATGAAATTCAGGAAGATTTCTAGTTATCAATTCATTCCAATGAAACAGGCTAAAATGTCATCAACATATCGATACCAAAATAGAATATGCCTTTTCGTCAAAGGTGACGTTATAATTTTAGTTTTTTTAAACGGTTTTATTTAGCTCACCCCGTTTGTTTTATTTATTCTTGGGTCAAATTTATTAATTCAAATTTCACCCTCTTCCTGTCAACCGATTAATCTGAAATTTTGTATACACTTTGGATTTTGGTGACAATACAATTATATTTATTCATTATCATTATAAATACAAGATGGCCGCCGCTACAAAATGGCGAATAATTTATGTTTTATTAATCCCATCAATATGGGTATCAAATGAAAGGGCTCAACAATCAGAATACAATATACTATAAAAAATTGAAATCCAAGATGGCGGCCGCTACAAAATGGCGGATAACATAGCTTTTATCAATCCCATCAATATGGGTATCGAATGAAAGGGCTCAACAATCAGAATACAATATACTATAAAAAATTGAAATCCAAGATGGCGGCCGCTACAAATGGCGGATAACGTAGGTTTTATCAATCCTATCAATATGGGTATCAAATGAAAGTGCTCAACCAGTAGAATACAATGTATCCAGCCTGAATTCACCACCCAAGTCAAGATTTTGTATCGTGTTGAGGACTGTGTGGCGTTAGGGTGGCTAAAATGATACGTCGTTAGCGGTACACCACCCAAGTTAAGGTGAAAGGTTAAAACGCGCCGAGAACTGTATGGCATTAGGTGGATAAAATGATATGTCGTTAGCTACAATAATACCAGCTGATATCAACAAAACTGGGGTTTACCAGCGGAACTGGAAATATTTGTGGGGCAAAAGTCATGCTACGGTCCAATATTGACGTTTCAAAGGGATTAGTAAATGGCGCTATAGGCTACATCACCGAAATCGTTTGGCCTCAATTTCGTCGAACTCAGATGTATGCAACAGATGTACCTTTCGTCCGAATTGATTTCGCAAGAGACGGAGTACATCTTATACACCCGAAAGCCATACAGTTTCCAGCTAAGTACAATTATGGGACAGCTGAAAGAAGAATGTTGCCTTTAATACTATCATGGGCTTCTACAATGCATAAAATGCAGGGCAGCACTGTGGATCACGCAGTCGTATACTTAGGTGCGAAACTGTTTGAAGAAGGTCAAGCCTACGTGGCTCTTAGTAGAGAGATCTTTGCAGGGACTACGTATAGAGGAGTTGGATTGCAATAAACTAACGGGCAAGAAACCTTGCAATAATGAAGCACTAAATGAATTAAAAAGAATGCGAAATAAAAACTAAAAACTAGAAAATAAAAATAGGTAAAAAAAACTTTTTAAGTTAAACGGTTTTATGTTAAACATACATTGCACTGTTTAAGATAAATGTACTAAAACCAAAAATAATAAAATAGATACAGTCGTGGGAATTATAAACATATGCATAGACTAGACTAAAATAAAACCGTGGGGCACGTCAATTGTCTACAATCGTTGATTAAAATGTTTGTTTTGTAATGTTACACTATAATTATCAGGCAGTTGTGCAACCGACAACGATGGACGTGTGATAAGTAGGGCTAGAATGTGGAAACACGCTAGCAAGCTCGATTATAAGCGAGTTTTAGGGTTTCATAGTGGTGAGCGAGTAGTACTTTTGTCATATGTTTTGTCGATTAAAGACAAACAACAAGCAGTGAAACGATTTCTCGCCAGCCAGCAGTGTGAATGTCCAACGATAAACTAGTTAAAACATCTCTTTTATTTACATGGGGTGTATAACTATTAGAATTTCCATGAGCAAGAAAATAGTAAATAATTTCCTCACCGTCTGCGGGCCAACTGCCTAACGACGAATTAAACGATTCTTCTATCGCACATTAAGTCGATAATTTGTAGACAATTGACGTGCCCCACGGTTTTATTTTAGTCTAGTCTATGCATATGTTTATAATTCCCACGACTGTATCTATTTTATTATTTTTGGTTTTAGTACCTTTATCTTAAACAGTGCAATGTATGTTTAACATAAAACCGTTTAACTTAAAAAGTTTTTTTACCTATTTTTATTTAGAAATTAACTCATCTTTACAGACCACGTTGAGATTTCTTGCCTCTAGAATACTTGACAAGGTAGATGATGATAGGTAGACCTACCAATCACCATTATTCAAGTTAGTGTGACCTCTACTAGCATTTTATTGATGGTAATTCCTGTATTGTACATGAGTATTCAGTTTTCGTTATCTTGTTGTTCATATTGGACGTACGTCCGAAACCGGTCCAACCAATGTAAAATTTTGTCATTCTTTACATCAATAAATTAGTGGTAGTTAAAACATAGTAACTTGTTCTATTTTATTATTCATTATGAATATCAACTATCACGTAGTTCAGGATTCATCGATCAATTATTTGAATACAAACTGGTTTAACATCCAAAACTAAGTAACCAATGAAGAGAAAAAAAAAGAAGAAAATCACAAAAGAATTAGAAGTAATCTTATATATAGTTAACTAGTATCATAACGAAAACAAAACCTATGACAATTCAATATCGGGTTCAATATTGGAGCGCATATGAGCGCTTGAATTTTATGTTGATTGACAATTTGTTATCAAAAAATAAATCGATTTCACGTCACCTGAATAACACGAGAAATTATACATTTTGCTATTCAGTACGGTATTCGTGCTTTTCGTTGGTAGATCAGAGGGATAATGATGTCAGAGGGTCATGTTGTAATATGAAAATGAACGGTATCGCGAATGCTTATACAATGCAAATGGCTAGTTACAAGTCTAAAAAACATGAATCAATTTCCTTCTTAGTACTAGCAGCCGCATTCCAAAATGTTGTAAACGAATTAAGTAATAATTTGGATAGTTTACAGGAATTTGAATTTGGGAGGCTTTTTCTTGGTGAAATTCCATTATCAATAATAAAAAACAAGTACTGTGTTTTAAGGAATTTTACTTAATAATTGCGATTCGTAACGCGTTTCGCTACAACGTAGCTTCTTCAGACGAATGAATGTACAGAAAATAAGAATGAGAATATAAATATAAATATTCTTGAGTAATTAAAAGCTTATTGGGTTGCTTCTTCTTAAGTGGTTATTTATGACAGGTATAACCAATAAAATTAAGGAATAGATTGCTCCCCGACGAGATTCAATAGAAGTGAAAGGCTTAAATCGACTTGTTCATTGATGAGTCTACCTGAGTGTTTGTATTTATTGATTTTTAAAGTTTCCCAAAGATTTACCTTCCAATATTTATTATCTGTATGCAAAATTTCAAACTGTGGGTCGAAAGAGTGATTATTTTCTAAGAGATGATTCGCCTAATTTGAATCTGATTTTTTATTTGAAAAACTGCGTTTATGTTCCGATATTCTAATATTAAAATTTCTATGTGTTCTACCAATGTAGAAATTATCACAGTAATTACAATTCAATCTATAAACACCTGATTTATTGTTTTTACCTATTTGGTTTCATTATTTTTATATATTTGCCTAAATTATTATCAGTTTGAAGCTATGTTGAAATTATTGCTACTCAAGAATGATTTCAGTTTCTCACTTGTAATGCCAACGTAGGTTAAGGAGTTGAATTTTTGTTTCAATTTATAGACAGGGTAAACTTCTTTCAATGCGATTCTACTATGTTTTTATTTAAAATATCATGAATTAGTTTGGGATTGTAACCATTATTTTTGGCTATTTGTTTAGTCAAATTTAATTCTTTGTTGAAATTTTCTTATGATAACGGGATGTTAATCAATCTATGAATGAAATTATTGAATGCTGACATTTTATGACACGACGAGCTATGTATTATAATATCTGTATGTGACGGCTTAGGATAAATTGCGAAAACATAGACGTAACAATTTCGAATGAAAATGGAGAACGTTTTCGCAATTTACCATAAGTCGTCAACATTCAACAGTTTTATTCATAGATTGATTAACATCCCGTTATCACCAGAAAATTTCAACAAAGAATTAAAATTGATCAAACAAATTGCCTAGAATAATGGTTACAATCCCAAACTAATAAATAATATTTTAAATAAAAACAAAGTAGAATCGCATTGAATGAAGTTTACCCTGTCGATAAATTGAAACAAAAATTCAACACCTTAATCTACGTTGGCATTATAAGTGAGAAACTGAAATCATTCTCGAGTAGCAATAATTTCAACATAGGTTTCCAAACTAATAATAATTTAGGCAAATATATAAAACCAAATCAGGTAAAAACAATAAATCAGGTGTTTAAAGATTGAATTGCAATGACTGTGATAATTTCTACATTGGTAGAGCACATAGAAATTTTAATATTAGAACATCAAAATATAAACGCAGTTTTTCAAATGAAAAAATCAGATTCAAATTACGCGAATCATCTCTTAGAAAATAATCACTATTTCGACCCACAGTTTAAAATTTTGCATACAGATAATAAATATTGGAAGGTAGATCTTTGGGAAACTTTAGAAATCAATAAATACAAACACTCAGGTAGACTCATCAATGAACAAGTCGATTTAAGCAGTTCACCTGTATTGAATCTCTTCGGGGAGCAATCTATTCCTTAATTTTATTGGATATACCTGTCATAAATAACCACTTAAGAAAAAGCAACCCAATAAGCTTTTAATTACTCAAGAACATTTATATTTATATTCTCATTCTTATTTTCTGTACATTCATTCGTCTGAAGAAGCTACGGTGTAGTGAAATGCGTTACCAATCGCAATTATTAAGTAAAATTCCTTAAAGCACAGTACTTGTTTTTTATTATAGTTTATAGGAAGCCTGAAATTACATGTATAGTCTAGAAATCGTAGGAATCTTCTTTGAACCTTTTCAAGCCTCAATGTAAATATTATGTTGAGGATTTCAAACAGGCGAAGCTAAGTTTAACTTCGAGAGTATGTAAGCACTGTATAAAGTGATTAATGAGTTTTTATCGTTGAAATACTTGCACTGATCCTTAATAGAGGTATGATAGCTCAATTTTGTTCAAGACGTATGTATTCCTAACAATAGTCCTACCACGGGAGAAAGACATAATATTATTAATATAAATAATGAACAACAATTATCCCAGGTGCGAGTTCTGAAGTACGCCAGTGGTAGGATAAAATTGCTCAGTGTCAAACCCGTTAACAGAAACATACTGCCTACTCCCCTCCAGGTATGACCCAAACTAGCGCAACAGTGTGCCACACGCACCCACTCCAGCAAAGAAATGAACAAAGAAATCTAGAAAGAGCTAGGGTATCATTTGTTACAAGACTTTTATGACCATAGGTTTGCCACTGAGGAGGAGTAGTCAATTCGGTATCAGACAGCATTCCCTCAAAGGTCCAAGCCGAGTGATACGTCTCTGTCTTCTGGGAGTTATGCTACCGACTCTGTTGATCGCAATACCCCTCTACTTAAGATACAGGGTGTATCGTCATCAATTATACCCTTTAGCCATGTCCGATATGCGTATTATTGATGGTAGAATTTCCACTATATGGTGTCAGGTAAGTAACCATATTCAACTAGAGTAACTCATTCTAGCTCGTTTCTTTATAGAGACAACTTGTGAGAGCGAATATGACATTCAATGCATTCTTACTTCCGGAAACACCAACAATATCTGATAGACACGAATCACTTTCGCTGGTGAGACATTTACTATTGGAAGATGACATGAAGGAGTATTGGGGATTCTATCTTCTCAAAGGTTCAGTAGTGAAGGTCTCCACGTGTGTCAGGTAAGGAAAAAACCAGGAAGTCTTCATTTAGGAAGGTTTAGCCAATCTCCAATTCATTAACAATCAATTTATTCTGATGAAATTCAGGTATGCTGATGAATTATTTTTCGCGATAAACTTCGCGTGGAGTCTATATATGTAAATTTGAGACAGGACGAATTATTCAAAAATCCGTAGATCAATGAATAATCCCTCCTGACAAGAGCTAGTTTCCAAATCTGCCCGCCATGCACGCAGCCTCCAAGCGTCACAATAGTGCAACCAAGTAGGATGCCGAGAAACGAAGCGGCAGACTGCAGTTTCGCCCTTATTAGGAGCTCATCGGTGTCGCATATCGCTTTTCAGCATCTTACCAAGCTACATCGGGTACCCTATGAATTCCAGAAAGGACTCACCTCGTACATACGTACGAGAGTCGCCCTCTATGGACCGACACGGCGAACCCGCTACCGGAACAGTATCTCCCAAATGTTTGGAATGAAAACTTCTCCACATCTGTTTGTTACTGTTCGTATCTTTCTCGAAGTCCGGTAGCGGGTATGTACGAGGTGCGTTCTTTCTGGAATTGATAGGGTACCTCGATGTAGCTTGGTAGGATGCTGAGAAGCGATATGCGACACCGATGAGCTCCTAATAAGAGCGAAACTGCAGTCTGCCGCTTCGTTTCTCGGCATCCTGCTTGGTTGCACTATTGTGGCGCTTGGAGGTTGCGTGCATGGCGGGCAGATTTGGAAACTAGCTTGTCAGAGGAATTATTCATTGATCTACGGATTTTTGAATAATTTATATATATATATATATATATATATATATATATATATATATATATATATATATATATATATATATATATATATATATATAGGGGGTTTTACCCCGACGAGTTGCCCATATATCTGTTCATGCAATCAAACTGATTTCATGAAAAAATATAAATCCACCACCCGGTAATTGATACCATTGCCAGGCAATGATTATAATCAAAACATATCCTGGAGTAATTATATATTAGGATAACGTTAAATGTTATGAGAATATATCAATCTACCAGAATATATACATACCATAGCATCATCAGACAATGATATCAATGTACCAACGAGTAGTGTCAGAGGCTTTCTCCCCGGAAAAATCCAGTGTACGGACCTTAGTCAAGTAACACTGAATGTTACTCATTAATAGTTTCCTTTGTGTGAAGTGGTGAACGATCGAATAGAATACTGCTCTGAATATAAATATGACAAAATTGTCAGTTAATTATATTACATTTATATAAACAAATAAATAAAATATGAAATGAGATTCTGAGCAGTATAAACTAAAGAGAAAACCTATGACTCTACCTCATTATTATTTTCGGAAAGAAACCTACGAAGAATATTACAAGATTTGATGACTGTTATCTTCTGTAACTGTTCAAACAAATTTTTCTTCAGACCCAAAATCTAAATACTTTTGTGAAGATTTCTAGGAATAACGCCTGTTGTAGAAATAATAATCGGTAGAACAAATATTTTCTTCATTTTCCACATTTTTTAATCTCGTCGCCAAGCATCATATATTTAGAAATTTTTTCATTGTATTTATTTTGTATATTATGTGTGTTAGGTATTGCAATATCAATTATATATGTTATTTGATTCTGTTTATCATTAAGAACGATATCTGGTCTATTGTGTTTTACAGCTCTGTTGCACAGAATTGTTTTATCAAAATAAAGTTTATATTTGTCATTTTCACAAATAATCTCAGGTTCATATTTTTGAAATTTTTTTCTTTTGGGAATTAGGTCATGTTTAATTCCTAGATTGAAGTGAATAATATTAGCGACGGCATTATGTCTTTCTAAATAATCTGTTGAAGCAAGGACTGAGCAAGATGATAATATATGAAAAACTGTTTCTGAAGAACAGAAACATCTACGGCAAGAATCATCTATATTTTGTTTGATGATATGTTTTCTATAATTCCTTGTGAAAACAACCTGATCCTGGATCGCAATTGCCAAGCCTTCTGTTTCAGCAAACAATTCTCCAGATACTAACCATTTATTCGATGCAATTTCATCAACATAATCATTTTTCAATTCTTTAGGTGCTTTCCGTGTAATTCCTTCTGCATCCAACTTTCTCTTTTAGAATTATCATCAAATATATCAAAATCTACCTTTTGCATTGTCAAGTTCAGAGGTGTAAGATTATAATCTGAAGCAACAACAATATCATGTAATTTAGACGTTCTCTGTTTATCATGAAAATGGGAACGTAGATGAAAAATCTGTTTACTATGAAGATTATTCAAATCAATTAATCCACGACCTCCAAGATGTCTAGGTAGTGTAACTCTCTGAACAGCTGACTTAGGGTGGTGCTTATGATATTTACAGAGCATTTTCCTCGTTTGACATTGTAATTCATTTAGATCAGTTTTAGACCATTTAATAATTCCAAAAGAAGATGTAAGAATAGGAACAGCATAGGAGTTGATAGCTCTGAAAAGGTTTTACTAGTTAAATAACTCTTGATGATAATTCTAAGTCTTTTGTAATATGAACTTCTAATATTTTCTTTAGAAATATATATATATATATATATATATATATATATATATATATATATATATATATATATATATATATATATATATATATATATATATATATATTCATTTGAAAAGAGAGGATTCACAAAAATTTGAATAAATGAATTTACAATAAATGCTTATATCTATAATTTTGATGAGTGTCAGAAAGTGTGAGCTCAGGAAATGTAACAGGGGAACCATACTATTTTGTATGGTGATTCAATAAACGAGTGAAAAAACCTGAGTAAAAAACTCGTTTCCCTGTCGCTATTGCACAAGCAATAGCTTGTCTGTTGTTTATGTTGTGTTAGTGTCGTGTGTACATAAAGAGTACCAAAGATTTTTCTGCTCAGCCGCTTCATTCTCTTTTGCATTCCATGATTTCCAAACGATGACAAGGGTGAACGGAAGGGGGTTTGGGACAGGAATCTGTAACAATGGAAAAAAAACAGCAGAAAGTATTTCAACAATCATACTTCTTATATGTCTAAGCAAATCTAAGAGAAGATTTTACATAGGAAGCAAGGTCATGAAAAGGACTAAGGAGATAATAAAAAAATACATAACATTCGATATTTCCTCAAATTCCATCTCTGTTTGGCCGAGACAGCCTTGATGGCCAGGTTCAGTCTTCCAAGTGATGCCGATTTTGATCTATAGATGTTTTAGAATCATTATGGACACAATAATCTGGGTTGACATCGCCCATATATTTTTTTTCTTTTTTTTTTTTCATTTTTTCTTATAAAACTAATAACAACGACTGACAAAAAAAATTGTGGTGAATGTAACATAAAGCTGAATATCTTATAATGGTAGAATGAATGTATTCAAATACAAAAATGGGAAAAAAAAATGTAACACGTCAGGTTTTCTCGTTTCATTTATAGAACCACATTTATTGTTACAATATCTAATGCAGGGTTGCTCACACAAAGATCTAGATTTTGGACAACTCTTTTTCTATTGCAGATCAATGATTTGCTCTTCTTCTTCATCTTGAGTTCAGCTCTAATTGGAAAGAGGTATAAGCGATTTTAGTTTGTCGTTGATTTAAATGCGACTATTCCTTCACGTAAAAGTCACAAAAACTCAGTGATAGTTGGACAACAAAGTTCCAATACTCAAAACAAACTCAAATCAGTGCCTAAAATAAGTCATATACACGCATACAGATTTGAACCTTCTACTAGCGAACAAGACATTATCGATGGACTTCAATTACATCTAAATGTTTTGAAATGTCAAAATTAGAATCTTGAGATTCTGAAGTCTACGCTTCTTTCAAAGTAACAATTCGAAGTGACCAATTGGAAACAACTTTAACCAGCAGAACTTGGCCTGAAGGAGTTCACGTCCGAAAATGTTTTCATCACATAACGAGAACAGAGAGACCGAATCAAGTAAGCAAAATCAATTAACGGTTCTGCATTTGAATACACAGTCCGCAAGGAACAAAATATCGTAACTCAATGCGTTATTTAACGAAACCACATCCAAAAAGGAGGTTGATATATTATGTTTGACTGAGCATTTTATGGTTAAATGCGAAAATATTATTTCTACTTTAAAGTCAGATGCCTCGCAAGGACACGACAATATAAAACCTAAAATTATTAAGGAAGTGAAATCTCTGGTTGCTCCTATAATATCCAAATTGATAAACAAGCATTTGTCGGAAGGAACCTTTCCCAATGTTCTAAAGATAGCAAAAATTGTTCCGATTCATAAGGATGGTCCGAAAAACGAGCCAAGTAATTATAGACCCATCTCGGTGCTAACTGCATGTTCGAAGATCTTTGAAATTGTGATGAAAAACAGACTGCTAGAACACCTAAGTAATGTAAATTT
Organism: Cryptolaemus montrouzieri; assembly: GCA_013387265.2. NCBI lineage: Eukaryota > Metazoa > Arthropoda > Insecta > Coleoptera > Coccinellidae > Cryptolaemus > Cryptolaemus montrouzieri. Next base: position 155,410,044 of record JABFTP020000185.1, on the reverse strand, counting down.
TCTGAACACTCATCAAAATGGATTCTTGAGTAAGCGCAGTACACAGACTGCCATAGCCACTATAACAGAATATATATGTGCAGAAATAGACAAGGAAAAGATGTGATGGCTGTATTTTTGGATTTGTGTAAGGCGTTCGATGTTGTGTGTCACGGTATTTTGTTACAGAAGTTCGATAGCATAGGTATCAACAACGCCGCGTATAAGCTTTTCAAATCGTATCTACAGGAACGAGAGCAGTACACTGTAGTGAACGGATGTGAGGGGGAGAGAGTGAGAGTGACAAGTGGTGTGCCTCAGGGCTCAGTACTCGGACCGATATTGTTTCTAATATACATTAATGATATATGTGATATAGGACTCAATGGTAAAATAATACTCTATGCCGACGACACGGGACTTTTCTACTCAGGCTCTATACAGGATGTATTCGAGAGGGCACAGGATGACTTGGAAAAAATCTCAAAGTGGACTGATAATAATAGAATAAAACTTAATGAAAAAAAATGTACATATACTGTCTTTAAGTCTATTAAACCAGATAATTTCGAACTTTTCATCAACAGTGTCAAGATAACCGAGAGTACAAAAACTAAGTATTTAGGATTAATGTTAGATAAAAATTTAAATTTTAGTGATCATATAGAACATTTAATAGCAAAACTTCATACTTTTTCATACATTCTTAGAAGAAATGCCTTTCTGTTCAACAAGAAAACTAAATACCTGATATACCATGCACATGTTGGATCAATCCTAAATTATCTCGCTGCATTCTGGGGACAGGCAAGAAAGAGGGATGTCTATAATCTGCAGGTGGCACAAAACAAGTTGCTAAAAATATTGTTCCACAAATCACCGACAACACATACTGAAGAACTCTACCAAGAGCTTAATCTACTGAACATTGACAAAATAATAAAACTAGACAGTGTTGCTTATATATAAAATAAAAAATAATACAGTAAATACAGACATAGACATTTTGTTGAATAGTGACATACATACATACAACACAAGAACAAAACAACACATACATATATTACCTGCAGCGACAAATACAGGACAGAAGAAACTAACATATCAGGCCGCTTTATGGTACAACAAACTTCCACTTTATATCAGAAGTGCTACTTCAAATGAAAAATTTTCAGCTATGGCGAAAGAATTTATTTTGAAAAATGGGCTGTAATTTATCAAGAGTGGTTTATTTTTTTTTCTTTTTCTTCTGTGTGATTTATCTGTGATTTAGAATTAAGGATTTGCTTTTCACTGAAACTTACTTACCTGTTGTAGATTTTTATAATCTTTTTGGGTTAAATAAATAAACAAAAAAAAAAAAAAAAAATGGACATATTTTCTATTGAAATTTCAGAGTTGTATCTTCCTTCACCAGGAATTCCTTAACGGGCGGTAGTCTCATTATGTGCAACCGTGCCCTTGTTTGTTTGGATATTCCTACGCTGGGAAGTATGTCTACACTGCGATCGAGGTGTGCAATGAAAATCTAATTGTTGTCACATTGTATCGTCCTCCCAAAGGTAACTTTGACATTTTCGATCAGTGTATAGACGCCGGATTTTCACCTGATTCTCTTAAAATCTCTCTGATCGTGCCAGTGCCAAAAAGGGTCCTAACAATGACCCAAACAATCACAGACCTATCGCAATAGTTCCGATTTTTTCAAATATTTTCGAGTCTTGTCTAGAACCGCAGATACATGAGTACTTAGAGGTCAGGGATCTCTTTTTCTAGGCAGTACAGATTTCGTAGTGCTTTTTGAGTAGATCTCGAGAACAAAAATTTTTTTAATAAGTAGGTAACTAAACTAAAAAAATTTATTACGTAATAAAATAACACTTCTATCGCAGAAGGCGGCTTTATCAAAGGAAAGCGCGGTACTTGTCAAAGAAAAGCCACGTTTTTTATTCTTGCCGCTTTTCTAGAAATTACGGGCGGTGCGTGTGGTGGGAACATTCGAGAATTTCGTTAAAGCCGATATAAATGTTGCGTCTGCAGGAATTGGAGTCATTCTGAATTGTAACTTGAAGGCAATACTACGTTGTTACAAAGTTTATTATTAAATAGTACAAAATGATGGGAACATTCGTGACTTTCGTTCACGCAGATATAAATGTTGCGCTTGCAGGAATTGGAGTCTACCCCAAGTATCAGTACTGGGACCACTACTATTCAACATATACATCGCAGATATACCAAAGATGAAGCACTCGAAGATGGCGCAGTTCGCTGACGACACGGCAATATACGCATCCCACAGGAACAAAGCAACAGTAAGAAAATGGCTACAAGAAGACATCGACCAACTAACCAATTATTTCAGAAGATGGAGGATCAAGGTCAACCCAAAGAAGACGGTAGCAATGAAGATCGACCACAAGAAGAGAAGACATCTGGAAACACCAAAAGAAATTACCATAGAAAGGAAGACGGAAGCAAAATATCTCGGCGTAATCTTGGACGACCAACTGAACTACAAGAGGCACATCGAGGAAACTATAAGGAAAACAAGAGCAATTCACGGAAAATTATACCCGTTACTCAACGGAAAAAGCAAACTCACATTGGAAACAAGATCAAGATAATCAAGGCAATAATCATCCCAGAAATAACATACGCATGACAAATTTGGCATCTAAATGATAGATTTGAGAAGAGGAAACTACAAGCAGCACTCAACAAGATCATCAGGACAGCGACAAACCCCCCATGGTACATAAGCAACGACCAACTCAGGAAGGAAATCAAAATCAACACACTGGAAGAAATCATCACACAACTAACGACGAAGATAACCGACCAGATGGAAAACCACATAAACAAGGAGATCAACCAAATAATTGAACTACAACCGAGGGCAACAGGAAAGAGGACATCCCTATTACAATGGAAGAGAAAACAACAGGCCAGCATAGATGCTCCACAACATAGAAGAAGGAGAATAACCAACCAGTAGAACCCCAGGACAAACCAAGGAGATGTAAAACAAGCGAGACGAAGAGGAAAAAGGATAGAAATTCGACCCTCACCAAAATTCAAGGATCTACGCGGAATTGGAGTCCTTCTGAATTGTAACTTGAAAGCAACACTATGTCGATACAAAATTGATTATTAAATAGTACAAAATGAGTGCAGCGAAGAAATCTAAAACGTATCATTTTAATAACGATGGGGAGAAAGAATTCTCCTTTTTTATGGTGTATGGCATTTGTCTTATTTGTCCTGCGTCAGTTGCGATACCTAAGCGTGATAACTTAGAGAGGCATCATAAAACGTTAATAAAAAACAAGTACTGTGTTTAAAGGAATTTTACTTAATAATTGTGATTCGTAACGCGTTTCACTACACCGTAGCTTCTTCAGACGAATGAATATACAGAAAAATATAAATGAGAATATAATTATAAATGTTCTTGAGTAATTAAAAGCTTATTGGGTTGCTTCTTCTTAGGTGGTTATTTATGACAGGTATATCCAATAAAATTAAGGAATAGATTGCTCCCCGAAAAGATTCAATAGAGGTGAAGGGCTTAAATCGACTTGTTCATTGATGAGTCTACCTGAGTGTTTGTATTTATTGATTTCTGAAGTTTCCCAAAGATCTACCTTCCAATATTTATTATCTGTATGCAAAATTTCAAACTGTGGGTGGAAAGAATGATTATCTTCTAAGAGATGATTCGCGTAATTTGAATCTGATTTTTTATTTGAAAAACTGCGTCCATGTTCTGATATTCTAATATTAAAATTTCTATGTGTTCTACCAATGTAGAAATTGTCACAGCCATTGCAATTCAATCTATAAACACCTGATTTATTGTTTTTACCTGGTTTGGTTTTATTATTTTCTATATATTTGCCTAAATTATTATTAGTTTGGAAAGCTATGTTGAAATTATTGCTACTTAAGAATGATTTCAGTTTCTCACTTGTAATGCCAACGTAGGTTAAGGTGTTGAATTTTTGTTTCAATTTATCGACAGGGTAAACTTCATTCAATGCGATTCTACTTTGTTTTTATTTAAAATATTATTTATTAGTTTGGGATTGTAACCATTATTTTTGGCTATTTGTTTAATCAAATTTAGTTCTTTGTTGAAATTTTCTGGTGATAACGGGATGTTAATCAATCTATGAATAAAACTATTGAATGCTGACATTTTATGTTGATATGGATGACACGACGAGTTATGTATTATAATATCTGTATGTGACGGCTTATGGTAAATTGCGAAAACATGTTTTCCATTTTCATTCGAAATTGTTACGTCTAAGAAATTTATCGAATTATTGCTTTCTATTTCGGTTGTGAATGCAATTTTGGATGTAATGAATTTATATGATTTTCGAAAATTTTCAACTGTCTATCTGTTCCTGTGAAGCAAATAATGATACCGTCTACATAGCGATACCAGTATAAACAATATTTACTGAGTGGATGATTATGAATTAATTTTTCTAAGTTATTCATGAATATTTCTGCAAATAAAGGACTTAACGGATTGCCCATAATCAAGCCGTCTTCAATAGTATAATATTTGTTATTGAAATGGAAATAATTTTGATCTAAACAAATTTGTAATAATGAAAGAATATCTGATTTAATGATAGTATTGACATGATTCTTTTCTAATAATTCTTCAACTAAGTAATACGTATCTTTCGGAGGAATGTTGGGAAATAGATTCTTAACATCTAAAGAAATGAGTTTGGAATTAGGTGGTATAGTGGTATCTTTGATATTGGCAAAAAGTTCGTATGAATTTTTGACCGAAAATTCAGATTTAAAATTGCAATGTTTTATTAGCAAGTCGTTGAGGAATTTTGAAAGTTTGAACGAAGGTGCCGTTACATAAGAAACAACAGGTCTAATGGGGTAATTAGGTTTATGAAGTTTTATCAACGAATATAATTCGGGGGATTGTGGATTGGAGTTAATGAATTTATATTTTTCTTGGTCTGTAATTAATGATTTTGCTGTCGAAATTATGTTTTTAAGCACTTTCTGAAATTTTGCGGTAGGATCCTTAGTTGATGTTATATAGTTTCCGGCTGTTAAGAATTCTTCAGTTTCAGAAATATAATCGGTTTTACTAATCGCAATGACGGTGATACCTTTATCTGCTATAGTGAATACTAAATCGTTCTTGGTACCATTTTCACGAATTGTTTTTATTATCTTATAATCGGAATTGCAATGAGGTGATAATTTCGAAAAGTCTTCTTTGATGATTTTTGCTGTTTGCTGTTTGGCTAAAATATTATCTTTGGAGTTTTTGAGAATGATTTCGGAGTCTATGCCTAACTGTTCAAAATTAGTTTTATTATGTTTTGGATGTAAATTATGTTCCCCTTCACCTCTATTGAATCTTTTCGGGGAGCAATCTATTCCTTAATTTTATTGGATATACCTGTCATAAATAACCACTTAAAAAGAAGCAACCCAATAAGCTATTAATTACTCAAGAACATTTATAGTTATATTCTCATTTATATTTTTCTGTATATTCATTCGTCTGAAGAAGCTACGGTGTAGTGAAACGCGTTACGAATCACAATTATTAAGTAAAATTCTTAAAACACAGTACTTGTTTTTTATTAATGATAATGGAATTTTACCAAGTAAAAGCCTCCCAAATTCGAACATCATAAAACGGTTCAATGAAACTATAAAAACGATTTTCCTCCACAGAGTGAATTAAGAAAAAGAAAATTTGATTATTTGTTTGAAGAAAGAAGAAACCATGTCCACAAGACCAGCCAAACAATCAAAAGCTGCTACGATCGCGTCATTTAAAATATCTTATATATTGGCGAAACACAAGAAATCATTCGAAGATGGATCGGTTGTGAAGGAAGATATTGAAGCGGGTGAGACTTTATTTGGAAATTTTAAAAATAAAACAGAAGTCATGTCTGCTATTAGAAAACTTCAGTTATCTCGTCCGACTGTCACAAGGCGTATTGAAGTCACGAGTCAGAACATGGCAGATAAACTAAAACATGATGTGTGGCATTTCGTAGAGCTAATGAAGATTTCCTTTCATTTTTTTCCATTGCATTATACATCAACAAGTTTTGTGTTCAAAAGTTTTAAACACGGTGGAAATTATGGTCATTGCAACAAAAATTGTGAATTCCATCCGTTCACGTAGCTTGCAACGGCGGCTCTTCAAGTTGCAGTTGGAAGATAAGGAATCAACTGAACACACTGATTTAGTTCTTCACACGGACGTCAGCTAGTTGAGTCGCGAAAAATTCATAGATAGATTTCAGAAATTATTGCCCGAATCAACAGCTTTTCTAGACGACAGAGGTGATGACTCTCAGATGTTAATAAACGAAAAACGGCTGACTGATTTGGCATTTTCTGACTGAAATCACAATGCACTTAAACACCATTAACTTGGAGCTTCAAGGTAAAGGAAAAAGTATTATTCAGATGATTAGCGCAATAACGCATTCAAATGTAAATTGCAACTTATGATAGATCAACTGAAAAGAAAGGATCTGAAACATTTTCCGTCTTTGAAATCAAGGATTCCTCAGTTGAATTTGTTGATTTAGCCTAAAAGTTCTGTCGGGCTTGAAGCCCAGACGAGTCAATTTTTTCCCTATAAGTTTTGCGGTACTCTATAATATTATTTTTGAGTGACACGTCATATTTTTTTCATAGTTTACCTCTGAGCTTTCATGATTCCGTTCTTCACTGATAACACATATTGAATCCTGTTTTACAGATGGCCTGGAGCTTCTTTAATTGTGATACGGGGACATAAGCACCTTCAAGAATGCGCCTATATAGGAGACAATTCCTCGGAGGAGTTGGCTGAACTGGTTGAGGAGAAAAAAGCCGACGGGCCAGCCAATCGACCAGACGAGATGCGTCGCCACCGACAAGATGTACAGTTCGTCAAACCCGTTCCCAGTTCTCTTTCTTCTAACAAATCATTGATCAACCACGATCCAGAGTTTCCAGATGAAGATGTTTCGGATACAGGTTTGTGCATGTTTTGCTTCACACACAGAACATCAACAAAAATTGATAGCGATCACACTGGACAACAAATTTCACTTTTAGTCTCATAAATGATTTATATCTCTTGATGTGTACTAGTTTGACGTCACTGATTCTAAATATACCCTCATTTATTTTTCAACAGCTCTTGTTTACGAGTTATAGCTTGAAAAAACACTTGATTACCGTTGATTGTCGTCATAATTTGCTGATAATTAAAAAATATTGATTTAACTTGTTGTAATTTGATATGACATCGTCAATGATTTTAATAATTTTCGTTTCATTTGCGGAGATTATGTATTTGAAAAATGAGCGAGAGAGTTCATAAGTCAAGCTTAAAAATTACTTTTTTATTTATATATATTTAGCATCTAACATTATAAAAATGAATCATTAGCTGATGATGATGATGATAGATAAGGGTAATACTGTTATTGCGTTAAATAGAAATGACTACCTATTTAAAACTCTAAATTTCATTTCGTCCGGAAACTATACAATTTTACACAAAGATCCCACTATTAAATTCCAGAAAAATATTAAAATTGCAATAAATGACGCAAAATCTCCTCAACTGTATTCACTCATTAAATTGCATAAAGTAAATAACCCCGTTAGACCAGTCGTATCTTACGTTACAGCCCCAGCCGTGAAATTGTCGCACTACCTTATAGATATCATTAAAAATTATTGTTCATTCAAATCAAAATTTTCTATAAAAAATTCTTTCGAATTGATAAATAATATAAAAAACGTTAACCTACCACCTAACGCAAAACTTATTTCGTTTGATGTTGAGAATTTATACCCAAGTGTTCCTCCAGGTGATGTCAAAATATTAATCGAAAACATTTTGAATTCGAATCATGTTAACCACATAATTAAATCAGAAATATTGAATCTGTTGGACGTTTGCATTGAACAAAATCTCTGCTAAAAGTGGACTCAAAGGATTTCCTGTAATAGATGACATCTATTACAGTAGTGAAAATGGTTTGATCATGGGAAATTCTTTGAGTCCACTTTTAGCAGAGATTTTTATGAATAATATTGAACAGAAAATCCATACACATCCACTCATTTCCAAATTTCTTTATTGGTATAGATATGTTGACGACATCTCAGTATGTTTCATTGGAACTACTCGTCAATTAGACTTATTTCTCAATTTCATTAATTCCATCCATTTGAACATCAAATTCACGATAGAAATTGAACAGAACGATTCCATTAATTTTTTGGACTTAAAAATCACTAAACAAAATAATAATCATGTTTTCTCGGTCTTTCGTAAACCAACACATACTGATACAATTATACATAACTACTCATTACATCCAATTCAACACAAAGTTGCAGCTTTAAACAGCATGGTACATCGGTTACTCAATTTACCTTTATCAGTAGAAGATTATAATAAAGAGTTAAACATCATCAAACAGATAGCCATTAATAATTCATATAATCCGGATATGATAGATCTAATCATTCGTAAAAACTGTATCAGAAAGCAATAAATGAAGTATATCCTATTCATAAAGACTATAAAATATTCAACAGTTTAACATTCTGCGGTTCTGCAAGTACAAATATTAAATCCTTTCTCGTCAAACAAAATCTTAATATAACTTTCAAAACTTCTAATAACTTAGGTAAACATATTGAAAATAATAAATCTCGTGTTGAAAAATCAAGTAAATCAGGAATCTATAAACTCAATTGCGGTTCTTGTGATAAAATTTATATCGGTAGGACCTATAGGAGTTTTGGCATAAGAACATCTGGACATAAACGTAGCTTCGGTAAAAATAAATCTGATTCAAATTATTCAAACCACCTAATAAAAGAAAACCATTCATTCAATAAAAACTTTGACATATTACATATAAAATCAAAAAGTTCAAAATTAGATCTCCTAGAAGCATTAGAAATAAATAGATACAAACATTCGGACAAGCTTTTGAATGAACAGGTAGATGTGAATTACTCACCCCTACTTAACTTGTTTAATTAGTTTTTATTACCTTTCATACTAACTGTACAATGGCTCGGTGTGGATTTTCCTGTTATTCATCCAACTGGTTCTACGATTTGTTTATAATACCATACTCTTCATTCTGTTTTTCATTCTTGATAAAGCTGCTGTGTCAGCGAAACGTCGTCGAATTTTTTCAAATAAAGTGTAGATTAAAGTTAAACCTTGTGTTTTTATCTCATTAAAAAATTACTTTGGCATCCGCTAGAAATGGGTTGATAAGCCTTGAGTTCCTCAAAAGGGTTGGAAAACGCGAGTTTCTACGTTTATGCACAAATAAGAAAAGAAAAACTTACCGGTACGAAACTGTTAAGATCTGGAAAGAACCCATTAACCACCATGATGACTGCTATTTTTACCTGGTAAACATAACTGGTATTAACCCAAAAACTCGAGCCAAATGGGAATATTCTTCCATACAATCGGTATATATTCTGCGCCCTAGAACTTCCCCTGTACCTCAAGCTAATGTTTCACAGCAGTTGTTAATAAACATTGAGACGGAAACTGATAGTGACTTTGAATGTGATCTGAATTCGCCGAAATTATTCAATCAAGATTATTCAAACGACCTAATGAGAGATCTGAGACTGTCAAAGTCTGATTCAGACATCTTGACTTCTAGGCTAAAAGAAAAAGAAAGAAACTTGTAACAGAAGGAACCTCTTTCATTGCCGCACCATAAAGCAGAATTTCTTAAAATATTTCGATGAAGAAGATGACACAACCACTGTTCGAACCATTGCATTGTTATATTCTCAATGATTGAAATCCCAGAACTTCCAAACAATAAGAGAAAGTGAAATTTTCCTGATTCCATTAGCATTGGAATAATCTGCTTCAGCGCCTTTTACAAGGATACCTGAAACGTAGGATATTTACAAATCATCACTACGAAACATAACACGAAGAGTTCAATATCTTGAATTCAATTTGTAACTCATTCAAAGCAATCGCACAACATTAAACAAGATACCACAACACCCAGTGTTTTAATCAAATAAGTCATACGAACAACTAAACACGTAGGCAACCACTTAGGGGATCTAAGTGAAGAAAAGAGCAAGCTACTGGAACACACACATGATGTCTGACTCCATTGATGGAACATTCAGAACAGCTCACTGACTGTAACATCTGCCAGAATATCTACCAAAAGAAACATTTTTCAATCCAAGAATTTAATGAAATAAGATCAATTTTAAAGAAGCTGTGTTTTATTGTAAAATGGGTCATGTTACATATTACATCTAGAACTGAAGCAGAAGTTTTCATCACGGATTTGACATCGTCATTAAAAATAAGGCTAATATCTTGTTTCATAACTCAATCATGATATATTGATGATATGGATGACACTGACATATGTTTTCAACAGGACGGTGCTATAAGTCACACAGCTACCGAAGCAATTAATTTATTGCAAACAATACTGAGCCAATCGAACCAAACTTCAAAACTTACAATCCGGGACGTAAATTACGTTATGAACCCAAGAAATGAGTTGAAAATCGAATCGATGTTTGTAACCGCGCTCCTATTGCACATTTTTATGAAACAAATTTTCACTGATAATTGCCAAACTTTACTTATTTCAATAAAATAAGAGTTTAAATCATTCTCATCTAAATTCTTTAATTCATTTTGTTTTAAAAACGTTCTTGTTGAAAACTCCTTCATAAATGAATATGAAATCATACAAGATATAACCTGTTATTATAAGAAGAACCTCCACAACTCATGTTAATATAAAATAAGGTTCATGCTACACGTAGAACTGTGTACGTTTCTAACTGCAACGATGAAAAGGGAAAAAAATCACCAAATATATAGTTGATTGAGAGAAAAAATTTCTGGAAAAGCTGAAATTCTAGAAGTTTTCCTATCATATGACTTCACCTGAATTACAATCTCATCCATGACGATTTGCGAAATCATCGTTATATGTGTAGATACATTGAAGAATTTTCATTCATGAAACACTATTCAACCTTCGTAGAAAGTTAAATATCCTTCCCTGAAGGAGCTGGTTGTCGGATCCACCCTTGATAATCATCGTCAAGCAGGACAACACTACAGTATTTGAATATTGTTCCTTGAACAAAAAATCCTTCACCTGAATTGAGAAAATCAGTCGAATTTTCCCAAAAATCCTCGCCAACTTATTTCAAAAAAACTCTTGAGTTATTTCAGTCCCAATGTAATTTCATCTTCGTCAAAATTTGTGAGGATTTTGTACACAGTATTTAGGTAGGTGATTGATCCGTAGTTCTTCGAAGCTTCTTTATTTTTTGAGATCAAGTGAGCTCCATTTTTTTAAGCCAACTGAATATATTGCTATCTTCGTTTATCGATTTTTTTTAGGCTTTTTTGAAACTGTTCCTGTTTCACTATACAGGGTGTTACATAATAGTATGTCAATATTTGAGGAGGTGAATTTATGTGCAATTTTAAGAAAAAAAGTTCATATAAACATAGGTCCGCAAAAGCTTTGTTAAGGAGATACAGGGTGTTGAAATTTCCGGAAAAAATTGTTTTTTTCTTCAAAACTCCTGCAGTTTTTGAGATATTCAGCCCAAATTTGGAATGCAAGTTAATTTTTATAGCCTCTATCATTACACGGCCTAAATTACTTTGCCTTTTCAAACTTTTCTCAGTACGCCACTGATCAGCATACAATCAATTTTCGCCATTCTCGTTCTATCAAGAAACTTTTCTGACACTTGTAATTTTTTCGTATCTCCGACTGTTCTCGAGCAGAAAATTATTAAACGATTGTATGCATTCGCTGAATTGAAAGCACTTCTAATTGAAAAAAGACCAGTTGGCTTTGATTTTTTTCATTTATTTATCTATTTTGACAGTTGCTAAAGTTGAATCAGTGTCTGTTCGAATTGTTTATTGAATTAACGATTAGTTTTAAGACTTATGAAGTAATTACTGTAAGAAAAAATGGCTCATTCTACTAACGCCGAATTGGCTGATATCCATTACATGTACGGTCTGGCTTACGGAAACACAACAGAAGCTAGGCAATTATATCAGGTGCGCTTTCCAAACCAAGTAATACCAGATAGGCGAACATTTTCAAATATCCACAGAAGATTGAGGGAAACTGGTACTTTTACTGCAAATAATCATTCAAAAGGTGCAACTCAAACTATGAGAACTCCAGATATTGAGGAAGCAGTTTTGAATTGTTCTGATTTGAATCCTCATGTGAGTACAAGAAAAATTGGAAATCAGTTGAATATTTCACATGTTCTAGCTTGAAGGATTCTCCACGACTTTTATTGTACCTGTTTCATATTCAACACGTTCATACTATACTTTCTTGAGATTTTCTGCCGATGGTTCTTAGATAAAATGCTCATTTTGATAGTGAAATAATGATCATAGATGAAGCTAACTTTTCGAGAACTACTATCACAAATTTTCACAATAATCATTATTTGGCTGAGGAAAACCCCCATTTTATCAAAGAATCTCATCATCAAGAACAATTTTCACTAAATGTCTGGGTCGGAATAATTGGAAATTATTTGATTGGGCCATTTTTTTTCCTAACAGACTGAACGGTCCCGCTTGTCGGCAATTTCTTGAGGAGGATTAACCTTTATTGCTGGAGAATGTGCCAATTTTGGTGAGAAACATAATGTGGTTATGCATGAAGGGGTACCAGCACAATTAAGTGGAAAAGCTAGGGAATTCTTGAATAATACATTCAACAACCGATGGATAGGTCGGAGTGGGCCAGAACCATGGCCTCCTAGGTCCCCAGATTGAAATAGTTTAGAATTTTTCTCATGGGGATATCTCAAAAGTTTAGTTTATATACTTTGTATCATTTCAGATAGCCACTCAGTACATCTCATTCTCTCCTACCAAATAAACTGAAAGGAAATATTTGATGTCATACGGCACGTCGAAACTCGGCTCATACAACTCTGTGAGCATAGAAACTGCATCCATTGTGCTCTTGCGCTCGAAAGTAATTTACTACGATGGTAATTGATTAATATTCGCTCAAATTTGAGTTTGCGATTTTTAAATTTATTTCATCAGTGTTTTAAGATAATTCGGCATGCCGGAACGTTTTAGCGAAAAAGAGCAGATTCTTATTCTGAAGCTGCTCAACTATTTTTAACGCGAGAAAGAAGCTGAACAACCAGTTTTACCGTTCAGTAATGCATATAATATTTTATCGTTATTTTACACACTGAAATCATTGGAAATCTACGTATTCTTCAACGAAGTGGATTTAAATTTTTGAGGTTATAATATAATAGCCAGCAGCACCACAGAAGTATATGACAAATAATCTTCTTCCTTCTACGAAATCATGTAGTATGTAGGACATACGTCCCACTGAATTATTACGAAAAAAATTGGCGATGAGTGGCCATTTGAAATGATACAAACTATACCTCTCCAGTGAACACTGTAGAAGAATTGAGAAATCGAATAATAACCTCTTGTGACACGATAAGAAATACCTCAGGAAGATTTCACAGTGCGTGCTAATATGCGAAGGATAGAGGCCTGTATTCTCGCAGGTGGAGGACACTTCCAGCAATTTATTTAGTTTTTAATTGTTCTTTTTCTTTAGTTTGATATTGAATAAGTATAAGTTGACTCTCAGAAGACGAGCTATCAAAATAAAAGCAAATTTTGGGCATAACTATCGAGTATTTCTTTTTTTTAATTAGCGAATAACATACAATTCAAATAATTCAAATTCAATAATTTTTCACTCGAAAACGGTTGGAGATACGGAAAAATACAGGTGTCAAAAAAGTTTCTAAATTGAACGAAGAAGACAAAAATTGATTTTACGCTGATCAGTGGCGTAGTGCAAAAAAGTTTGAAAGGGCATAAGGAGACATGGCCTCGGAAAAGAGACCTTGTGAATTTCAGTTAAAATCTAGGACGTGTAATGAAGGAGGCTGTAAAAAATAGCTTGCATTCCAAATCTGGGCTGAATATCTTAGAAACTGCAGGAGTTTTGAAGAAAAAACCAATTTTTTCCAGAAATTTCAACACCATGTAGCTCCGTAACGAAGCTTGACCTATGTTTATATGAACTTTTTTTCTTAAAATCGCACATAAATTCACCTCCTCAAATATTGATATACTATTATGTAACACCCTGTATGGTGAAACAGGAACAGTTACAAAAAAGCCTAAGAAAAATCGATGAACGAAGATAGCAATATATCCAGTTGGCTTAAAAAAATAGAGCTCACTTGATCTGAAAAAATAAAGAAGCTTCGAAGAACTACGGATCAATCACCTACCTAAATACTAAATGCTACCTAAACACCCTGTAGCTCCGTAACGAAGCTTTTGTTTCCTTATGTTTATATAAACTTGTTTTCTTGAAATTGCACCTAGATTCACCCTCTCAAGTTGAGACATATTATTATGTAACAATTAGAAACCACTCCCTTGTGTCTTAGTTAATCAACAGTATTTCCACGTATTTCAGGGGATATAAAAAAAATCCTTGACAATTTACAAAATAAAACGAAAATACTCAACAAAGAGAAGAACAAGAAAAGTGGCATGAGAAATTCAACTGAAGTTGACAAAAATAAACTTAGCATCAATAATTCGTCGCCAGTACTCTCAAATTTAACTTCAGAAGAAATGATTGAAGATATAATGAGCAAGCTAGGAAAGCTTGGCGACAAGGGAGCAGATATTCTCAACAAATTGAATAAAAAATTCAAGGAAATCTCAACTCAAGAACCTATTTCGACCACATTAGCTTCTGTTCAACAAATAATAAAGAGAGAAATAGGTATAGCTGCGGGCACTGAAGAACAAGATAACGTGGGACAAGAAGAGGTAGGTAGTATACAATTAAAATTAACCATCTTCATCCTTAATTAATTCCAGGGTTTCAATCCTGAACGCATCGAAAATCGTCACACCCAGCCAGAAATGAACCAAAACGACATGAGCAATAGCGAATTTTGGTCGTCCTTCTCCAGCTCTGAGGAAGCTCTATTGAATTGTGATGGTCTAATCTTGAACTTACCCTTAGATCCCCATCATAAATGTTCAGCTAATCTTACTAATGAACAAGCGGAAGAAGCGCATCTTCAAAATACCTTTATATATAAGTAAGTGAATGAAACTATTTAGAATTTTCAGGATTTTTACCTTTGAGGTGTAACCATGATGGTAAGGTCAGATTCTCGCCTCGATGCCTGTCATGTTATAGGTGTAGCCGCCTAAGATGATTTAATCTGTGTGTTCACTTGAAGAGAGCGAAATTGTAAGTAGGTGGATGGCGGTATCACCACATCGTTATATTACCTCTGGTCTTTAGAGTGGAAAGGATTTTTTCTCTTAGAACAAAATTATTTGGAGGTTAACTAGTTCCAAGTCGGATCTTCGGTATAACTGTCTCGGTAATGGTAATGGTAATACGACTGGCGAAGGCAAGGAGTCTCTCAGAATTCGACGAGAGAATCCTATTCGTTATTGAGTTTTGTAACATAAGAGAACTAGGACACACCAACATGAATGTGAGTGCAATGCAGTACACTAGCGCCTACAAAACACGCAACCTTATGTTCTAGCTGATGAAAACTCAAATACAGATACCTACAGCAAGTTGCACTCAAGCCTTTGAGTTGAGGGATATCGCATTCCAAAGAGAGTATATGTTGGAGAATAACGATTTCGACCAGGCATGGTTCAATTTCTATTTATATTACAAGACCAGGTTTCTTTGTTGTCTGTATCGATTTTCTTACGAAAACAACTAACTTAGTTTCAAATAATTGATCGATGAAGCCAGAACTACGTGATAGTTGATATTCATAATGAATAATAAAATAAAACAAGTTACTATGTTTTAACTATCACTAATTTATTGATGTAGAGAATAACAAAATTTTCACATTGGATGGACCGGTTTCGGACATACGTCCATTATCAATAACAAGCTAATGAAAACTGTATACTCATGTACAATACAGGAATTACCATCAACAAAATGCTAGTAGAGATCACTTCTTCTTCTTCTTATGACGCCGTCTCCAAACGAAGGTTGGCGATCCAATTGGCTATAATTGTTTTCGACACTGCAGCTCTAAAAATTTCAGTGGACGTTCTTCCAAACCACCTCCGTAGATCTTTCAGCCATGAGTTCTGGCGTCGTCCAACTGATCTTTTTCCTTGGACTTTCCCCTCAATAATCAGGCGAAGGATCTCATATTTTTTGCCGCGCATGATGTGCCCGATGTACTGGAGCTTTCTTTCTTTGATGGTTCTCATCAACTCTCGTGATTTTCCCATTGTATTTAGGACGTCGATGTTTGTCCGTCTTTCCATCCAAGAGATACGCAATATTCTACGGTATAGATACATTTCGAAAGCGTCTATGCGTCTCTCCATTTCTGGATTAAAGTCCAACTTTCACATCCATAAATAAGGACAGGAAAACATAACAACGAAGTAGTCGCATACGAAGCTGAAGATTAAGTCCGCGGTTGACGAAAAGGTCTCTCATGCCAACGAAAGTTTTACGGGCTTGTTCGATTCGAGATTTGATCTCTATTTTCGGGTCACTTTGGTCGTTCACCGTGGCTCCTAAATACCGAAACGAATGCACTTGTTCCACAGGTTGGTTGTTAATGCGTATTACAGCCTCCACTGCTTGCTTAGAAAACACCATACTTTTAGTTTTGTTAACGTTAACAGATAGTCCAAAGCTATGCTCTACAATAAGGTTCATGACTCTCTGCAAGTTTTGAAGGTTGTTAGCTAGTACCACGGTGTCGTCTGCGTAGCGGATATTACTAAGTAGTTTTCCATTTATTCTAATGCCTGTGTCAATGTTTTCAAGTGCTTCCTTGAATATTGCTTTTGAGTAAATGTTAAACAATAGAGGCGACAGCACACAGCCTTGATGTACACCTTTCCGTATTGCTACCTGTTCAGATGTTAGCCCATTAACTCTCACTTGTGCAGTTTGGTGCCAATAAAGGTTTGTAATAATGCGTAAGTCTTCTGCATCAACCCCGGTATTTTTTAGAATTTCCGCCATTTTTTTATGTGAAACGCAGTCAAAAGTCTTCCGATAGTCAACAAAGCAGGCGTAAACATCGACATTCATGTCTCTACATCTTTGGGTGAGTACATTAAGAGAAAAGAGAGCCTCACGCGTTCCTAGGCCATTTCTGAAACCTAACTGAGCTGGATCGATTTCTCGCTCGCATTTGGTGTAGATTCCAGTATGTATAATTCGTAGAAAGGTTTCCAGAATATGCAACATTAGGCTAATCATTCTGTAGTCATCACAATTTGTCGCATTGGTCTTTTTGGGCAGGGTGACAAACACAGATTTGAGCCAGTCTGCTGGGATTTTACCGGCTCTATAGATGTTATTAAACAGTGCTGTTAAGAGCTTAAGGCCAGCCCCTTCTTGCTGTGTCATTAGCTTAAGCGTCTCTGCATAGATTCCGTCACGGCCAATAGCTTTACGAGGTCACAGTACCTTGAATAATGGTGATTGGTAAGTAATTAAGTCTACCTGGTCGTTAAGGAGCTTAACCCTTTCTACCCTAGATGCCTTGAAAATTTCCATCGATTCAAAGAAATTTATTTTATGAGATTTATCACAGGAATGAAGAATTTTTAGCTGTTGAAGTTCTGGAAAATGATGACATTCATCCAGACAATGTGCACCTAAAGCTGAATCATATTTCTGATGTAGGAATTACCGGAAATGTTCTTTGCATCTATCCTTGAAAGAGCGTCCTGTTTGACATATATAAAAGGAATTGCACTCAGAACATGTTAACTGGTATACTCCTGATTTTTCGAATTTATCGGTTTTATCTTTTGTGTTGAAAAATATTGGAAGGTAGATCTTTGGGAAACCTTAGAAATCAACAAATACAAACACTCAGGTAGACTCATTAATGAACAAGTCGATTTAAGCCCTTCATCTCTATTGATTCTCTTCGGGGAGCAATCTATTCCTTAATTTTATTAAGGATTATTATTATTATTATTTATATTCTCATTCTTATTTTCTGTACATTCATTCGTCTGAAGAAGCTACGGTGTAGTGAAACGCGTTACGTATCACAATTATTAAGTAAAATTCCTAAAAACACATTACTTGTTTTTTATTATTGAATCAGTGGAAGAATTGAATCCATATACATTGAAATCATACTGGAAAATTGAGGCCTGTTTTGACTGCGGAAAATGACGAAAAATTTGTGCAAGTTTAAACTTTAACTGCAAATTGCCGAAATTGCGAATGGATTCGAACAGATAGTATGAAGTGACATTCAGGAGTTGCTAGAATCGCAAGATAAAGCTTTGACTGAAACTTGGAGGAAATGTTGAATTCGCAGCCTATTAAAGAGGATGCTTCAACAAGTACTGGAAACGTGACATTTAATTTGGAAAATCTTACTGAAAGTTTAAGAATGACAAACGAATTTTGTGATTTCTTTATAAATTGATTCGTCGATGGAAGACAGTCATATTTTTGAAAGTCAAATTGATTATGCCACTGCTGAATATCAGTGTGAATTTAGGGAGCTTCTAAAAACTGCAAGGCAAGATTAAATTATAAAATTCTTTAAACTATTGCCTACGCCTGAAGATAATCAATCAATTTGGTTAAAAACTTTAATCAAATTGATTGTTACATATATTCAATTTTATTTAGTCACCTAGGATCGTATCCTCTAAAATGCCATATAAATTACCATTCTATATTCACGGTTTCTGTACCTATCGGCATATTTACATAAACCCTGTGAATAAAGAGCTGATACTGTATCTCAAAACACATTTCCTAAGTACACAGACCACAAAAATTGTCGCATCACCAGGTATTCTGAATTCCACAATCGATTAAGCAGCTCGATAGCAGTTTCTTTGTCAACATATGTTTTTGGACATATGAGGGGAAAAAAATCTTATCTATGTAGTAACATTTGTTTCCATATGATCTCAAACACGTCTGAAACAAGAATGAGTTTATTTGACTATCAATACTCATTCAATTTCTCTTCAGTTTTCACGCTGAATGAATGCAAGTTTTCTGCATTTCTTGTTGATTTTCGAATCTTTGAATTTATTGATATGGTTGCTGAACGTCCTGGACGCTATTTGAGTGATCATAAAGTGGTAAAAATTGTAACACTTCTAAAGGAGGGCGAAGCCAACATTACGTGGCTAACTTGTTGAATGTTAACCAAAGCACTATTTCAAGAGCAATTAATCGGTACCACGAAACAGGGGAATATGGAAGAAGGGTCGAACAGGGAAGAAATCGGATAAAAACACCATTTGATGCTCGTTGGCTTCGTTTAACTGCACTAAGAGTTCGACAATGTACGGCTATAATTCTACAAAATGAACTTGCACTTTCCAGAAATGTGCATATTTTATTGCAAACTGTTAGGAACAGGCTCAGAGAAGACGATATCAGACCAAGGGTGGCTTCTACCGGTCCGCGTCTCACCTGAGAGCATCAAGTTGCAAGACAGTTTGCGATGCAAATTGGGGTATTCTAGAATGGTCAAATGTTCTCTTTTCCGACGAGTCCAGGTTCTGTCTAGTATCAAGTATAGACGCATGCCTGTATACAGATGATCTGGGGAACTGTATCAGCAATGCCATATCCGGCAAACCGAAAACTTCGGAGGGGGCTCAGTAATGATATGGGGTGGCATTTTTTTCCATGGTCAAACTGAGTTTGTCCTAGTGAATAATGGAAGAATGACAGCGGCCAGATACGTCGCAGATATCCTTGAACCCCATGTTGTACCCCCTTGGCCCATTGATTGGCTAAAGCTTCATTTATATGCATGATAATGCTCGGCCTCATGCAGCTAGAGTAGTTACAGAATTTCAGCAAAATGCCGAAATTGATATTTTGAAATGGCCAGCCAGAAGTCCCGACTTGAATCTCATAAACATGTTTGGGACAACATGGGATGGTAAATTCAGAAACATAGGATGCATTTGAATTGTGGAGGCCGTTATTTGATGTAGATCCATGATATAAATGAGATAAAAAACACAAGGTTTAACTTTAATCTACACTTTATTTGAGAAAATTCGACGACGTTTCGCTGACACAGCAGCTTTTTCAAGAATGACAAACAGAATGAAGAGTATGGTATTATAAACAAATCGTAGAACAAGTTGGATGAATAACAGGAAAATCCACACCGAGCCATTGTACAGTTAGTATGAAAGGTAATAAAAACTAATTAAACAAGTTAAGTAGGGGTGAAAAATTCACATCTACCTGCTCATTCAAAAGCTTGTCCGAATGTTTGTATCTATTTATTTCTAATGCTTCTAGGAGATCTAATTTTGAACTTTTGATTTTATATGTAATATGTCAAAGTTTTTATTGAATGAATGGTTTTCTTTTATTAGGTGGTTTGAATAATTTGAATCAGATTTATTTTTATCGAAGCTACGTTTATGTTCAGATGTTCTTATGCCAAAACTCCTATAGGTCCTACCGATATAAATTTTATCACAAGAACCGCAATTGAGTTTATAGATTCCTGATTTACTTGATTTTTCAACACGAGATTTATTATTTTTAATATGTTTACCTAAGTTGTCAGAAGTTTTGAAAGTTATATTAAGATTTTGTTTGACGAGAAAGGATTT
This sequence comes from Cryptolaemus montrouzieri, assembly GCA_013387265.2. NCBI lineage: Eukaryota > Metazoa > Arthropoda > Insecta > Coleoptera > Coccinellidae > Cryptolaemus > Cryptolaemus montrouzieri. Next base: position 155,389,295 of record JABFTP020000185.1, on the reverse strand, counting down.
AATATTTGTACTTGCAGAACCGCAGAATGTTAAACTGTTGAATATTTTATAGTCTTTATGAATAGGATATACTTCATTTATTGCTTTCTGATACAGTTTTTACGAATAATTAGATCTATCATATCCGAATTATAGGAATTATTAATGGCTATCTGTTTGATGATGTTTAACTCTTTATTATAATCTTCTACTGATAAAGGTAAATTGAGTAACCGATGTACCATGCTGTTTAAAGCTGCAACTTTGTGTTGAATTGGATGTAATGAGTAGTTATGTATAATTGTATCAGTATGTGTTGGTTTACGAAAGACCGAAAAAACATGATTAATATTTTGTTTAGTGATTTTCAAGTCCAAAAATTAATGGAATCGTTCTGTTCAATTTCTATCGTGAATTTAATGTTCAAATGGATGGAATTAATGAAATTAAGAAATAAGTCTAACTGACGAGTAGTTCCAATGAAACATACTAAGATGTCGTCAACATATCTATACCAATAAAGAAATTTAGGAAAGAGTGGATGTGTATGAATTTTCTGTTCAATATTATTCATAAAATCTCTGCTAAAAGTGGACTCAAAGGATTTCCCATGATCAAACCATTTTCACTACTGTAATAGATGTTGTTGAAAGAAAAATAATTTTGTTCAATGCAAACGTCCAACAGATTCAATATTTCTGATTTAATTATGTGGTTAACATGATTCGAATTCAACATGTTTTCGATTAATATTTTGACATCACCTGGAGGAACACTTGGGTATAAATTCTCAACATCAAACGAAATAAGTTTTGCGGTAGGTGGTAGGTTAAAGTTTTTATGTTATTCATCAATTCGAAAGAATTTTTATAGAAAATTTTGATTTGAATGAACAATAATTTTAATGATATCTATAAGGTAGTGCGACAATTTCACGGCTGGGGCTGTAACGTAAGATACGACTGGTCTAACGGGGTTATTTACTTTATGCAATTTAATGAGTGAATACAGTTGAGGTGATTGAGGGTTTGGTAAAATTAATTTGTATTTATCTATTGCTTTAATTAAAGATTTTGCGTCATTTATTGCAATTTTAATATTCTTCTGAATTTAATAATTGATCTTTGTTTAAAATTGTATAGTTTCCGGACACTATACAATTTTAAACAAAGATCCAATTATTGTTCATTCAAATCAAAATTTTCTATAAAAAATTCTTTCGAATTGATAAATAACATAAAAACGTTAACCTACCACCTAACGCAAAACTTATTTCGTTTGATGTTGAGAATTTATACCCAAGTGTTCCTCCAGGTGATGTCAAAATATTAATCGAAAACATGTTGAATTCGAATCATGTTAACCACATAATTAAATCAGAAATATTGAATCTGTTGGACGTTTGCATTGAACAAAATTATTTTTCTTTCAACAACATCTATTACAGTAGTGAAAATGGTTTGATCATGGGAAATCCTTTGAGTCCACTTTTAGCAGAGATTTTATGAATAATCTCTTCAAACTTCTTCTTAATATAACTTTCAAAACTTCTAATAACTTAGGTAAACATATTAAAATAATAAATCTCGTGTTGAAAAATCAAGTAAATCAGGAATCTATAAACTCAATTGCGGTTCTTGTGATAAAATTTATATCGGTAGGACCTATAGGAGTTATAGGAGTGGCATAAGAACATCTGAACAAAAACGTAGCTTCGATAAAAATAAATCTGATTCAAATTATTCAAACCACCTAATAAAAGAAAACCATTCATTCAATAAAAACTTTGACATATTACATATAAAATCAAAAAGTTCAAAATTAGATCTCCTAGAAGCATTAGAAATAAATAGATCAAACATTCGGACAAGCTTTTGAATGAGCAGGTAGATGTGAATTTTTCACCCCTACTTAACTTGTTAAATTAGTTTTCATTACCTTTCATACTAACTGTACAATGGCTCGGTGTGGATTTTCCTGTTATTCATCCAACTTGTTCTACGATTTGTTTATAATACCATACTGTTCATTCTGTTTGTCATTCTTGATAAAGCTGCTGTGTCAGCGAAACGTCGTCGAATTTTTTCAAATGAAGTGTAGATTAAAGTTAAACCTTGTGTTTTTTATCTCATTTATAACATAGGATGCCTTGTAGAATGCTCTAACAACTAGAAAATCTGCTTCCTGAAATTTGGAACTCAGCGACTCAAGAGTACATCCAAAATTTGTTTGAGGGACTTCCGAGACGTATACTGGCAGTAATTAGGGCCTTAGAGGAAACACTCGATTTCGAAAAAGATTAGTAACCATTTGATGCTAGTTCATTGGTCTCTTTGCGAATGTTTGAAGATGCTAGGATTTTTTAATTTTTCATTACTGTTGATATTTTCCATCATAAACTCATCTTTTGAATGATATCTTCTTATTTTACACTCCTGAACGTTACCAAACGACTCTTGAATGGCCAACCTGAAAGTTTATATAGTATTGTCGTAAAAGTAGGGTGATGCGACAATTTTTGTGGGGAGTGTATTAGAGTTGATCTTTTTTCTCTAATTGTTGGCGATAATTATTTACATAAACCTTCTTTTCAGGGTACCGTTGAATGGATACTATTTCTTCGTATTCAGCAGCGAGAATGAAGTACAGCAAAATTACGTACGTGTGCAGATCGATCTACAAAAGACCCTATATGACGTCTCCAAGCCCTTAGCCAAATGTTCCAACACTTCGACAAACTGTTCCTTAGATCTACAATTCCTATCTGGACAGAAAGTTGTTCTGCAGTTACCCTTACAGAACAACGACGATTACTTCGACGAAGAGTTTGTAGCGGAATCAGAGTGCGAACCTCGATCGGAGCTTTACGCAATATGCGTTATTGCCGTACCTGTAGTTTTCATTCTTTTCGCCTTTACTTAAATCATCGAAGGTAGAAGAGAATGAAGTATTTTGAATGAGAGAAACAGGAACTGTTTCCGTTTCTCCTGTCAAATGCCGAACATAAATACAAGTATTAGACCAATTTGAACCCTATCCTTTTCTCATATTGGAAAAATTATTCATATAACACGACAGTTGTTTGATCAATCTCATAAAGGGCTAGAAAATTACAATTTCCTCATTTGAGACATTTTCGTGTAAAGTAAAATATATCCCATGGCATCAATTGCAATCATTTTGTTACCAAGAAAGATCGCAGGACTTTAGACATAACATATTTTGTGGAAGACAAAATTTAAGGGATAGAATAGTGTCTCGTGTACTTGGGATGTATGCATATCTGCCAAGTTAGGTAGACGATCGATTTACAGGTACCAGGTGAAGAAGCTAGGTGAAAAATAGTTAACTTGAATTTTGATCGCTGATTTTTATATATGTTCAACATACTGTAATAAAAAACTCATGTTCAACACTGCCAGACACTTTCATTCTGCCATAACTATCGCCAGACTTCCAAAAAAAATTGTAGGTACTCTTAAAATGAAAGTTTTAAAAATACCGCTTTGTATCAAGTAAGTTTTATAGATTATTATTGAAAAAGGTATATTTAACACTGCCAGATATTGACCAATCGCCCATTATTGCCTCCAGACTCTTCAGAGTTCAAAAAATGATTGATTTTACTAATGAACGAAGATGAAGTAAAATATATTTTATACTTTCCACAATTTTATTTTTACAAACACGACTGGTTTCGTCCGCCATTTTCAAGTGGTCAACTACAAGAGTTGAGGAAAATCCCATAAACTCGAAGAAAATATATAAGACTAAGCTATACAATATGATTGTAAACAAGCGCGCACTTGACATAAAGTAATATATCCCAATAACTGAGTCATTTCCAAGCGTCGAATCTACTTTTGAACTGAATGACTGTGTTTGAACTCACCACCGAACTAGGTGGTTCCGCAATTCGAGAATTCTGTTCGAAGAGAAATTCTGGCGTAGATTTGTCTTAAAATACAGCAAAATTAAGTACGTGTGCAGATTGATCTACAAAAGACTCTATATGACGTCTCCAAGCCCTTAGCGAAATGTTCCAACACTTCGACAAACTGTTCCTTAGATCTACAATTCCTGTCTGGACATAAAGTAGTTCTGCAGTTACCCTTACAGAACAACGACGATTACTTCGACGAAGAGTTTGTAGCGGAATCAGAGTGCGAACCTCGATCGGAGCTTTATGCAATATGCGTTATTGCCGTACCTGTAGTTTTCATTCTTTTCGCCTTTACTTAAATCATCGAAGGTAGAAGAGAATGAAGTATTTTAAATGAGAGAAACAGGAACTGTTTCCGTTTCTCCTGTCAAATGTCGAACATAAATACAAGTATTAGACCAATTTGAACCCTATCCTCCTTCCTATGTATGCGGAACATCGTTTAGTTTTTTACGGCAAATCTAATCAATTGAAAAAAATATGGGTTACAAATTGAAAAAACGTAGTTTTCTACGTTTCGAAATGGGAGTCGAAAAAAAGAGCACTCTGTATACTGACACAGATTCAGTCGGATATGAATTATGTCCTGTATGGTTTCTAGGTTGCAAAACACCTTTAATTATTCTGGTAGATTACGCAGTTCTCCAGATATATCAATTTTATCAAAAAGCAAAAAATCGATAATTTTCTAGTAAAACTGGGATAATTCATGAACGAAATAAGCTTGACTTTTGTGTTTGGTGTTTTTGTGATTGAAAAAACAAGTGTCATCAAGCCTGTTATTGATATACAGGGTGTTCTATATTAAATAATAAAATTGGTATGCACTTCCGGTGTAACCGGAAGTTCCATTTAGGTGAAAATATTTCATAAATAGAGTTCCGGACCAGCTGAATCAACTACAAAAATTTCAGAACGAAATCATCATTAGTTCTCCTTAAACGTCTCAACCTAGGATACCCTGTATAGATACTACCATAGTTTCATATAAGTAGTGGAGAGCTATCAATGTCTAGTTGACTAGGTTTCACAAAGAACACTCCAACAGATTAAGTTTCTTGTCCTTTGCCAATTATGAAGAATTGTAATATTATCTAATGTTTTTGAATGTTTTTTTATGTACATGTTCACATATTGGAGAAGCATTGTCAAATGTAAAATATTCTTCAAATCTGGTTTTGAAATCCCTATCTACCTGTCCAATAAAAGCTACTGTACACTTATTATTCCAAGCCATTCTGTTAATTCCTGATTTTTTGAATTTGTCTGTTTTTGTTGTTTAGCATAGAATGATGATTTCTCAAGTTTATACCTCTTTAGAAAGATGTGGTTATTTTAATTTTACAAAAATAGTTGCTCAAGCTATTGGAGTCTCATTAAATTGTTTCCAGAATGGCCCGCACGTACAGGGAAACTGGAAGTCATGAAAGAATACCTGAGAAAGCGACCTCGAGCGATCCATGACCGTTATTTAATAATTTCTTCATTGAGTCTTTTTCATTGCGCTACTTCTAATGCAGCTTCGACAGAATAGAGGAGTTCAAGTTAGCACTGAAACGATACGACAACATCTCAGGGAATCAAGTTTGAGGCCTTGTGTTACTGCTCGAGGCCCAGCTCTAACCGTAGCACATCAAAGAGCACGATTGAATTTTGCGAGGGATATGTTAATTGGTTAAAAACTGACTGGGAGAAAGTTTTGTTCACAGTGGAAGTTCTGTCTTTTTCATTGCGATCGACGTTATCGTCTCGATCCCAGTGAAACTGGGCATATGTCTCTTCTTCTTTTAGAAGCACCTGTTGTACCGTTTGCGTCAAACATAGGTGAAAAGTCCTATTTAACCACGGCCCTCTCTATACAAGACCGGAGCTGCTGAGAATTGGCAACAATGCTAGCAGGGCTATTGACGGCGCGTACCGAGTGAAATGAACCTTCAGCGCGGACCATTGTTTACAGTTGGTTGACGCACGTTAAAAATATTTCGTATTTTATTCAGTTTAGAAAGTTTTAAGCATTTTTTGAACAATCTATAGTTTTCATTGCGAACTGTATTTATTTTGAGTGTAACATTCATCTGTATATGGTGTCTGCCTAGTTCTGTTTAGTTTTCGTTTCGAGACTCTAAATATGCCGAATACTTGTGTGGTGCCAGCTTGTAAAAGCAATTATAAATAGCAAAACAAAAAAGTATCAATGTTTAATTTTCCAAAGGATGACTCGCTGAGGAATACTTGGATAAAAAACATTCCCCGAAAAAAATTGAATCCTGGTAAAAACTCTGTTGTTTGTGCAAAATATCTTGAACCTCATTTTATTTTTAAAAGAAGAGAAGTATGTGGATTCAACAGGCCAGGGAAGAGTTATTTCTAGATCGAGGTATGCGCTGGTACCTGGGGCAGTTCCCACATTATTTCCCAATTCACCTTTTTATTAAAGCAAGAAGTTGCCAGAAGTACGGAAAGACCCTGCTGTCCGAAAGGAAATGTTTTTACAAAGAGAGGAAGAGGCTGTACGCAGGACCCCCGCAACCATATGTGGAAAGTGAGCAATGCACATGGGCGCCATCCTTTAGGGGCTCCAAAACCCAGGGTCCAAAAAAATATTAAAATAAAAGTTGAGGAATTAAATAGCATTAGGTATGAATACACACGAAATTTTATTAGTATATCATCCAGTTACTGCCGATTCCTATATTGCGAGAACATGTCCGGCGGCAGTTTCTTGATTTTTCCTGTTCAAATATAAATAACGCCTGGAGCGCTATAAAAGCGATGCATCGCCACAGGCGTTTTTAAATCGGTTAGTTCACTGGACTGTGCAACAAGTGAATAAAAACAAGTAATCCTATTAATTTTTACAAATAAAGTTGCTTTTATTTTGACAAGTGTGGTGTTGTGTTGTGTAATATTTTGTTTACTACTTTTTTTTTAAATTAAGTGCCGAATACCCGCTGACTGCAATTTCAACGGCTTGATTTTTTCATAAAATGGTAAGTGTTTCCTACTTTATACTATCAACATCAACCCTTTATAGAATACTGTTTATAATTAATTTTTTAGCCAAATATCTTTTATTAATTGATATGTCATGTACGACTTTGAAAAGTAACTGGTTTTATCCATAATTCGCTTAAGTTTTTATGCTATTGATCTTTTAAAAACCATTTTGTAGGGTTTTTAAGGTCTATAAGATCAAATTAGTTTAATACCTTTTTTGCCTTTATTTTTGAAAGGATTTATGCTGAAAGGGCCCGAACAAATTGCTTTTTACTCGAATATGCAAATTTTAATCGGCCAAATCTTACTTATAAATGAGATAAAAAACACAAGGTTTGACTTTAATCTACACTTTATTTGAAAAAATTCGACGACGTTTCGCTGACACAGCAGCTTTATCAAGAATGACAAACAGAATGAAGAGTATGGTATTATAAACACATCCTAGAACAAGTTGGATGAAAAACAGGAAAAACCCACACCGAGCCATTGTACAGTTAGTATGAAAGGTAATTAAAAACTAATTAAACAAGCTAAGTAGGGGTGAATAATTCACATCTACCTGCTCATTCAAAAGCTTGTCCGAATGTTTGTATCTATTCATTTCTAATGCTTCTAGGAGATCTAATTTTAACTTTTTGATTTTATATGTAATATGTCAAAGTTTTTGTTGAATGAATGGTTTTCTTTTATTAAGTGGTTTGAATAATTTGAATCAGATTTATTTTTATCGAAGCTACGTTCATGTTCAGATGTTCTTATGCCAAAACTCCTATACGTCCTACCGATATAAATTTTATCACAAGAACCGCAACTGAGTTTATAGATTCCTGATTTACTTGATTTTTCAACACGAGATTTATTATTTTTAATGTTTACCTAAGTTGTTAGAAGTTTTGAAAGTTATATTAAGATTTTGTTTGACGAGAAAGGATTTAATATTTGTACTTGCAGAACCGCAGAATGTTAAACTGTTGAATGTTTTATAGTCTTTATGAATAGGATATACTTCATTTATTGCTTTCTGATACAGTTTTTACGAATGATTAGATCTATCATATCCGGATTATATGAATTATTAATGGCTATCTGTTTGATGATGTTTAACTCTTTATTATAATCTTCTACTGATAAAAGGTAAATTGAGTAACCGATGTACCATGCTGTTTAAAGCTGCAACTTTGTGTTGAATTGGATGTAATGAGTAGTTATGTATAATTGTATCAGTATGTGTTGGTTTACGAAAGACCGAAAAAACATGATTATTATTTCGTTTAGTGATTTTCAAGTCCAAAAATTAATGGAATCGTTCTGTTAAATTTCTATCGTGAATTTAATGTTCAAATGGATGGAATTAATGAAATTAAGAAATAAGTCTAATTGACGAGTAGTTCCAATGAAACATACTAAGATGTCGTCAACATATCTATACCAATAAAGAAATTTGGAAATGAGTGGATGTGTATGAATTTTCTGTTCAATATTATTCATAAAAATCTCTGCTAAAGTGGACTCAAAGAATTTCCCATGATCTTTCTTTCTTTCTTTCTTTCAACAACATCTATGTAGTGAAAATGGTTTGATCATGGGAAATCCTTTGAGTCCACTTTTTAGCAGAGATTTTATGAATAATATTGAACAGAAAATTCATACACATCCACTCACTTCCAAATTTCTTTATTGGTATAGATATGTTGACGACATCTTAGTATGTTTCATTGAACTACTCGTCAATTAGACTTATTTATTAATTTCATTAATTCCATCCATTTGAACATTAAATTCACGATAGAAATTGAACAGAACGATTCCATTAATTTTTGGACTTGAAAATCACTAAACGAAATAATAATCATGTTTTTTCGGTCTTTCGTAAACCAACACATACTGATACAATTATACATAACTACTCATTACATCCAATCCAACACAAAGTTGCATCAGTAGAAGATTATAATAAAGAGTTAAACAATCATCAAACAGATAGCCATTAATAATTCATATAATCCGATATGATAGATCTAATCATTCGTAAAAACTGAATCAGAAAGCAATAAATGAAGTATATCCTATTCATAAAGACTATAAAATATTCAACAGTTTAATATTCTGCGGTTCTGCAAGTACAAATATCAAATCCTTTCTCGTCAAACAAAATCTTAATATAACTTTCGAAACTTCTAATAATTTAGGTAAACATATTAAAAATAATAAATCTCGTGTTGAAAAATCAAGTAAATCAGGAATCTATAAACTCAATTGCGGTTCTTGTGATAAAATTTATATCGGTAGGACCTATAGGAGTTTGGCATAAGAACATCTGAACATAAACGTAGCTTCGATAAAAATAAATCTGATTCAAATTATTCAAACCACCTAATAAAAGAAAACCATTCATTCAATAAAACTTTGACATATTACATATAAAATCAAAAGTTCAAAATTAGATCCCTAGAAGCATTAGAAATAAATAGATACAAACATTCGGACAAGCTTTTGAATGAACAGGTAGATGTGAATTACTCACCCCTACTCAACTTGTTTAATTAGTTTTTATTACCTTTCATACTAACTGTACAATGGCTCGGTGTGAATTTTCCTGTTATTCATCCAACTTGTTCTACGATTTGTTTATAATACCGTATTCTTCATTCTGTTTTTCATTCTTGATAAAGCTGCTGTGTCAGCGAAACGTCGTCGAATTTTTTCAAATAAAGTGTAGATTAAAGTTAAACCTTGTGTTTTTATCTCATTTATATCATGGATCTACATCAAGCAACGGCCTCCACAATTCAAACATATCTTACTTAATAATAATCTGCCCTATTAAAGGTTAAAAACTATTGGCTACTTAGTTAACTTTTTAAGAATATTTCCTACCCTACCCTCATGGTGCTTATTATTGTGGTTACTTTAGAAGTTAATTCCTAATTCCCATGAGTACTAATTATTTATTCGTTTTTTCAGCATAAAAGAAAGAGATCTTCAGGTGCGAAGTTTCGCGAGCAAAAGAAACTGAGAATACAAAAAAGGGAAAAATTGTTGGATCTTTAAAGCATTTCTTGCAAAACAATCGAGATTCCACGGAGACTATCGATGTTGGTGCGACCGAATCGTCCGAATCTCAAGATTCTAAATCCGTAATATCAATAACCGTGAGTGAACCATCTGAAATTTCAACAGTAACATCAGGTCCTGCAACAAGTGGAGGTATTTGTATTAAGTATTTTACAATATATATTTGAAAACAATTTAATCTCCACCTTTCCAAACGTAAGCATTTCACTAAGAATTCTCATGACATTGCCTGTATCTGTAGCTTCTGGCGAGCGATCTTTTTCAAAGTTAAAAATCATTATAAATTATTTAAGATCGACAATGATTCAAGAAAGATTGTCTGGGCTAACAATATTTTAGCAATTGAGCAAAACGGTATAAATTTTAGCGATGTAATTAATGAGTTTGCAACAGCAAAATATCGCTACTACAATAGCTATCTTTAATTTTCTATTGCACCTAGACCTAGGTATCATTTTTGATTTTGAAACGAAGTTCCCTAGGTATTTGTTCAGAAATATCTGCATGTTTTAAAATATCTAAGTATAAGTAGAAAGTAGTACTGTGTCTGTATCCCATTACTTAAGTAAATGTTTTAAAATGGGTGTGAAGAAGAATTTATTTTGTTAAGATTTCGTTCTGTTTGATAATAATAATAATATATCTTTATTACATATGATTACAACCTATTGTTCAAACACTTTCCGTCTCAATTTAATTCTGGTTTGTAAAATAATATAGAATTTTCCACACAATAAAGATCCAATAGGTACTCACAAAGGTTTATATACCTGTGGTGAGTGTTTAGTTTTTTCTTTTAATATTTCAAATCAAAGTAATATACTCACAAAATATCTGTATGAACATGAATACACGCAATGAATAATTTCAAATACTGTACACAATACTTACACACTAATACTTACACACTAAAAGAAACAGAAGGACATACAAAACAACAATAATAGTTTCGCTAGGGCTCCATGGAGCCCTAGGGAAACAGCTCAAGTATGTTCTTCAACATCCCAAGAAAACACCCACTTTCCTAGCGCAAGGCTTAACATATATGCTACCTAAGAGCGATAGAACACAGGATCCGTCTCAATATAGGCCAATCACTTGCCTGCCAACACTCTACAAAATACTCACCTCATGCATATCTAATCAAATATACCAACACCTTGACGACAACAATATATTAGCAGAGGAGCAGAAAGGATGCAGAAAGAAACACCACGGGTGCAAGGAACAACTCATCATCGATTCTGTGATAATGAAACAGGCACACGTGGGGAATTGCAATGTTTATTCAGCTTTTCTCGATTATCTGAAGGCATTCGATAGTACCGCCCATTCTTGGCTTGTTGAAGTATTGCAGATATACAAAATTCACCCAGCCCTGGTAGAGTTCTTAAAGACAACGATGACACACTGGCGCACGTCTCTTCAGGTCAACATGAACAATAAATCAATTAAAACCGACGAGATACTCATACGTCGTGGAATTTTTCAAGGAGACTCTTTGAGTCCACTATGGTTCTGTTTAGCAATGAACCCATTGTCCTCAATGCTCAATAGAACAGGATACGGATTTAGGATAAAAGCAGAAAGGAATTATCATACAATCTCCCACCTGCTGTATATGGATGACATCAAATTGTATGCTTCGAACAAGAAGCAATTGGATGATTTGCTGAAAATTGTCAGTGAGTTCTCGGCAGATGTTCATATGAAATTCGGGATTGACAAATGTAAGACCCTGAACATTCAAAAAGGGAAAGTTATAGTTGGTGAAACACAACTTCCAAACGATTATATTATACAGTGCATGAGAGATGGCGAAACATACAAATATCTGGGATACCAACAAGCCAGATTGTTAGATCAAAAACAATCAAAGGAGAAGATTCGTTCAGAATACAGTCAGCGTCTGAAGTCTGTGCTGAAATCGATGTTGAACTCGGAGAATCTAGTCAAGGCAATTAACACCTACGCCATTCCAGTGTTGCTTTACTCATTTGGAATAATCAGATGGACTAAGACGGAGCTGGATGATATTCAAAGGCAGACCCGAACGATGCTGGCAAAGTACAACAATCATCATCCAAAATTGTCTGTGATACGAACAACTTTGAAGCGGAAATAAGGAGGACGCGGAATAATAGATGTTGCCAATTTACACACCGAACAGATAAGAAATCTCAGAGAATTCTTCTCAGCAAAAGCTCTCACTTCTGACCTCCATAGAGTGGTATCGTTGGCTGATAAGGGGTATACACCTCTGAATCTTGCTACCAGAGATGACCTGCTGAATCTACCATTCCTATCAGATACTGAAAAACAAGAGCAATGGTCAAGAAAGGAATTGCATGGACGACATCACCATGAGATTAATCAACCACACATCGACAAAGAAGCCTACAACAAATGGTTGATGAAAGGAGAATTATTCGCAGAAACAGAAGGATTTCTTATGGCCATCCAAGACCAAGTGATCGCTACAAACAATTATAAAAAATTTATTATGAAGGACGGAACATTACAAACAGATAAGTGCAGAAAATGCCATATAAGATCGGAGACTATCCAGCATATTACGTCCGTATGCGAACAACTGGCCAATACGGAGTATCTTCACAGGCATAATCAAGTGTGCAACATTATCCACCGAAACTTGCACACATGTACGGACTTCTGAACACCTTCAAGCCATATTACAAGTATCAACCGGCACCCGTATTGGAAAATGACTCTATCAGATTATACTACGATAGGCCTGTTATCACTGACAGAATGGTGACGAATAATAGGCCGGACATAGTGGTGTATGCTAAGAGAGCCAGAACAGCAATGCTGGTTGATGTCGCCATACCGAATAATAACAACGTGCTGAACAAGTTCCAGGAGAAAAAGTCCAAATACACTGACCTTGCTATTGAGATCAAGCAGATGTGGCACCTCGATATAATAGATATTGTTCCTGTCATCGTATCCTCGACTGGTTTAATACCCAAAACTTTGCATGACAGCCTTAAGAAATTAGAATTGCATAAGAATACCTATATAGAAATGCAAAAAGCTGTAATTCTTAATACATGTAGGATAGTTAGGAAATTTATTTCAAGTATATTATAATCGAGCCTATTCCCTTTGATTGCTATATCTGGGAAAGGTAAATTATATCCAGCTACTAGCTGAGATAGTGCATAAGTCCACGATAATAAGAAATATTAATAATATGGGCACATGGGAGAGCTGAAGGAGGTCATATATTCCATTCAAATTTCATTTATTTATGTTTATGTTTGTTTATGTTTTTATGAATGTTATGATTTGAGTTGTGATCTATGCATTATTTTTCAAATCAATTAAACTAGTGATATATCTGTCTGTTGAACATTCTGGGACCAATGAAGGAGTAGCTCCTCTGACTAATTGTCTTAACCATTTTTGGAACAACAAGTGAAAATTTACTATGCCGTGTGGAGTGTGCGATCAGTTCCTGACACTCCATATTCTTCCTTAAGTGATTTAAAATGGCCGAGCAAAACAGCTGTCTACTATCCCATACACCAGATATTTCATACAACATCTTAGATAGAAAAGTGATGTCTTTCTTATATATAATTTTCAATATCCATTTTTGTTGAATATACAACTTAATTAAGACATTTTTATAGGCTAATATAAAATGTATAATAGCTAATCTAACCCCATGCAATTATTCCGTAACGCATTTGCGACTCAACAAGAGCCGAATAAATAATTTTTAGGTAATCTATGTCAATAATTCCTAAAAGATGTTTGAACCTGGTTACTAGTCCCCTAAGTCTTACAATCAGTCTACTTACATGCGCATCCCAATTTAAATGAGAATCGATAATTACTCCAAGGTACTCGCATTGATATGTACAAGGGATTTCAATTGTACACATTTCGTCGCTTATAGAGAGGGGCAAGCCATCAGGCAGAGACCGTTGATCTATACAAAAAGGAATATACTTAGTTTTCTCGAAATTGATAGTTAAAAGGTATTCCGCCATCCAATTCTTTATGTTTAAGAAATCTGACTCTACCAATAGTTTTAATTCTCTCCAGAAAATTAGTGTGTCATCTGCATAACTTATGATATCCCCGCTTGTATGCATAAGCAGCAGACCATTTAAATATATTGTGAATAGTATGGGGTACACCATATTCGAGCGTGCCCAATTCACTCACCACACCATTCAATTTGACAAGTTGTTTCCTGTCTGTAAGGTAGCATTTCATCAAATTCAACTCAACATCAGGCCCGCCGCTAGCGGTTTGAACGCCGGTGTGCAATTCCTATCGTGCCGCCCCTATCTAACTACAAAACCTAGGTGTTTATAAAAATGTGAAAAAAAAAATGCTGTGCGGTGAAAAACTATGTTATATTAGGTTATTTTATACAAGATAGATACACTAATACGACATTAAATGAAAAAATGAAGGCAAGAAATGTGCAGTTTATACATATTATGTAGGTAGGTATAGGTATTAAGTTATTTTACAGAAACTGCACCTTTCTTGCCTTCATGTTGGCCAAATCAGCTATAATTTTTTTGGTGTCTAGTCTATTTAGAATCTCATGTTCAATTGAAATTATTGCTAAATTACTTAGTCTTTGCTGGTGCATAGTTGATCTCAAATAGTTTTTTATTATTTTTAACTTTGAAAATGACCTTTCACCAGATGCAACTGAAACCGGCAATGTAAGTAGTATCCTTAGCGCTATTGCTGTATTCGGAAATGTTGACATTAATTCATTAGCAAAAATGTTTCGCAATAGGGTTTGTGGATCATTAGACTGGTTTTGAGTTAAATGCAACTTTAAAGCATTGATTTCATTAAACATATCTATACCGTCAATATCTGCGTCACTACTTGAACTATCTTTTAGCTTCACATTCAAATCTTTACAATGTTTCATTAAATCATCTTTGGAGTAACTAAACAAGTTATTATTGGTGAAAAAGCCAAAAACGTCGGTAAAAGTTTCCAACACATCGAATCTACGTTTTAAAGAAGTTAAGGTTTGGTCCAGGATCCTAAAAAAAACATCTACCTTGTATTTTGTTTTAGGGTCTAGTAAGACTTCATCACTCTGTTCATACTGAAATTGAGTTGGTTTTCTTCGTGGACGAACGGTATCTATAGGCGGAAAATCTGCATCTACATTAAGTTCCCGAGCCACAGTGGTAGCTTCTTCTAACCCCCTTCGAAATGCTCATCTGTGCGATATTCAGTGAATTTATAAATCAATTTATTTAACAAATTTATGCAGATTTGAGTATTTATTGTGGGGTTTTGCATCTTTTTGCTAATAGCATTAATTTCGTTTAAAATATCAAACCAAATTACAACTAAGCAAATAAATCTATAATTTTGAATATTCAAAGAAAGCGAATGTGCTTTGTGAGTTGTTGTACAATCCCATTCCGACGAATTGTTATCTGATATTTCAAGTAAAGCGTCAAATATTTTTTCGAGGTGATACCGTATAGGTTTGACTGCATCGATTCTGCTAGACCATCGCGTGGCACTTAATGCCTTTAGTTTTAAATCAGGTAAATGCTTGCAAATTATGGACCACCTTTTGGTAGAAGACGAAAAGAAAACGTAAATTTCTTGAATTAAGTTGAAAAAGTTGACCGTGTCGTGCGTTATATTTGCCTCATCGTTAACGACCAAATTGAGACTATGCGCCGAGCATGGAACGTAAAATGCACCATTATTCATTTCCAACAATTTTTTTTTTAATCCATTGTGTTTTCCACGCATATTAGAACCATTGTCATAACCTTGGCCACGTAAGTTTTTAATATCAAGGTTTAATTGCGAAAATAAATCTAAAACAAAATTTAATAGTCCTTCACCTGTGGAGCTGGTTATCGGACAGATGCCAATAAAACTTTCGCATATTGTAACATTTTTAGTTTCACTGTTTAAAACAAAATACCTTAGTATAACTGTAATTTGTTCTGTGTGACTTACATCTGGTGTGCAATCTAATATGATAGAGAAATATTTTGATCCTCTGACTTTGTTCAGGATATAATTTTTTATGGTCGTGCCGAGTAAATCAATGATTTCATTCTGAATCTGATCTCCTAAATAGTGAGTCATGCGAGTTGAATCGAATTTCGAGGCTTGAATTCTGTGAATATGTTCCCGCATAACTGAATCAAAGGATGCTATCATTTGTATTGCTTTGAGAAAATTACCATTATCATGCTCATATAATATTTTGGACGAGCCACTAAACGCCAGACATTGATGAGATAAAAATTTTATAACAGCTATGATCCTTTCCAATACATCACACCATTGTGTTTTTTCAGATTCTAATAGTCTCAGTTGCATTTGATTTACAGTAGTTTTATTTTTTAACATATGATTTAGTTGGACTCAACATTTTAAATTTTCGCTATGGGAAATGCTTGTTTCGTGTCGTTTTAAGGAAGATGACAGATGTTGCCAATCGGAAAAACCGCTTACAGTTTTACTGAATATTTTACAACAAAAACAATAGACTGAATCTTTTGACGTAGAGTAAACAAGCCATTCTCTGTTAATTTTTTCTTCATTAGGAAGATTTCTAGAGTAATAACTGTTTGCAAATTTTCTTCCATCGATATTAGCAGGAAAATTGTGGTTAAACATCTGCACGGGACCACGGCTAACCAAAATATTAACAATATCATTAGTCATACTGGCGGGCCACGAACCGGGATCATCACCACAATCTAAACATCTACTTGATGACGATAAATTGCTTAGATTACAGGTTCTTTAGCACTACTTTCTCTTTTTTTAGTTTCACTGGAGTCTCCTTCTGAAGGACTAACATTTTTCTCTTCAGATACCTCCATAACTTCTAGATTTAAAGCTGCGCTTGTTGAAGCTACATCTACGTCAACATTCTCTTGACATTCAGAGTCCCTATTTTCTGGTTTGCTAAAAAATTTCTCAAGAGATCCCGCTAGTTTTTTTTTTCTCGGTATCTTTTTCTCGTTTTTGCCGTCGAAATTGAGCTCCTGAAATTTTTTTTCTTTTTTGCGGTTCCTGGAATTTTTTGGAAAAAGTTTAGTATACGGTTGTACAAAAGTAACTTAAATTCCAAAAGGGGGTCGATCATTCCACCCATTATTGCAAACAACCTTTATTAGGGGTCAACACTGAAATCGCGAAAAATCAGCTTTTCCATACATTTTGTATGGAATAGTTATTTTTTCACGATTTCACCGTTGACCCTATAGTAAAAGTTGTTCGTATTCATGTAGAATGACTCCTTTCGGGATTTAAGTTACTTTTGTTACACCCTGTATAGGTATAATTTTAATATTTTTTTTAAATCTTCATTCTTAAGTTGTATAACAGAAAAAATACCCTTTAAATCACAATAATAATCACAATACTACTGCGAAAAAAATGTTCATACCTACTGCACACAAATGTAATGGAATAACTAATTTTTTTTCGCGACTTCAGAGTTGACCCCATAGTAAAAGTTGTTCGTATTGATTAGATGGAATGTCCCCTTTCGTTACTTAAGTTACTTTTGTTACACTCTGTATTAATTTTAATACATTTTTTAATAAATCTTTACTTTAAGTTTTTCAGTAAAATAACCTTTAAATTTTACATGAATACCTGCTGTTTATATGAATGCGCCCATATGCTGATTAATTAAACAAAGACACTTACCATAATTATGATTTTTTGCGCCGACGGATAATATAAATAATTTTCTAAATTATTTTTATAGTCACACTTCGCACAAAAATATACAGAATATTATTAATTTTAAGTACCCTGGACCGTTTCCGGATCTCACATTAGGGCTATAACCAAATAATTGAAGTTTGTTGTTCACTCACATCATTTTCGCAATTGTGTTAAATAAATAAAAACAAAGAAATGAGTATATAGTTTTAAGGGGATTTCCCCTGATATCTGTGGGATTTCCCTATTTCGCATAGAGCACGATACGGATTAACTTTGTTCTCATGAATTTCAATAGATGGCGCTATGTAATGCTACGATATAAAAGAAATATTTGGGCGCCGTTCATCATATTATTTTTATAAGGATAATCTTTTTAGTATTGTGAGGTGACAATGTCTGAATTTTAGTCGATGTTTGTCTGATTTGCCGCCCCCCTGAATGCGCCGCCCGCGTGCATTGCACGCCTTGCACGCCCGCTTACGGCGGGCCTGCTCAACATCTCCAAAACCAATTTGTTTCAGACTGTCTAACAAGATGCCATGCTCCACCGTATCAAAAGCCCTAGCCAGGTCAATCAAAACACACAGTGATACCTTATTGTCATTGAAAGCCTTATAAATGTTTTCAGTAAGTTTCGCGATGGCATCCTGTGTCGACCTTTCCTTTCATTTTGATATTTTAGTCTACAAATGTATATATGACTTCTACAGTTCAATAGACAATAATGATGTAGGAATTGTTTCTTATTGATTCTTTTCGATTGAGAAGAGGGAAAGTACAAAATAACTAACCGTTCTTTTCAATGAATCCAATAGAGTAGAAAGAGGCAAACGGCACAAATATTAAGCATCATTACGGTCTGTCGGTTTTGACCATATTGGGGCGACGGATCATTCACTTTCTAGTGATAAGGAATTATGGGAAACATGTATTTGAATACATTGGGGCTCAAATGAATTTTTTAGTCGGCAACGCGCACGTTTTTGACGCGTGCCATCCTTTCGATCGTGCCTCACAGCCACCTGGTCTTATTTTATTCGCTTTTATACTTACCCCACATTTAAAAACAAATTTTATTTTCGAATTATGAATCTTGAATATTTTCTCGTTAAATAAATAACAAGTAAGGAATACTATTTGAATGTCAGAAAATCAATTTATCTTTGTACATGAAAATTTGAAATTGGGGTTTGTCAAGATGAGAAGTAGGTATTACACAGCTCTACAAAAATTTTTTTTTATTGTTGCCCTGGATATCATCGCAAACTTTTATGTTTTCAAGTGCCCAGATTACGAATATATTCATGAAAGTTCTCAATGTGCTCGTATTATCATGATTTTTGCATTTCTTATATTTTGAACAATTATAAGCTTGTTAGAAATAAAATTTAATTTTCCAGTCATGATTAGGCTTCTACGCAACTTTTTCGCGCAAACAAACATCACCTGATCCCCACTCTCAGACCCCTTGCTCCACAGAACAACTGAGATCTCAGTTATTTGACAATATTGAAGTACATATACACGTAAATCTAGATAAAGTGTCATGGATTAATATTTTGTTTCAATTACTGAATGTCCATTCTTATATATTTGTCTTCTAGTCTAAAATATGAGTTCGTGATGAAGAAAGTGTAAATATTGTAGTGATTTATTTTGTTATATTTGCGGTGTTTATATACCAAAAAAACAAGAAAGAAATACCACAGACTTCGTCAAGGAGACTTATGTTGAATTTTTTGGTTTCAAAATGGACAAATTAGGTAAACCATGGGTTCCTAATAAAGTTTGTAAGTCCTGTGTTGAGTCTTTACGGTTGTGGAAAAAAGATGAACGTTCTGGATTAGACTTTGGTATTCCTATGATCTGGATGGAGCCTACGAATCATTTAGATGATTGTTACTTTTGCGTAGTAGATGTTAAAGGTTTTAATCGAAATCAAACGTGGAGATACCCAGACTTACAGTCTACGAAATGTCCGGTTCTACACAGTGAAAATCTCCCTCGGCCCATATACATTTCAAAAGTAATTCGAATGCCCTCAGAAACAATGATGTTACCAAATTCACAGAAATCGGGACCATCTACTAGTGGAAGTGAATGGGAAGGTGAAACATCTACGCCAAAGTTATTTTCTCAAAATGAACTCAGTGATTTAATACGTGATCTCAATTTATCAAAACAAGGATCAGAACTGTTAGCCTCAAGATTGAAAGAAAAAAATTTATTGGCACCAACAGTAACAATTACAACATACAGAACGCGAGAAAAGAGTTATTACAATTTTTAGTGAAAATGAAGGATTAGTGTATTGTAATGATATCGCGAAGCTGCTTATAGACATGGGTTTAAAAGAGTACAAATCTACTGAATGGCGCCTTTTTATTGATAGTTGCAAAAGAAGTTTAAAATGCGTCTTCTTGCACAATGGAAATAAATTTGCATCAATTCCAATTGCCCATTCAACGAAACTCAAAGAAGAATATGAAAATGTAAAATTAATTTTAGAGAAAATTAAATACTCTGAGCATCAATGGCCGATCTGTGTGGATTTAAAAATGGTTAATTTTTTACTTGGCCAATAAAGTGGATATACAAAATACCTTTGCTTTATTTGTGTGCGGGATAGTAGAGCAAAGCAACTTCATTGGAAACAAGATGTTTGGCCTGTGAGAAATTCTTTAACTGTCGGTAGAGCCAACGTAATAAGGGAGCCGCTGGTGAGCAGACAAAATCATACTTCCACCATTACATATTAAGTTAGGTATGATTAAGCAATTTGTAAAAGCGTTGAACAAGGACGGAAATTGTTTTAATTACATTTGCAGAAAATTTCCGAAGCTTAGTATGGAAAAATTGAGAGGTGGAATATTTGATGGTCCGCAAATACGGCAATTGATGAAAGACTCAAATTTTATCAAAGTAATGACTGTTCCGGAAAGTAAAGCTTGGAAAAGTTTTGTATTGGTTGTCGAAAATTTCCTAGGTAACCATAAAGCAGCAAATTATGAAGAAATTGTGCAAAATATGCTGACAAACTTTCAGACTTTAGGAGCAAATACGAGTATTAAGTTACACTATCTCCGCAATCATCTAGATAAATTTCCGGATAATTTAGGAAATTATAGTGAGGAACAGGGGGAGTGGTTTCATCAAGATCTAAAAGTGATGGAAGAAAGGTATCAAGTTCGATGGATTGTCACATGATGGCAGATTACTGCTGGTCTTTGAAAAGAGATTGTCCCCTGAAAAATTATAGAAGAAAAGCTCATAAAAGGCGTTTTATGGAAATATGAAATATATTTTCGACATTTTCCTCTTTATTAACTTCGATGTAACCGAATTTCTCAAAACATAACTGACATTATAAATATATCTGTTATTTTGTTTCTTGTTTTACGATTTTTGTTATGTAAAATGAAAATAAAGATTTGAAAAGAAATCAGAGCAAATCCTACAAAATCATTGATAGTTTCACGAATTGTGTGAATAAATAGACCCAAAATCATTTTCATATCTAGGGCAACAAAACCATTGTAGACCAGTGTTATAAAAGAAAAAAGAAGAAAAATTGATCTTTTTAAATGCTTTTTGATAGTAGCCTCTTTCGAAGTTATTTAAGATACCAGTATAACCGTACTTCGTTTCTAACCTTCATCAAATTAGGAATGCTCTTGATATTGATATTGTTTAGATCAGGGGTGCTCAAACGTTCGATCGCTTTTTGAGTAGATCTCGACAAGAAAAAATTTTTAATAAGTAGGTAACACTACAGTCTGCTAACAGAAAAAGGCGGCTTTATCAAAGGAACGCGCGATGCTTGTCAAAGAAAAGCCGCGTTTTTTATTCTTGTCGCTTTTCTAGAAATTATACATATTATAATAATATATATATAAAAATAATATATTATATAAATTATATATATGAACTTCATTCAGAAATTGCAGCAAATAATCAATTTGCCTATTTGGGCCATGAAAATCTACCAGAATATTATCTACATATCGGTACCAGAACACAATAGGTTTTTTGCTAAGTGGCTATTTAATATTGGCGCGTTTGACGGAAAAATTCGAGACTTTCGTTCACGCCGATATAAATGTTGCGCAGGAATATTTGTTATTTTGAATTGTAACTTTAAGGCAATACTACTCGATACAAAGTTTATCATTAAATAGTACAAAATGAGTGCAGCGAAGAAGTCTAAAACGTATCATTTTAATAACGATTGGGAGGTAGAATTTTTCTTCTTAATGATGGAGGATAAGTGCATTTGTCTTATTTGTCTTGCGTCAGTTGCAATACCTAAGCGTGGTAACTTAGAGATGCATCATAAAACGGTTCATGAAAACTATGAAAAGGATTTTCCGCCACAGAGTGAATTAGGAAAACGAAAAGTACGTGGTTTGATATCTTGCTTGAAAAAAGAACAAACCATGTTTACAGCCTCCATCATTACACGTCCCAAATTTTAACTAGAATCTACATGGTGTTTTCTTTTCCGGAGCCATATCTTATTTTGCGCTTTCAAAATTTTTTGTAGTATGCCACTGAACAGCGTACAATCAATTGTCGTCATCTTCGTTCAATTTAGAAACTTTTTTGTTACTTGTAATTTTTTCGTATCTCCAAACGTTCTCGGGCAAAAAATTATTAAACTATTTTATGCATTCGCTGAATTGAAAGCACTTCTAATTGAAAAAGTGACTAGTAGGCTTTGATTTTCTTCATTTATCTATTTATTTTGACAGTTGATCTAGTGTCTGCCCGAATTGTTTATTAAATTAACGATTAGTTTCAAGACTTTTGAAGTTATTGCTGTAAGAAAAAAATGGTAAGTTTATTAAAGCCGAATAGGCTGATATCCATTACATGTACGGTCTGGCTGGACAGACAGGCAAACAACAGGTACAACTCAAACTATAAAAACTATAGATATTGAGGAAGCAGTTTTGAATAGTATTGATTTGAATCCTCATGTGAGAACAACAAAAATTGGTAATCAGTTGAATATTTCACATGTTCTAGTTTGGAATCTGCCGATGGTTCTTGGATAAATATAGAGAAAATTCTCATTTTGATAGAGAAATAATGTTCACAGATGAAGCTAACTTTTCGAGAACTGCTATCACAAATTTTCACAATGATCATTATTGGGCTGAGGAAAACCCCCATTTGATTGAAAAATCTCATCATCAAGAAAAATTCTCACTAAATGTTTGGGTCAGAATAATTCGAATTTATTTGATTGGGCCATTTTTTTTGCCTAACAGACCAAACGGTCCCGCTTATCGGCGGTTCCTTGAGGAAAAGTTACCTTTATTGCTCGCGGATGTGCCACTTTTGGTGAGAATCAAAATGTGGTTCATGCATGATGGGGCACCAGCACATTTCAGTGGAGGATTTTTGAATAATACATTCAACAACCGATGGATAGATCGGGGTGGGTCAGAACCATGGCCTCCTAGGTCCCCTGACTTGAATAGTTTAGACTTTTTCTTATGCGGATATCTCAAAGGTTCTGTTTATACCACTTCAGTGGACACTGTAGAAAGATTGAGAAATAGAATAACAACCTCTTGTGATACGATAAGAAGTACCCCAGGAATATTTCAAAGTGTGCTTGATAATATGCGAAGAAGGTTAGAGGCCTGTATTCTTGCAGATGGGGGACACTTCCAGCAATATATTTCTTCTTTTTTTCAGTTTGATATTGAATAAGTATAAGTTGAGTCTCAGAAGACGAGCTATCCAAATAACAGCAAATTTTGGGCATACCTATCGAGTATTTCTATTATTTTTTTATTTATCGAATAACATACAATTCAAATAATTCAAATTCAATAAGTTTTCACTGGAAACCGGTTGGAGATAAGAAAAAATTGCAACTGTCAAAAAAGTTTCTAAATTGAACGAAGATAATCAAAATTGATTGAACGCTGATCAGTGGCGTGCTGCAAAAAATTTTGAAACGGCAAAAGGAGACGTGGCTTCGGAAAAGAAAACATATTGTGTGTAAAATCTTGGACGTGTAATTGTGAGGGCTGTAAAAAATAGCTCGCATTCCAAATTTGGGCTGAATATCTCAAAAACTGTAGGAGTTTTGAAGAAAAAAACAATTTTTTCCAAATTTTCAACACCCTGTAGCTCCGTAACGAAGCTTTTGCGGGCCTATGTTTATATAAACTTTTTTTCTTAAAATTGCAAGTAGATTTACCCCCTCAAATTACATACATTTATGTAACACCCTGTATAAGTCAGACTGGTTCTTCAATCAAAACTACACTAGGAGGCAAAATTAGCGGAACACTCGAAAATTTAACCAAATTCGAAGTCCGATATTTTTCCTAATTCTCAACCGATTTAGATGATTTTTTCGGCAAGTTATAGATGAACTCTTCTGCTTTGTAGAAATTATAAGAGAAAACAAAAAAATTTGAAAAAAATTTTCTACGGAGGCAAAACTAAAAGTGTTTTTTTTGTCAAAAATTCGTAACACCCTGTGGAATTTCGTGGTCCGAGTTGAAACGTACAATATCATGTTCTCTCAAGACACATCTTCCTACAGTAACGCCCTTCTTGTTTTATGCATTTATCTCTATTTTTACAAGAGATATCCAATTTGAAGCGAAAAGTCACAAATTTCAAGAATTTATTTTTAATCTTGCGTAGGTGCATAACAACGGAGGTTAGTCAAAAAATAAAATCAAAATTAGAGAAGCGGAAATCTAACGAAATGAAAATTTTTGAAATTCACTGGCCAATTTCACGCTTCGGGAGAACTCGAAGTACATTGGAAAAGTCGTTGATTTTGCACATTCATTTTTGAATTTTTTTGTGTGACACTATATAATAATTATCATTCCTGTCCAAAATTGAGAGCAGGTGTGTATCCTGGCGATACACTCGTGAAATGAAATGAACATGTTGAGAAAAATGTTCATGATGACCCACAAAAAAAAAACATTTGATTTTAGTAGCGAGTATGACCCCCCCAAGCTCTTATTACAGCGCACATACGATTTTGTATACTCCCAATGAGGTTGTCTATCATCTGTTGAGGTATGTTGTCCCACTCTTCCACCAAAGCCAATGTCAGCTCTTCAACGTTGCCTGGATTCCGTTGTCAAACCACTCTTCCAAGAATGTCCCAAACGTGTTCGATCGGGTTTAAGTCCGGTGACCGCGACGGCCAGTCCATTCGTGTGATCCCAACTTCATTGAGATATTCTATCACTATACGCGCAGTATGAGGGCGCGCGTTATCGTGCATTAAAAGGAAATTTTCCCCTATGTAAGGAGCAACAGGCACAACATGGGGCTCCAAGATTTCTGTTATATAACGATGGGCATTAAGTGATCCATTGCCAATAATCCTCAGTTCTGTTCGTACTCCCAAGCATATGCCACCCCATATCATAACTGACCCTCCACCGTATTGCTCAGTTCCTGCGAAGTTCGCTTGATTGTACCGTTCCCCTCGATGCCTCCACATTCTATCTCTACCATCCACGAAATTCACACAATATCGGCTCTCATCAATAAATAAAACTCGTCTCCACTGATTGATTGTCCATGCTACATGCTCCCTAGCAAACGCCCATCTTGCTACCCGATGGGCTCTATCGAGTCTTGGTGCTCTTGCTTGCGCGTATGATCTCAGACCAACTTCATTTAATCGTCTTCTGACTGTCCTCATACTGACGTTAATGTTATCCACTGCTTGTAAAAGGTTACGTGCCTGAACAGCAGTAAGACGAGGATTTCTTATGGTTTGATTGACGATGAAACGGTCATGTTGCCCGATTTCTTCCTTGTCCTCGCCTCCTCGCGTACAATCCAGTTTCCCTGTAACGTCGGTAGATTCGATGGATAACCGACTTCGAGACACCCAACATGGTACCGGTTGAGCGGTAGATGCGCCCTTCCTCGATCAATGTAACTGCCCTTGCTACTGAGGTTAGTGGTAAATCTCTCATTCTGAATGAAAAATACCGTTTCGAATAGTAAACAGTAAAAGAATCACAAAACACCGCAACCGATCGAATTTGTATCAAATCAAAGAATGGAAAACTCTCATTCTTTAAACAAGTGCAAATGTGGTCATATACAAAAAAACGTGTGTTGTATTTCATATTTGATAAAAAAAGATGTGCACATGTGTAAATGAAAAGTTTTATCAATGGTCCCAGAATTCGGTTGTGTATTTTAATACCTACCGACTGTTATCTCCTATGAATTCCTAATTTTCACCAAATTAACCAAATTGTCATCAATAACTAATGCAATTCGAACATAAAAATCGCAAACGACAATTTCGACACGCTTGAGTGATAATAAGTAAATTCCAAATTGATAGACGAGTTTTAATGACAATTTCTTAATTCAATGGAATTTCTCGAAAATGGTGATTTTCCACTTGAAAGTAAATATAGTTTGCAAAAATAGAGATAAACGCATGAAACAAGAAGGGCGTTACTGTAGGAAGATGTGTCTTGACAGACCATGATATTGTACGTTTCAACTCGGACCACGAAATTCCACAGGGTGTTACGAATTTTTGACAAAAAAAACACTTTTAGTTTTGCCCCCGTATAAATTTTTTTTTGTTTTCTCTTATAATTTCTAAAAAGCAGAAGAGTTGATCTATAACTTGCCGAACAAATCATCTAAATCGGTTGAGAATTAGGAAAAATATCGAACTTCGAATTTGGTTAAATTTTCGAGTGTTCCGCTAATTTTGCCTTCGAGTGTAGATACAAAGAGTATCAATCAGATTACAATAAGAAAAGCAACGAATCTACTTTCGCTTCACAATAACCAGAAAACCGACGAATCTACATTGTATCGAAAATAACCATTATTTTTCAACCATATATCAACTTCAGATTATTCACAGAAACACGAAAGTTGGATTTTTAAGAATTCATCGAAATTTTCAAAATCCAACCAATTCCTCATAGAATTCTGAAGGACTAGTATGCATGGTCCGGCTTATTATTCTATATTTGATATTTTGAAATTATACCTGTTTTAACATTATTCGTTATCACCTCTTGTTTGCAACCTTATTAATTATGTATCTACTTGTTTATACATGTATGTATTTCAACTTTAGTTCAGTACTTGTTGTTAGGTGAAGATTTTCAATAAATTTCTTGTGATAGTATAATACATAGTTTAATTTCTATTATCATTATGATTAACTATTACCTAGTAATGGCGGAATCAATTAACTGTAAATGAATAGATAAGCACCATGGAATTACATTTCCATGGTTCATTCTCAACGGAATTATTGATGCAACCACTTTTAACCAGTCCTTTTCAAATAATCTTGTTTGCAATTAATAAAATTCTCTGTGAATTTTTTATACGTACTAACTCATACAACTTTCCAAATTAAGAAAGTCCTAATATTAATTGTCATTGTTATAAGATAAGATAGTCGAGTCAATTTGACATTCATAGCGAGGGGCCTCGACCCTACTTGACATTGTTTTGATTGTTTGTCATTATGGAACGTGCGGCAGTGAACAGGCTTTTGTCCCTCAGATAGATTTACTGATAGATGAGAGACATCATCTACGTAAGAGCTATGGGAACTACCGATACCGGCTCATCATTGTTGACGTTGACGATAAGGGTCCATACGAAAGTGTTTGTCACTGATATTGAATATAGAATATACAGGGTGTCCCCCAAGCTCTATGACAAACTTAAGATGTAATTCCTGAAGCAATTCTGAAACGAATTAGGGGGAACAGCATGGCCCGAATCATTTTAAATTCGGAGATATTCAGCTTTAAAAATTTGATCGTCACGTGGCACGAAGTCACAATTTTCACATACGGGAGCGATACTGTGGTGTTACCATAGGTTGAATTGAACCTCCATTTGATGCTTATTTACGATCATGTTTCTTATTTTCGAAACATTGATGAATTAGGAGAATTTTTCCTTTTCAACTAAGCATGTCTCTCATATTAGGACCACTCTTATTCTCTTTTCTCACGTGACACTTTGTATAAATTTCGAGATCTCATTGATTTTGTCTACTTTTTCTGTTATGAAGTATTAGTATAAGCTCTTTATTCGCGGGGTATATGTTCCATAAATATACTTAAACCGTGAATATGGAATGCTAATTTATATGGGATTATAGGGATACGTTTCTAGCTGTAATATATATATATATATATATATATATATATATATATATATATATATATATATATATATATATATATATATATATATATATATAGGATATCCACCGGGATTTTACGTTAAAAACTTTTTGAGTTCCAATAACAATATCAAGCTGAAATTTTATTCGCGGCCATAACTAGCGATTTCCAATTGGAGTGAAATATTTTCGAAGTGATACCATTTCCGGTTATACCGGAAATGGGTCATCACTTTGCTATTTCAAATGGAAAACTACCCTTTTTTATTATACTTCTAGAACCGACATTTGAGCTAGGCATTAAATACCATAAATACCAAAGTTGTTGGCACTTATCTGTCAAAACTTTTGACAGATTTAATGATTTTTGTTATAAACTCGATTTTTGAGGAACATTTAAAAAAATTGTAGCTCGTAGATCTTTTGCACTACAAACACAAATTTTGCTAGGGTGGATAGAAGAAGGATCAAGGAATTTTTTAAGCAATCTACACATGTCAAATGTTCATTGCGTTGTTTTGTATGATTTTTTTCAATTTGGTCTTTTTCAAACAGCAATAACTCATATTTTTCAAATGACACGTGCCAATTTTTATATCGCCATCAGATGAAGCGTCTAATTTCAGATGGAATTGTATAAGCATGTACTGTACCCATCTCTTATAGTTCCGAAATAATTTGGTAATATATTGAATTTTGATGATTTTGCAAGAACTTACAGAGAATGCTTTGAAATATTTGAATCAAGTTGCTGAACTGACTACGCTCACCTGACAGGTGCCTAAGATTAATGTACTAGTCACTTTGTTCATTCTAATTTGATATTTCAACAAGAATTGTCGTAATTTCAGATTGAAAATATTCAAAAAATACAACATTTGGAATGAAACTACTGGTTATTCACACGAAAATATATTTAATCTTTTTTTAATTCATTTTAGAAGGTCAAAAAGTAGTGGGTAGAAATTGCAGGCAATTCAATAACCAATTTCCAAATTTACCGTCTATGGGTAAAATAAAATTTCGAAGCATTAGAAGCAATTTTCTACAATTCGGATGAATAAAAATTGTAGGAACTAAGCGAAAACCAATCATCGAAGATAATTACATTAATACGAATAATTGATAGCAAACATCATAGGAGAAAACTAATTTACGATCTGAATAAATGTTCAATATGGGCCCCATTTTGCTCGATACACTTGACAGCCCTTATACGAACATGATGAGTTGCCCTCCTAGTTTCCTCAAGATCAATATTACGAAAAGCATTATGAATGCGCTCTAGTAACTCTTCTTTACTTCTTACAGGAATAAGATACACTTCACTCTTGATTTTGCTCCATAAATAAAAACCAAGGGGCGTCATGTCCGGAGAACGCGGAGGCCATAAATTTGGTCCTTGATTACCCCACCATCTATCCTCGAACATTTCTGTTAGCTGCCGATCTACAGCTCGTGTTTTATGTGCTGGTGCACCATCCATTTGGTAATAGCAATCCCTCAGAATGTTGAGGGGTAATCCATCTAAAAAATTTGCTAATGTTCCTCTCAAAATTTCCAGGTATCTTCGTCCATTAAGATTTGCCACATAAATGTGATAAGCCAACAAATCATTCATTAAAATTGCAAAAACGTTCACGCTGAATTTATTTTGGAAATCAATAACCTCAATGAAATGTGGATTCTCTGTGGCCCAAAGATGTTGATTTCTCCTGTTGGTTATTCCACTTTCATTGAACTTGGCTTCATCAGACCATATAATTTGTTGCAGAATTGTCTCATCTTCTTGAAACCGAATTAATAAATTTTTACAGAAATTTAGCCGCTTGGGAAGGTCAGTTGGTTTCAATTTTCGTAGTCTGATAAAAGAATACTGGTGCATGTTATGTTTCTTAAGGATCCTTTGAATGGAAGTATAACTCAATCCAATATCCATTGATGCTGACTTAATGGACGCATGTGGATTGGCACGAAAATACGCTAGCGTATTAATTTGATTGTCGTCGTCCTCGAGGATTGGTTTTCTTCTAGTTTCTATGTATTTTGTTCGTCCAAATTGCAGAAAATTGCTTCTAATCCTTCGAAATTTTGTTTTACTCATAGGCGCCAAATTTGGAAATTTGTTATTGAATTGCCTGCAAGTTCTATCCACCACTTTTTGACATTCGCCATGAATTAAAAGGATATTAAACATATCTCCGTTTGAATAATCAGCCATTTTATTATCAATCTGGTGTTTTTCAAAAATTTTCACTTAAAATTACCAACAATTCTTGTTGAACGAAGTGGTAAGTACATTAATTTTAGGCACCTGTCAGGTGAGCGTAGCCAGTTCAGCTACTTGATTCAAATATTTCAAAGCATTCTCTGTTAGTTCTTGCAAAATCATCAAAATTCAATATGTTCCCAAATTATTTCGGAACTATAAGAGATGGATACAGTACATGCTTATACAATTCCATCTGAAATTTGACGCTTCATCTGATGGCGATATAAAAATTGGCACGTGCCATTTGAAAAAATTGAGTTATTGCTGTTTGAAAAAGGCCAAATTGAAAAAATCATACAAAACAACGTAATAAACATTTGACATGTTCGGACTGCTTAAAAAATTCCTTGATCCTTCTTCTATCCACCCAAGCAAAATTTGTGTCTGTAGTGCGAAAGATCTACGAGCTACAATTTTTTTAAATGTTCCTCAAAAATCGAGTTTATAACAAAAATAATGAAATCTGTCAAAGGTTTTGACAGATAAGTACCAACAACTTGGGTATTTTATGCCTTGCTGAAATGTCGGTTCTAGATGTTTAATAAAAAAGGTAGATTGCCATTTGAAATAACAAAGTGATGACCCACTTCTGGTATAACCGGAAATGGTATCACTTCGAAAAGATTTCACTTCAATTGGAAATCGCTAGTTATGGCCGCGTATAAAATTTCAGTTTGATATTGTAATTGGAATTTAAAAAGTATTTAACAAAGTTGGCAAGCACTTCCGGTATAACCGGAAGTGTTATTGAGGTGGAAATATTTAAGAAATAAAGTTACGAACCAGCTGAATCAACTACCGAGTATTATCCTTACCCTTCACTTGTGGAACTCGAATCGAGATAAGTATTCATCAACAGTCGTTAAAAAGTATTAAGACCAAGATGATCATTTTGAGATCGAGATGGTTACCGCCCCCTTTTTCATTTACAGATACTAAAAATAAGTTTGCACACAATTTCGTAAGCCCTTAATTCAAATTATAAGAAACACCGTAACCATTTCTCTTAATTTCAAAAAGTTCCAGAAAAGCTCTAATCTGAAGCTTCAAAGCATGAATTGACCTCGACGGCGTTCCCAGAGCGTCTCCAGCAATTTGTCGGACAGACGTTTTTAATCCGACGAGAGCTGAATTAATTGGGATCACTTCGCGCCGCACTCCGATCGGATTATCTGATAAAACTCGGCAATAGGGAACGCGCTTTCCCACCAAGTGTCATCAAACCAGCCATAAAGTGCACCAATAATGTGACCACACCCCATCGCAGAACCCCTTTAGATTGCCCTTTTTATATTGCGCTTTTCGGTAACTAAAACTTACGGAAATGTTTTAGCGTTTCCGTCGTTATGATGGTGTTATTGAATTTTTATGTTGACTTTTGATTGGTTTTGAGATAAATGCGTTTCTGATGTCTCCAGATGTTGGAGAAGTAGAGACAAGTGCGAGGCAGGTTAGGGTATGGCATTGTTGCTAAAGATAAATACACCTGCAACGCACTGATAAGGGTTTATGCCGTTATTGTTAGATAGATAATCGTGGTGTACGTGTAGGGTTTATTTGAAGAATTCAATACTTATTTATTTATTAATTTTCTTTCATAACTCAATCTTTTCACTCTTTATAGCATAAACACCTCAAAAAAGTCTAGGAAACCCTTCTGAATATCGATATATCGTATCCAGAATGATCAATATGGATAATTTTTTTCAAGAAATGAACACCTGCATTAATTTCTCACCAAATTATGTCGAGTGCCGCAACAGATTTCAGTTTTTTTTATAAAAAACTAAAAATGCAGCAGATGCGACGCTGCTTTATAATCATTTCATGTATTCAGTGTTCGAAATCAGTTAGTTGGCACTTTGTTTCTGTTTTAAGCACAAATAAAAGATTCAAGTTTTGTGATTCGACCATGGAAAGACGACATTTGACTAGAGAAGAGATGTTACTAGCCGTTGGCATGCTCCAAGCTGGGAGCTCACAACGGAAAGTATCCAGGGTTCTGGGAAGTAGCCAAGTGTCATAAACCGTTTATGGTCGCGTTTCAATGAAACAGATAGCGTAGAAGAACGCCATACAGGTCTGATTTTTTATTTGAAAAACTGCGTTTATGTTCCGATATTCTAATATTAAAATTTCTATGTGTTCTACCAATGTAGAAATTATCACAGTCATTGCAATTCAATCGATAAACACCTGATTTATTGTTTTTACCTGATTTGGTTGCATTATTTTTATATATTTGCCTAAATTATTATTAGTTTGGAAAGCTATGTTGAAATTATTGCTACTTAAGAATGATTTCAGTTTCTCACTTGTAATGCCAACGTAGGTTAAGGTGTTGAATTTTTGTTTCAATTTATCGACAGGGTAAACTTCATTCAAGGCGATTCTACTTTTGTTTTTTATTTAAAATATTATTTATTAGTTTGGGATTGTAACCATTATTTTTGGCTATTTGTTTAATCAAATTTAGTTCTTGGTTGAAATTTTCTGGTGATAGCGGGATGTTAATCAATCTATGAATAAAACTATTGAATGCTGACATTTTATGTTGATATGGATGACACGACGAGTTATTTATTATAATATCTGTATGTGACGGCTTATGGTAAATTGCGAAAACATGTTTTCCATTTTCATTCGAAATTGTTTCGTCTAAGAAATTTATCGAATTATTGCTTTCTATTTCGGTTGTGAATGCAATTTTGGATGTAATGAATTTATATGATTTTCGAAAATTTTCAACTGTCTATCTGTTCCTGTGAAGCAAATAATGATATCGTCTACATAGCGATACCACTATAAACAATATTTACTGAGTGGATGATTATGAATTAATTTCTCTAAGTTATTCATGAATATTTCTGCTAACAAAGGACTCAACGGATTGCCCATAATCAAGCCGTCTTCAATAGTATAATATTTGTTATTGAAATGGAAATAATTTTGATCTAAACAAATTTGTAATAATGAAAGAATATCTGATTTAATGATACTAATGACGTGATTCTTTTCTAATAATTCTTCAACTAAGTAATACGTATCTTTCGGAGGAATGTTGGGAAATAGATTCTTAACATCGAAAGAAATGAGTTTGGAATTAGGTGGTATAGTGGTATCTTTGATATTGGCAATATGTTCGTATGAATTTTCTACCGAAAATATAGATTTAAAATTGCAATGTTTTATTAGCAAGTCGTTGATGAATTTATATTTTTCGTGGTCTGTGATTAATTAACTTCAATCCACAATCCCTCGAATTATATTCGTTGATAAAACTTCATAAACCTAATTACCCTATTAGACCTGTTGTTTCTTATGTAACGGCACCTTCTTTCAAACTTTCAAAATTCCTCAACGACTTGCTAATAAAACATTGCAATTTTAAATCTAAATTTTCGGTCGAAAATTCATACGAACTTATTGCCAATATCAAAGATTCCACTATACCACCTAATTCCAAACTCATTTCTTTCGATGTTAAGAATCTATTTCCCAACATTCCTCCGAAAGATACGTATTACTTAGTTGAAGAATTATTAGAAAAGAATCACGTCAATACTATCATTAAATCAGATATTCTTTCATTATTACAAATTTGTTTAGATCAAAATTATTTCCATTTCAATAACAAATATTATACTATTGAAGACGGCTTGATTATGGGCAATACGTTGAGTCCTTTGTTAGCAGAAATATTCATGAATAACTTAGAGAAATTAATTCATAATCATCCACTCAGTAAATATTGTTTATACTGGTATTGCTATGTAGACGATATCATTATTTGCTTCACAGGAACAGATAGACAGTTGAAAATTTTCGAAAATCATATAAATTCATTACATCCAAAATTGCATTCACAACCGAAATAGAAAGCAATAATTCGATAAATTTCTTAGACGTAACCATTTCGAATGAAAATGGAAAACATGTTTTCGCAATTTACCATACATACATACAGATATTATAATACATAACTCGTCGTGTCATCCATATCAACATAAAATGTCAGCATTCAATAGTTTTATTCATAGATTGTTTAACATCCCGTTATCACCAGAAAATTTCAACAAAGAACTAAATTTGATTAAACAAATAGCCAAAAATATTGGTTACAATCCCAAACTAATAAATAGTATTTTAAATAAAAAACAAAGTAGAATCGCATTGAATGAAGTTTACCCTGTCGATAAATTGAAACAAAATTCAACACCTTAACCTACGTTGGCATTACAAGTGAGAAACTGAAATCATTCTTAAGTAGCAATAATTTCAACATAGCTTTCCAAACTAATAATAATTTAGGCAAATATATAAAAATAATGCAACCAAATAAGGTAAAAACAATAAATCAGGTGTTTATAGGTTGAATTGCAATGACTGTGATAATTTCTACATTGGTAGAACACATAGAAATTTTAATATTAGAATATCGGAACATAAACGCAGTTTTTCAAATAAAAATCAGATTCAAATTACGCGAATCATCTCTTAGAAAATAATCATTCTTTCGGCCCACAGTTTGAAATTTTGCATAAAGATAATAAATCTTGGAAGGTAGATCTTTGGGAAACTTTAGAAATCAATAAATACAAACACTCAGGTAGACTCATCAATGAACAAGTCGATTTAAGCCCTTCACCTCTATTGAATCTTTTCGGGGAGCAATCTATTCCTTAATTTTATTGGATATACCTGTCATAAATAACCACTTAAGAAGAAGCAACCAATAAGCTTTCAATTACTCAAGAACATTTATATTTATATTCCCATTCTTATTTTCTGTGCATTCATTCGTCTGAAGAATCTACGGTGTAGTGAAACGCGTTACGAATCGCAATTATTAAGTAAAATTCCTTAAAACACAGTACTTGTTTTTTATTATTGATAATGGAATTTTACCAAGTAAAAGCCTCCCAAATTCAAAAGAACACCAATGTATTTGAAAACGATAATTCAATGTGAATATCTAAATTGTTACGTTAACCAAAAATAATTATTGCATGAATTTCATGCATACTCAAGTTACTTTTAATTCTATACGTTGAAATATACCACTCTCCACAAGAGATGGGACAGTAAAAGTATATGGAGGAAGGAATGACTGATTGGGGAAATTTTTTGTTGTTGTCTTGATTGTTATTCGAACTATGTTTCGAAGTCATTTTCAATGCTGTGGCACTTCCAGTTATACCGGAAGTTGTACCATCTTTGTTATTTCAATTGGCATAAGGTATGTTTCTATTATTTTTATTGTAGAAAATTGAATTTTGAATAATTTTTCCTCATATTCATTCATTGCCACGTGAAATCCATCGAAAGGAAGATATGAATTTTTCAATCGGAATTTAACGATTTTTGGTTTTCTCTTAGAAGAATCTAAGTCAGTGGTGCTCAAACGGTCGATCGCGAGTACTTTTTAAGTAGATCTCCAGACGAAAAAAATTTTAAGTAGGTAACTGAACTAAAAGAATTTATTATGTAATATAATAACAATCTGCTTGCAGCAAAAGGCTGCTTTATCGAAGGAACGCACGGTACTTGTCAAAGAAAACCGCGTTTTTCGTTCACGCCGATATAAATGTTCCGCCTGCAGGAATTGGAGTCATTCTGAATTGTAACTTGAAGGAAATACTACGTCGATACAAAGTTTATTATTAAATAGTACAAAATTAGAGCAGCGAAGAAATCTAAAACGTATCATTTTAATAACGATTGGGAGGAAGGATTTTTCTTTTGTATGGTGAAGGTAAGAAGCAAGACGAAACAGAAACGTCTTTTGGCTGCCATGGAATTGACTTTATTATTACAGATAAAAAAAGCAATAATTACTGATGTACCTGTACTAAATAGATTATCTGTAGGAAGTGATCATAGAATGGTAAGAGCAATAGTGTCACTGAATCTAAGAAAGGAGCGAACGAAATTGATTAACAAACAAAATAATAAAAAGTGGACGAATGTAGATGACATCGAAGAATATCAGAAGACAATAGAAGAGAATCTTGAAAACCCTGATGAAATGAGCATTGAAAAATTAAACGACAACATAGTCAAATCAATCAACGAAGCTCAGAAAAAACATTGCCCGAAATCAATGAACAACGAGGGGAAGTTAACGACGTATACTAAACAATTAATGAAACAAAGAAGAGAACTGCTAGGAAGACATTCACATCATAGAGACCAAATAAGACAACTAAGCAAAGATATAACAAAAGCTGTAAGAGCCGATGTCAGAAAATACAATAAAAAATGGATAACCAAAACCATAGAAGCAAATAAAAACATGAAAATACTTCAAAACAAACTGAGTTTGGAAAAAACAGAAATAGTTAAATTACAAAATGAGAGGGGAGAAGTAACAAACGACAGAAGGGAGATAATCACAATTTCTATACCAGCTTATACAGTGACCAACACCAAGCCGGAATATTAAAAAATGCACCTCCTTTACCTCATATAGTAAACCAGGGATCAGAGGATATTTCAGCAATAACTGAAAATGAAGTTTTAAGATCGCTTAACGAAATGAAGAACAATAAAGCACCAGGTGAAGACGGCATCGTTGCAGAAGCTATAAAAATGGGAAGAAAACAACTACTTAAGTCCATAACTCAAAACTTGTTGACTTTTGTTGACTTTTCAAATGTCTAGATGAAGCAACAACCCCAGAGAATTGGAACAACGCCATCATTGTTATTATGCACAAAAAGGGTAATATCACCGACCTACAAAACTACAGACCAATTAATCTGCTTACACATCTTTATAAGCTTTTTACTAAAATCATAATAGCGAGACCTAGGAACAAACTGGATTTATATCAGCCAAGAGAACAAGCGGGCTTTAGAGCTGGATATGGAACAAACGACCACTTACAGGTTATAAAGTCACTGATAGAAAAATGTGTGGAATACAATAAACCTCTTGTACTCACGTTTGTAGATTATGAAAAAGCGTTCGATTCCATAAATCACTACGAAATGCTTAAGGCTCTTACCGACTGTCGTATAGATCATCGATATATCTCCTTACTACGACATATCTACGAACACGCAACAGCAAAAGTGAGACTTCACGAAGAAACAAACCAGTTTAAAATCGAAAGGGGTGTCCGTCAGGGCGGTACAATATCTCCCAAGCCCTTCACAACTTTATCAGAGTATATGTTTAAAAAGCTCGAAATGGGAAATAGAGGCATACGTGTGGATGGGGAAATGCTAAATCACCTGCGTTTCGCCGACGATATTGTGTTGATCTCAGATAGCCTAGATGAGGCATACGAAATGCTCTCAGAGTTGTCAAGTATCTCCCAACAAGTTGGATTGAAGATCAATGCCGCTAAAACAGAATTCATGACTAACTTAGTCCCCAGCTGTAACTTAAAACTAAGGGAAAAAGAAATCCAATTTGTAACCTCATATAAATATCTAGGGTACGAAATACGAATTGGAAGATACAACCAGACCTGTGAACTAAGCAGACGAATAGGACTGACCTGGGCTGCCTTCGGAAAATCACGACACATTTTCAAGTCTGATATTCCAATAAGTCTTAAACGCAAAGTTTATGATCAATGTGTCCTTCCGGTACTGACATATGGCTCCGAAACACTAACACTTACCCAAAGGACTGTCAACAGAATAAAAGTGACCCAACGAGCCATGGAAAGATCCATGTTGGGAATAAGCCTGAGAGATCGGATTTCAAATGAGGAGATACGAAGAAGAAGTAAGGTTACAGATGCTGTAGATAGGGTCACACGTTTAAAATGGAACTGGGCAGGCCATGTCGCAAGAATGTCAGACAACAGATGGTCAAAAGGGATATTGGAGTGGCGCCCTAGACATGAAGCCTTCAGAAGCAGAGGCAGACCGCCAACAAGATGGACGGACGACATAAAAAGGATCTCCACAAATTGGATTCAGGATGCCCAAGACCGGTCAAATTGGAAAAGGTTAAGAGAGGCCTATGTCCAGCAGTGGACGAGATGAGACTGTGAAAGAAGAAGAAGAAAGAAGATGGTGAAGGATAAGTGCATTTGTCTTATTTATTGTGCGTCAATACCTAAGCGTGGTAACTTAGAGAGGCATCATGAAACGGTTCATAAAAACTATGAAAAGGATTTTCCGCCACAGAATGAATTAAGAAAACGAAAAGTACGTGATTCGATATCTTGTTTGAAAAAAGAACAAACCATGTTCACAAGAGCAGCCAAACAATCAAAAGCTGCTACGATCGCGTCATTAAAAATATCTCATATATTGGCGAAACACAAGAAACCATTCGAAGATGGATCGGTTGTGAAGGAAGCATTTATTGAAGCGGGTGAGACTTTATTTGGAGATTTTCAAAATGAAACAGAAATCATGTCTGTTATTAGAGAACTTCAGTTATCTCGTCCGACTGTCACAAGGCCTATTGAAATGTACATACTTTTCTTTATAGTTCGACGAATCCACCGATATGACAGACACTGCCCAGCTGTGTATTTTTATTCCGAAGGTATTCAATGATATGTTGGCTAAGGAAGAATTTTTACAACCATTCCTCTGACGAGGAAGACCCGTAGCGAGATATATATGACGTTTTCTTCAGTTTTGTGAAAAACTACAAGCTACCAATCTTTAAATTAGTGTGCATTACAACCGATGGAGCACCAGCAATGGCTGGAAATATTTGTGGCATTGTGTCGAGGTAATGAAGATTTCCTTCATTTTTTTCATTCCATTGCTTTATACATCAACAACGGCCTAATTCACCAAACGCCCAATATACTAAACTACTAATATACTAAACGCCCTTTCAAAGCGAACTCTATACTGAACGCCTCATTATATTCGCTGCCATTCATACTCGATTGATAGTTGTTCCATCCTCATATTATACCTCGTATATTGTTATGTTAAAACAGCTTCGAGTATTATTTTATGGATTCCAGCTCAATTATCATACAAATTCCAAGACAATTCACTATTATACTCAATCTCAGCTTTCTCTAATTGAACTGACACAGGAAGAAAAAAAAATTTTAACTTATATTCAGAAATGAGACTTCGTTCAAGGGGTTTATACAGAAGAAGGCCCTTAAGAGTTCCAGAGCTAATCAGACAACAAAAAATCAATATACTTGATTGGTGTATCGAACACCAAAATTGGAATATTGAGAATTGGCGAAATGTTCTTTTTTCGGATGAGACCAGAATTGGTGTTCGATCAGATGACCACCGGATTCGGGTTTTCAGGGGGTCGTAAAAGACAAGCTAGACTCCGAGCAGCAAGACACATTTCGGAATACCATGGGGGCAGTGTAATGTTTTGGGGTGGCATTATGCTGGGAGGCAAAACAGATTTTATTTCGTTTCTTGCCCACGGTGAGAATTTCACTTTTATGCAAGGTAATGCTCTCAGCATACCAGCAACCTCGCGCGACATTATCTTGAAACAGAGGGAATCACTATTTTGGACTGGCCAGCTTGCTCTCCAGACCTAAATCCTATTGGAAATTAATGGGATAATCTCAAAAAGAAAATTAGATCGCGCCAGGATAATTCAAGAACCCCACAACAGCTAATCCAAGCCGCCACAGGAAAGTGGCAGAATATCACTCCAGAGGAGGTCGAAAATCTAATCGAAAGCATGCCTAGACGGATTCGGGAGGTAATATAAGCTCCTGAGGTCGACAAAAAATACCTTCTAAGTAAGAAAACCATTGTCAATTTTCTTACTACATGCGGAAAGAGTCTCTTATTTTCTTTTATTTGTTTATAACTTAAAATAAACCTTATTTTATTTCTTTTTTCAATTTAAATATCTCAAGAAGGATTAATTCTAACAATCCTTCGAAATTTACAAAATCCCTGAGGTAATAATTGAAATATCGTGTGATTCCATATAAAATTGGTTGTGTGTACGTAATAATACGCTTGAACCCTAATCCGAGTGGCCGCCTATGACCATCCTATCTACTAAAGATTTATTACTTTACGGCAGGGGTGCTCAAACTTGACTGCTGGTGATCTACCTCAATATTTTTAGACTACTTACGATCCACTCTGAGAGGCTGCAAGAATGTGTGATGCAGGGTTGTCGTACATACACAATACACCCTACCTATCTACCTACCTACTTAAGTAGGGTGTACCGTAGTATATATAGATAATAGCTGTCCGCACAATATACATTATTTTAGTCAAGGTTTGGGTT
This sequence comes from Cryptolaemus montrouzieri, assembly GCA_013387265.2. Lineage (NCBI taxonomy): Eukaryota > Metazoa > Arthropoda > Insecta > Coleoptera > Coccinellidae > Cryptolaemus > Cryptolaemus montrouzieri. Next base: position 155,348,891 of record JABFTP020000185.1, on the reverse strand, counting down.
AGGTTTAGTTAGGTTCTTCTCTATAATATCAATGAAAAAACTCATAGCTATTCGAAATTGCAAGTTTATTGGTTGTTACAATGTTACATATAGTGTTAAACTTAACTACGGAGTGACTTTGGATGTTGAAGCGTGACACTGCATGTCCTCAGCATACTTTTCATAAAATGGTACGTAACCACTGAGTGTTAATCGCAAGCATGATGACATATGATCGTCAGTTAGTCGATTGCGATATTTTGACTTAATTGTCTTCATTTCAGAAAATGCAGACTCGCACAAGTATATTGACCAAGCATTGCCGTCAGTTGAAGGGCGATTTGCCTTAGATTCGGATATTTAATAATAATAATAATAATAAAGTTTATTATCTGAATAGCTGAATCTACCGTTCCTATCAGATACTGAAACACAAGAGCAATGGTCAAGAAAGGAATTGCATGGACGACATCACCATGAGATTAATCAACCACACATCGACAAAGAAGCCTCCAACAAATGGTTGATGCAAGGAGAATTATTCGCAGAAACAGAGGGATTCCTTACGGCCATCCAAGACCAAGTGATCGCTACAAACAATTACAAAAAATTTATAATGAAGGACGGAACATTACAAACAGATAAGTGCCGAAAATGCCATATAAGATCGGAGACTATACAGCATATTACGTCCGGATGCGAACAACTGGCCAATACGGACTATCTTTACAGGCATAATCAAGGGTGCAACATTATCCACCAGAAACTAGCACACAAGTACGGACTTCTGAACACCTTCCAGCCATATTACAAGTATCAACCGGCGCCCGTATTGGAAAATGACTCTATCAGATTATACTACGATAGGCCTGTTATCACTGACAGAATGGTGACGAATAATAGGCCGGACATAGTGGTGTATGATAACAGAGCCAGAACAGCAATGCTGGTGGATGTCGCCATACCGAATAATAACAACGTGCTGAACAAGTTCCAGGAGAAAAAGTCCAAATACACAGACCTTGCTATTGAGATCAAGCAGATGTGGCACCTCGATAAAATAGATATTGTTCCTGTCATCGTATCCTCGACTGGTTTAATACCCAAAACTTTGCATGATAGCCTTAAGAAATTAGAATTGCATAAGAATACCTATATAGAAATGCAAAAAGCTGTAATTCTCAATACATGTAAGATAGTTAGGAAATTTATGTCAAGTATATTGTAATCAACCTATTCCCTTTGATTGCTAAATCTGGAAAAGGTAAATTATATCCAGCTAACTGGTGAGAAAGTTTTTACAATTGATTTCATATACAGAGTAATAAACAATGAAAAAGCAGAGGCTTAATCATTCCGAAGAATGTCTCGCCTGTTCGCCTTTGAGATAGGTATATTTTGTTATCTAAAATTTATAATAACTTTTTTATAATATTTATCATCATAAAACACCAGAATTTTGTATCAGATGCTGAAGCTTCGAGATGTATATCTTATATAATCTGCACCAACTCATTTTCATCAGAGTTCATGTTCATATTAAACTGACTTGCTATTTCAATAGCTAATTCCTCAATGTTTTACATGAAAAAGGATAACTCATAAATGATGCTATATTTGCCAATTTACTGCAATCATAAGAACGCATTTCGAATTGTCCCAAAATATTTGATAATTTAGCCACATACGTATCATAATTCAACTGAGGAATCTATCATATCTATCATAAGTTGCAATTTATTTTTGAATGCGTGTACTGTTATTTCGGGCAATAATTTTTGAAACCTTTCTAGGAATTTTCCTTGACTCTACCACCTGACGTCCTTGTGAAGAACATAGTCTATGTGTTCAGCTGACTCCCTATCTTCAAACTGCAACTTAAAGAGCCGCCGTTGCAAGCTACGTGCAGGGATGGAATTCATAGTTTTTGTTGCAACGCCCATAATTTCAACCGTGTTTAAAACTTTTGAACACAATAGTTGTTGATGAATAATACAATGAAATGAAAAAATGAAGTGAAATCTTCATTAGTTTTGTTTCCAGTCATTGCTGGTGCTCCATCGGTTGGAATGTACACTAATTTATATATCGGTAGCTTGTAGATTTCTTACAAAATTGAAGAAAACGTCATATATATCTTCGCCACGGGTCTTCCTCTTCAGAGGAATGATTGTCAAAAATTCTTCCTCAGCCTACATCTCATTGAATACCATGCGAATAAAACACACTGGGCAGTGTCTGTCATTTTAGTGGATTCGTCGAATTGTAAAGAAAAGTATATACATTTCATGATATCATGTTTTAGTTTATCTGCCATGTCCTGACTCATGACTTCAACACGTCTTGTGACAGCCGGACGAGATAATTTAAGTTTTTTTGAATTGTGGAGGCCGTTACTTGATGTAGATCCATGATATAAATGAGATAAAAAACACAAGGTTTAACTTTAATCTACACTTTATTTGAAAAAATTCGACGACGTTTCGCTTACACAGCAGCTTTATCAAGAATGACAAACAGAATGAAGAGTATGGTATTATAAACAAATCGTAGAACAAGTTGGATGAATAACAGGAAAATTCACACCGAGCCATTGTACAGTTGGTATGAAAGGTAATAAAAACTAATTAAACAAGTTAAGTAGGGGTGAGTAATTCACATCTACCTGTTCATTCAAAAGCTTGTCCGAATGTTTGTATCTATTTATTTCTAATGCTTCTAGGAGATCTAATTTTGAACTTTTGATTTTATATGTAATATGTCAAAGTTTTATTGAATGAATGGTTTTTTTTTATTAGGTGGTTTGAATAATTTGAATCAGATTTATTTTAATCGAAGCTACGTTTATGTTCAGATGTTCTTATGCCAAAACTCCTATAGGTCCTACCGATATAAATTTTATCACAAGAACCGCAATTGAGTTTGTAGATTCCTGATTTACTTGATTTTTCAACACGAGATTTATTATTTTTAATATGTTTACCTAAGTTATTAGAAGTTTTGAAAGTTATATTAAGATTTTGTTTGACGAGAAAGGATTTAATATTTGTATTTAGTACCGAGTAAAGAACAAAATATTTTAAAGGCCATCAAACAAAAATCTCAACTAAATGAAGTTATTTTTACAAAAGCAGATAATGGTAATACTGTTATTGCGTTAAATAAAAATGACTACCTATTTAAAACTCTAAATTTCATTTCGTCCGGAAACTATACAGTTTTAAAGAAAGATCCTACTATTAAATTCCAGAAAAATATTAAAACTGAAACAAATAACGCAAAATCTTTAATTAAAGCAAACGATAAATTCAAATTAATTTTACCAAACCCTCAACCACCTCAACTGTATTCACTCATTAAATTGCATAAAGTAAATAACCCCGTTAGACCAGTCGTATCTTGCGTTACAGCCCCAGACGTGAAATTGTCGCACTACCTTATAGATATCATTAAAAATTATTGTTCATTCAAATCAAAATATATTTTCTATAAAAAATTCTTTCGAATTGATAAATAACATAAAAAACGTTAACCTACCACCTAACGCAAAACTTATTTCATTTGATGTTGAGAATTTATACCCAAGTGTTCCTCCAGGTGATGTCAAAATATTAATCGAAAACATGTTGAATTCGAATCATGTTAACCACATAATTAAATCAGAAATATTGAATCTGTTGAAGTTTGCATTGAACAAAATTATTTTCTTTCAACAACATCTATTACAGTAGTGAAAATGATTTGATCATGGGAAATCCTTTGAGTCCACTTTTAGCATAGATTTTATGAATAATATTGAACAGAAAATACATACACATCCACTCATTTCCAAATTTCTTTATTGGTATAGATATGTTGACATCTTAGTATGTTTCATTGGAACTACTCGTCAATTAGACTTATTTCTTAATTTCATTAATTCCATCCATTTGAACATTAAATTCACGATAGAAATTGAACAGAATGATTCCATTAATTTTTGGACTTAAAAATCACTAAACAAAATAATAATCATGTTTTTTCGGTCATTCGTAAACCAACACATACTGATACAATTATACATAACTACTCATTACATCCAATTCAACACAAAGTTGCAGCTTTAAACAACATGGTACATCGGTTACTCAATTTACCTTTATCAGTAGAAGATTATAATAAAGAGTTAAACATCATCAAACAGATAGCCATTAATAATTCATATAATCCGGATATGATAGATCTAAACATTCGTAAAAACTGTATCAGAAAGCAATAAATGAAGTATATCCTATTCATAAAGACTATAAAATATTCAACAGTTTAACATTCTGCGGTTCTGCAAGTACAAATATTAAATCCTTTCTCGTCAAACAAAATCTTAATATAACTTTCAAAACTTCTAATAACTTAGGTAAACATATTAAAAATAATAAATCTCGTGTTGAAAAATCAAGTAAATCAGGAATCTATAAACTCAATTGCGGTTCTTGTGATAAAATTTGTATCGGTAGGAGTTTTTTGCATAAGAACATCTGAACATGAACGTAGCTTCGATAAAAATAAATCTGATTCAAATTATTCAAACCACTTAATAAAAGAAAACCATTCATTCAATAAAGACTTTGACATATTATATATAAAATCAAAAAGTTTAAAATTAGATCTCCTAGAAGCATTAGAAATAAATAGATACAAACATTCGGACAAGATTTTGAATGAGCAGGTAGATGTGAATTATTCACCCCTACTTAACTTGTTTAATTAGTTTTCAATTACCTTTCATACTAACTGTACAATGGCTCGGTGTGGGTTTTTCCTCCAACTTGTTTTACGATTTGTTTATAATACCATACTCTTCATTCTGTTTGTCATTCTAGATAAAGCTGCTGTGTAAGCGAAACGTCGTCGAATTTCTCAAATAAAGTGTAGATTAAAGTTAAACCTTGTGGTTTTTATCTCATTTATAATTTAAGTTCTCTAATAGCACACATGATTTCTGTTTTATTTTTAAAGTCTCCAAATAAAGTGTCACCGGCTTCAGTAAATTCTTCCTTCACAATCGATCCATCTTCGAAGGGTTTCTTGTGTTTCGCCAATATATTAAATGACGCAATCGTAGCAGCTTTTGATTGTTTTGCTAGTCTTGTGAACATCGTTTCTTCTTTTTTCAAACAAGATATCAAATCACTTACTTTTCCTTTTCTTAATTCATTCTGTCGCGGAAAATCCTTTTCATAGTATTTATGAACCGTCTTATGATGCCTCTCCAAGTTACCACGCTTGGGTATTGCAAATGACGCACGACAAATAAGACAAACGCTTTTATCCTTCACCATACAAGAAAAATTCTTTCTCCCAATCGTTATTAAAATGATACGTTTTAGATTTCTTCGCTGCACTTATTTCGTACTATCTAATAATAAACTTTGTATCGACGTAGTGCCTTCAAGTTACAATTCAGAATGACTGCAATTCGCGGCATTTCTTTGACGAGTACCGCATGTTCCTTTGATAAAGCCGCCTTTTGCCGCTAGTGGAGTGTAATTTAATTACGTAATAAATTTTTGAAGTATAGTTACCTACTCATTAATAATTTTTTTCTTCTCGAGATCTACTCAAAAAGCATTCGCGATCGACCCTACTCTACGGCTTTACCAAATCGACTATAATCCCATATAAATTACCATTCCATACTCACGGTTTACGTATTTGCGACATACCCTGCGAATAAAGTGCTTATACAGTATAATGAAAATTTGAAAATCATAGTTTTGATTATTCGATATGTTTATAAATTTTCATCACGTAACGACCGCAATAAAATCAGATTCCTTTTTAGCTTCACTCGTAGAGCTTAGTCAAGAAATAAACTCAGTTTAACTATAATATGCGGAAGATGATGAACGAAATATAAATTAAACGTACTGTCCTAAAATAAAAAGGTAATTATTGCGAAAAGTGTTTGATATTGTATAACGAAAAGGAAATAGAGGGGATGAAGAGGGTAACAAGCGATGCATGTACCACATCGGGATCGAATTCAGGGATGTAACCTGGCGGCAACCACCCCCACGAAGCGCTGATTGGTCCGTTCGGGGCTGCTGCTTTCGAGAGATAAGGGCGGATGGAGTTATCTCGACGTCGCAGCTTCCTGTTCGAATCGCGAAGCACTACTCATCATTGTAACAAACGTTTATATATGGACACAGTCCAACTTGTCCAGAATAATAACTTTCAATAATGATTCGAGTCCTTCTAATACTAAGTGCGTGATTGAAATGAGATGGTAAGTACCATATTTTGATATTGAGTGAATTCTCTGCTTACAAAATTTTGTATTTTATCAAATATTTGAAAATATGTTCCAAAGTATAAAGACATCTCCATTATTATTTTCAGTGCATTTACAATACTCTGAATCAATCTAATTTTTATCTTTTACTAGTTGACTCGATAGATGATTCAGTTTTCATTAAATTTAAAGATTTTCTTTTCAGCTTTTTTAATACATTATATTCTTTTTATTCGCGATTTATATGTTCCGTAAATATGCCTCTAATACAAAAACCGTGAATATCGAATGGTAATTTATATGGGATTATTGGAGACACGTTTCTAGGTGACTAAATCAAAATCAAATTTATAAAATAATCAATGAAATTGAAGTTTTAGACCAAGGGTGCTCAAACTTGAACTGCTGGTGATCTACCTTGATATTTTTAGACTACTTTTGATCGACTCTGAGAGGCTGCAAGAATTTGTGATGGCAGGGTTGTCGTACATACACAATACACCCTACCTACCTGCCTACCTAGGTGGGGTGTACTGTAGCATATATAGATATTAGCTTTTCGCACAATATACATTATTTTAGTCAAGGTTTGGGTTAGGTTTAGTTAGGTTCTTCTCTATAATATCATTTGAATTGTGGAGGCCGTTACTTGATGTAGATCCATGATATAAATGAGATGAAAAACACAAGGTTTAACTTTAATCTACACTTTATTCGAAAAAATTCGACGACGTTTCGCTGACACAGCAGCTTTATCAAGAATGAAAAACAGAATGAAGGGTATGGTATTATAAACAAATCGTAGAACAAGTTGGATGAATAACAGGAAAATCCACACCGAGCCATTGTACAGTTAGTATGAAAGGTAATAAAAACTAATTAAACAAGTTAAGTAGGGGTGAGTAATTCACATCTACCTGTTCATTCAAAAGCTTGTCCGAATGTTCGTATCTATTTATTTCTAATGCTTCTAGGAGATCTAATTTTGAACTTTTTGATTTTATATGTAATATGTCAAAGTTTTATTGAATGAATGGTTTTCTTTTATTAGGTGGTTTGAATAATTTGAATCAGATTTATTTTTATCGAAGCTTCGTTTATGTTCAGATGTTCTTATGCCAAAACTCCTATAGGTCCTACCGATATAAATTTTATCACAAGAACCGCAATTGAGTTTATAGATTCTGATTTACTTGATTTTTCAACACGAGATTTATTATTTTCAATATGTTTACCTAAGTTATTACAAGTTTTGAAAGTTATATTAAGATTTTGTTTGACGAGAAAGGATTTAATATTTGTACTTGCAGAACCGCAGAATGTTAAACTGTTGAATATTTTATAGTCTTTATGAATAGGATATAGTTCATTTATTGCTTTCTGATACAGTTTTTACGAATGATTAGATCTATCATATCCGGATTATATGAATTATTAATGGCTATCTGTTTGATGATGTTTAACTCTTTATTATAATCTTCTACTGATAAAGGTAAATTGAGTAATCGATGTACCATGCTGTTTAAAGCTGCAACTTTGTGTTGAATTGGATGTAATGAGTAGTTATGTAATTGTATCAGTATGTGTTGGTTTACGAAAGACCGAAAAACATGATTATTATTTTGTTTAGTGGTTTTAAGTCCAAAAATTAATGGAATTATTCTGTTCAATTTCTATCGTGAATTTAATGTTCAAATGGATGGAATTAATGAAATTAAGAAATAAGTCTAATTGACGAGTAGTTCCAATGAAACATACTAAGATGTCGTCAACATATCTATACCAATAAAGAAATTTGGAAATGAGTGGATGTGTATGAATTTTCTGTTCAATATTATTCATAAAAATCTCTGCTAAAAGTGGACTCAAAGGATTTCCCATGATCAAACCATTTTCACTACTGTAATAGATCATCTATCATCACTAAACAAAATAATAATCATGTTTTTTCGGTCTTTCGTAAACCAACACATACTGATACAATTATACATAACTACTCATTACATCCAATTCAACACAAAGCTGTAGCTTTAAACAGCATGGTACATCGGTTACTCAATTTACCTTTATCAGTAGAAGATTATAATAAAGAGTTAAACAATCATCAAACAGATAGCCATTAATAATTCATATAATCCGGATATGATAGATCTAATCATTCGTAAAAACTGTATCAGAAAGCAATAAATGAAGTATATCCTATTCATAAAGACTATAAAATATTCAACAGTTTAACATTCTGCGGTTCTGCAAGTACAAATATTAAATCCTTTCTCGTCAAACAAAATCTTAATATAACTTTCAAAACTTCTAATAACTTAGGTAAACATATTAAAAATAATAAATCTCGTGTTGAAAAATCAAGTAAATCAGGAAACTATAAACCCAATTGCGGTTCTTGTGATAAAATTTATATCGGTAGGACCTATAGGAGTTTTGGCATAAGAACATCTGAACATAAACGTAGCTGCGATAAAAATAAATCTGATTCGAATTATTCAAACCACCTAATAAAAGAAAACCATTCATTCAATAAGAACTTTGACATATTACATATAAAATCAAAAAGTTCAAAATTAGATCTCCTAGAAGCATTAGAAATAAATAGATACAAACATTCGGACAAGCTTTTGAATGAACAGGTAGATGTGAATTACTCACCCCTACTTAACTTGTTTAATTAGTTTTTATTACCTTTCATACTAACTGTACAATGGCTCGGTGTGGGTTTTCCTGTTATTCATCCAACTTGTTCTAAGATTTGTTTATAATACCATACTCTTCATTCTGTTTTTCATTCTTGATAAAGCTGCTGTGTCAGCCAAACGTCGTCGAATTTTTTCGAATAAAGTGTAGATTAAAGTTAAACCTTGTGTTTTTTATCTCATCTCTATAATATCAATGAAAAAACTCATAGTTATTCGAAATTGCTAGTTCATTGGTTGTTACAAAACAAAAGTGTTACATATGGCGTTAAACCTAACTAAGGAATGACTTTGGACGTTGAAGCGTGGCACTGCATGTCCTCAGCATACTTTTCATAAGATGGTACGTAACCACTGAGTGCTATTCTCAAGCATGATGACATATGATCGTCAGATAGTCCATTGCAATATTTTGACTTAATTGTCTTCATTTCAGAAAATGCAGACTCGCACAAGTAAAATGACCCAAACATTGCTGTCAGTTGAAGGGCGATACGCCTTAGTTTCGGATATTTATCTTCAGATATAAAACACCAGAAATTTGTATCAGATGCTGTAGCTTTGAGATGTATATGTGATATAATCTGCACCAACTCATTTTCAACAAAACATGAGTTCACATCAAACTGATTTGCTATTTCAGTAGCTGATTCCTCATTGTTTTTACATGAAAGAGGATAACTCATAAATGATGCTTCATTTTCCAATTTACTGCAATCATAAAAACGCATTTCGAATTGTCCCAAAATATTTGACAATTGAACCTCATACGTATCGTAATTCAACTGAGGAATCCTTGCTTTCAAAGACGGAAAATGTTTCAGATCCTTTCTTTTCAGTTGATCTATTATAAGTTGCAATTTACTTCCGAATGCCCTAATCATCTCAATAAAAGTTTTTCCTTTACCTCGAAGCTCCAAGTTAATGGTGTTTAAGTACATTGTGATGTCAGTCAAAAATGCCAAATCAGTCAGCCATTTTTCGTTTTTCAACATCTGACTGTCATCACCCTCTTTCGTCTAGAAAAGCTGTTATTTCGGGCAATAATTCTTGAAACCTTTCTAGGAATTTTTGTTGTTTCAACCTCCTGACGTTCTTGTGAAGAAGATAATCAGTGTGTTCAGCTGACTCCCTATCTTCAAAATGCAACTTAAAGAGCCGCCGTTGCAAGCTACGTGCAGGGATGGAATTCATAGTTTTTGTTGCAATGCCCGTAATTTCCTATGCGTTTAAAACTTTTGAACACAAAACTTGTTGATGTATAATGCAATGGAATGAAAAAATGAAGGGAAATCTTCATTAGCTCGACACAATGCCACAAAACAATTTTTGTTTCCCCTCATTGCTGGTGCTCCATCGATTGTAATACACACTAATTTATATATTGGTAGCTTGTAGTTTTTTACAAAATTGAAGAAAATGTCATGCATATCTTTGCCACGGGTCTTTTCCTTCAGAGTAATGATTGTCGAAAAATCTTCATTGGCCAACATATCATTGAATACCGTCCGAATGAAAATATACAGCTGTGCATGTCTGTCATATCAGTGGATTCGTCGAACTGTAAAAAAAAAGTATGTACATTTCATGGTTTCATGTTTTAGTTTATCTGCCATGTCCTGACTCATGACTTCAATACGCCTTGTGACAGTCGGACGAGATAACTGAAGTTCTCTAATAGCAGACATGATTTCTGTTTTATTTTTAAAATCTCCAAATAAAGTCTCACCCGCTTCAATATCTTCCTTCACAACTGATCCATCTTCGAATGGTTTCTTGTGTATCGCCAATATATAAGATATTTTAAATAACGCGATCGTAGCAGCTTTCGATTGTTTGGCTGGTCTTGTGAACATGGTTCATTCTTTTTCAAACAAGATATCAAATCACGTACTTTTCGTTTTCTTAATCACTCTGTGTCTGAAAATCCTTTTCATAGTTTTTAGAACCGTCTAATGATTCCTCTCTAAGTTACCATGCTTAGGTATAGTAACTGACGCTTGATAAATATGACAAATGCACTTACCCCTCACCATACGAAAGAAAAATTCTTCCTCCTAATCGTTATTAAAATGATATATTTCTTCGCTGCATTCATTTTGTACTATTTAATAATAAACTTTGTATCGACGCAGTATTAGCTTCAAGTTACAATTCAGAAAAACTCCAATTCCTGCAAACGCAACATTTATATTGGCGTGAATCGTCTCCTTTGACTGTTTTTGGTCTAGCAATCTGGCTTGTTGGTATCCCAGATATTTGTACGTTCGCCATCTGTCATACACTGCATAATATCACCATTTGGAAGTCGTGTTTCACCATCTATGACTTTCCTTCTTTGAATGTTCAGAGTCTTACATTTTTCAATCCTGAAGTTCATATGAACATCTGCCGAGAACCAACTGACAGTTTTCAGCAAATCATCCAATTGCTTCTTGTTCGAAGCATATAATTTGATGTCATCCATATACAGTAGGTGGAAGATGGTGTGATAGTTCCTATCTGCTTTTATCTTTAATCCGTATCTTGTTCTATTGAGCATTGAAGACAATGTGTTCATAGCCAGACAGAACCTTAGTGGACTCAAAGAGTCACCTTGAAAAATTCCACGACGTATTGGTATCTCGTTGGTTTTAATTGACTTATTGTTCATGTTGACCTGCAGAGACGTGCGCCAGTGTGTTATTGTTGTCTTCAAGAATTCTACCAGGACTAGATGAATTTTGTATATCGGTCATACCTCGACAAGCCAAGAATTAGCGTTACTATCAGATGCCTTCAGATAATCGAGAAGATCTGAATGAACATTTCGATGCTCTCCGTGGGCCTGTTTCATTATCAGAGAATCGAGGATGAGTTGTTCCTTGCATACGTGGTGTTTCTTTCTGCATCCCTTCTGCTCCTCTGCTAATATATTCTTGTCGTCAAGGTGTACTCTATTGGATATGCATGAATTGAGTATTTTGTAGAGCGTTGGCAGACAAGTGATCAGCCTATACTGAGACGGATCTTTTGTTCTACGCTGTTAGGTAGCATATGTGTTAAGCCTTGTGTTAGGAAAGTGGATGTTTTCCTGGGATGTTGAAGAACATACGTTAGCTGTTTCGCTAGGGCTCCATGGAGCTTATCAAACTTCTTGTACCAGTAGTTGTGGATATTATCTACCTGTGGCCTTCCAATTGTTGGTTGCTCTAACTACTGTTGTAATTTCTTCCTCCGTTATTCCTTCGAAGTCCATATGTTTGATATCAAGGCGTTGTTTTTCATTTATATTCCATTCAGATTCTTTATTGTATTCTTTGGGGTTCCAATATAACGATGACCAATAATCGGTCAAGCACTGTGCGTCCGGTACTTCTCTGTTATTGTTGGTCGCAATTTTGTTATTTCCCTTATGATTGGCCGATCTTTGGAGGAACCTTTGCTAGGAGTTTTTGCGTTTCCTTTCAGAACAGTTGACGTATCTTGAACCTCTTGCTTTTGCTAGGAGTTTTTGCTTCGAAGTATCCATATACACGTTAATGTGTTGTTCGTGATCAGGGTGTTTTGTGTTCGTACCAATTTTCCTATAAATTTTGCGTATGAGATTTCAAGCGCCTTGAGGGTTCTTTGTTTTTCAGGAATTCTGTGAGGCAACCGATTTCAGCTCTAATATTATCAATATCCTTTTCCAGTCGTGGTTTTCTGACGCGTTTTGGCTCAGCTCGAAGCAGAGTTGAGGAGACTTGTTTATGTAGTCGAAGAACCGCTACTGCTCCACAGTATATCAAAGTGGGAATCTTCTCCAAGGTGTTCTGGTCAGAGTATTCTTCAAACACTAAGTTTACGCTTGCTAGGATGATATTGGTGTTCTTGTTCGTCTTGAGTTTGGGTAGTTTATGTCGTTTAATTGGGTTACTGCCACTGAATTGAGTTATTGCTCTGTTGAGTTCTGATCTTGCTAAATACATAAATTCGTTCTGCTGCTCAGGAGAACGTTCCATATTAATATTCGTTTCCGTAGCTTCGATGCTATCCATAACACTTTAATTTACTGGTATACTGTTATGAGTATCAAATTATTATTATTATTATCGTGGACTTATGCACAATCTCAGCTGTTAGCTGGATATAATTTACCTTTCCCAGATTCAGCAATCAAAGGGAATAGGCTCGATTACAATATACTTGACATAAATTTCCTAACTATCCTACATGTATTAAGAATTACAGCTTTTTGCATTTCTATATAGGTATTCGTATGCAATTCTAATTTCTTAAGGCTATCATGCAAAGTTTTGGGTATTAACCCTGTCGAGGATACGATAACAGGAACAATATCTATTTTATCGAGGTGCCACATCTGCTTGATCTCAATAGCAAGGTCTGTGTATTTGGAATTTTTTTCCTGGAACTTGTTCAGCACGTTGTTATTATTCGGTATGGCGACATCCACCAGCATTGCTGTTCTGGCTTTCTTATCATACACCACTATGTCCGGCCTATTATTCGTCCCCATTCTATCAGTGATAACAGACCTATTGTAGTATAATCTGATTGAGTCATTTTCCAATACGGGCGCCGGTTGATACTTGTAATATGGCTGGAAGGTATTCAGAAGTCCGTACTTGTGTGCAAATTTCTGATGGACAATGTTGCACACTTGATTATGCCTGTGAAGATACTCCATATTGGCCAGTTGTTCGAAGCCGGACGTAACATGCTGTATAGTCTCCGATCTTATATGGCATTTTCTGCACTTATCTGTTTGTAATGTTCCGTCCTTCATTATAAATTTTTTGTAATTGTTTGTAGCGATCACTTGGTCTTGGATGACCATAAGGAATCCCTCTGTTTCCGCGAATAATTCTCCTTTCATCAACCATTTGTTGGAGGCTTCTTTGTCGATGTGTGGATGATTAATCTCATGGTGATGTCGTCCATGCAATTCCTTTCTTGACCACTGCTCTTGCTTTTCAGTATCTGATAGGAACGGTAGATTCAACAGATCAACTCTGGTAGCAAGATTTAGAGGTGTATATCCCGTATCAGCCAACGATACCACTCATGGAGGTCAAAAGTGAGAGCTTTTGCTGAGAAGAATTCTCTGAGATTTTTTATCTCTTCGGTGTGTAAATTGACAACATCTATTAATCCGCGTCCTCCTTCTTTCCGCTTCAAAGTTGTTCATATCATAGACGATTTTGGATGATGGTTGTTGTACTTTGTTAACATCGTTCGGGTCGACGTTTGAATATCATCCAGTTCTGTCTTAGTCCATCTGATTATTCCAAATGAGTAAAGCAACACTGGAATGGCGTAGGTGTTAATGGCCTTGACTAGATTCCCCGAGTTCAACATCGATTTCAGTACATACTTCAGACACTGACTGTATTCTGAACGAATCTTCTCCTTCGATTGTTTTTGGTCTAGCAATCTGGCTTGTTGGTATCCCAGATATTTGTATATTTCGCCATCTCTCATGCACTGTATAATATCACCGTTTAGAAGTTGTGTTTCACCATCTATGACTTTCCCTCCTTGAATGTTCAGGGTGTTACATTTTTCAATCCCGAATTTCATATGAACATCTGTCGAGAACTCACTGACAGTTTTCAGCAAATCATCCAATTGCTTCTTGTTGGAAGCATATCATTTGATGTCATCCATATACAGCAGGTGGGAGATTGTATGATAATTCCTTTCTGCTTTTATCCTAAATCCGTATCCTGTTCTATTGAGCATCGAGGACAATGGGTTCATTGCTAAACAGAACCATAGTGGACTTGAAGAGTCACCTTGAAAAATTCCACGACGTATGGGTATCTCGTCGGTTTTAATCGATTTATTGTTCATGTTGACCTGCAGAGATGTGCGCCAGTGCGTCATTGTTGTCTTCAAGAACTCTACCAGGGCTGGGTGAATTTTGTATATCTGCAATACTTCAACAAGCCAAGAATGGGCGGTACTATCGAATGCCTTCAGATAATCGAGAAAAGCTGAATGAACATTGCGATGCCCTACGTGTGCCTGTTTCATTATCACAGAATCGATGATGACTTGTTCCTTGCACCCGTGGTGTTTCTTTCTGCATCCTTTCTGCTCCTCTGCTAATATATTGTTGTCGTTAAGGTGTTGGTATATTCGATTGGATATGCATGAGGTGAGTATTTTGTAGAGTGTTGGCAGGCAAGTGATTGGCCTATATTGAGACGGATCCTGTGTTCTATCGCTCTTAGGTAGCATATATGTTAAGTCTTGCGTTAGTAAAGTGGGTGTTTTCTTGGGATGTTGAAGAACATACGTGAGCTGTTTCGCTAGGGCTCCATGGAGCTTATCAAACTTCTTGTACCAGTAGTTTTGGATATTATCTATATAATATAATATAATATATTATTATTATTATTATAATTATTATTATCACTTCCCTAGATTGGCCCGACAACACTTTATTCGCCACTTTCGTTTCGAATCCCATTTACGAATGCCTAATACCGAATAATTGTTGCACCAGAATGTATTTCACCATATTCACTCCGCAAAAGCTTGAACTAACCGTTGAAAGGCGTTCTCGACTGCGCAACCTATTCGAAAGTATCCGAGGGGAGGGGAAACTTCAGATATGTTCGACGGCCTGTAATATGTTTTACTTTAAATTGTAGCCGTTGATAACTCCTCTGCCGATGAGCCCAGCGGATATGGACTGCATAGAAAGCGTCCCTTCGTCTCCCTGCAAGGTCTCAGAAAATATGGACTCCATGTCTGAAGAAGATGATTTCTCCGATGAATTTTCCATAGTCGATAGCGATGATGACAGGCGAATTGATTTCAGTCGTACTCCTCATCATGTACTGCAGGTAAGGCACAATAAATATCTCCAACTGTAAGAATTTCTCATTCTAGAACGATGAAATTTCAATTAAATTAATGAGAATTTCACATTCTATAAGTATACGAGTGATTTGCATTATGAGTCAACAAGTGCCGGGACAGAAAATTAGAATTTATGAACCTATATACTGTCTTTCTAGATTCATAAAATCATTCCAACATTTCAATACCTTTCTTATAGTAAGATTTTTCTTTGGTCGCGAAATAGACGTTAGTTTTGGCAATAAATTATTCGTCCAAGCCAAATCTCTTTCCGAGGAGCATCTTTTCGAATCAGCTAAGAGCCAGAAATCGCTGGGTATCAGATCTGGAGAATATGGTGGATGCGGTAATTATTCCAAGCGTAAATGGTCGAATTCTGTTAAGTTATAACTTGTGTAGTAGTATCACCACTTCTACCTGACTTATCAATTCGTTTTCATACTTAAGTTATTTCTATCAGAGTTTTTTCTAACCGATAATTTTCCGCAACAGGCTTCGTTTGTAGATCTGCCACAGAGGGGCATAGTCAGGAAGATATTCACGAATACGAGAGAGAGATGGAGGCAGCAGAATGTGAGCGGCGCCTTCGGCGAGCTCCGAAAATTGGTACCGACGCATCCACCCGACAAGAAATTGTCGAAAAATGAGATCCTTAGAATGGCCATCAGGTAAGTTTACTCTTTTTTCACACGACTAAAAGAATTAATTTTATACATATTTATACTTTGATGATAATTGATTGTGAATTATTGGAAAGATGTTCAATGAAAGCGAGTTCCACAGCCTACTAGTCAGATAATCCAAAGAATTTTCATAGAGAGAGGAAGGTGGCGTAGCTAGTTGGACCGTCTGTTGATGAGAGTTTCTCCCGAGTCTGGTTTTCCTTTGGTAGTGGATTCTTTTCGGAATCAAGCCTTTCAATTCTTCAGAACATTAACTATGGAAGTACCTGTATAAAAGAGAAAGATCAGCAACCGGTCGCCTTTGAGCGAGAGACTGGAGATCATGCATGATCTTCGGGTGGTCGATAAGGTGGACTGCTTTCTTCTGGGCACTATCCAATAGATGTAATGAATGTTTAGGTGGGGAAACAAACACATGAGACCAGCTCACACCTGTACTTTGTATAAAATCATCGGCTGTTATGGCGTGAAGAACTGCTTAGCCTTGAAAAGACAATTCAGTATAGTAGAAGCAAATTTGGCAATGGTTGACACATGGACATGACATGGAGGTTCTCCAACAGTTACTTTTCTGTAGAACATTGTTGATTGATTTCACTTCCTTCACACTCCATTTCTAAATCGCTGTTCGCAGTTATTTACTTCCATGCAGTAAGAAGAGAGCTGTCTGAAGTTGACTGGCCTTCTATTCCTGGACCCAGAGATGACCCCAACGAAGTGTGGCAAAATTTTCTTGTAGCCGTCACTTCAAGCATGGATAGGATTTCGAGAGGTTCTTCTCACTAATCCCTTTAAAACCTTGGCTCAATGAAGAACTCATGAAGATGCTCCGTCATAAGAGAAACCTCTGGAAGAAATATAAAAGAACGAAGAGTGCTACTGATTATGCAACACATCGCAATTTCTCGAATTTTCTCTCGAACTCCGAACTCTCGAATTAAATTGGGAACCCCCCTTTCTACGTCGTTCTGATGGGAGCCTCTGCTCGACGGATGGTGAGTATGCGGAGGTGCTCGCTGAATCCTTTGCTGAGGCTTTCACTGATGAACCTACTGATGGCACCCTTCCCCAGCTGCTGTCACCTCTAGTCGAGGACACAATATCAAATATATCGTTCATAGCCGAAAAGGTGAAAAAGTCTATTTCTAAACTTAAATATACTGCTGATCTAATTAAAAGCAATGCGAATATTCTTTGCTACCCACTGTCTCAGATTATGACTTCTTCTTTCAAACACTCATGTTTGCCTTCTTCGTGGAAGGTTGCTTCCATCACTACCATTTACAAAAAGGGCGAATAACTAAACCCTTGCAACTATTGCCCTATCAGCCTACTTTCTGTACCTTCGAAGATAATGAAATAATAAAAAAAACAATTACTGTGTTTTAAAGAATATTTATAATTGCGATTCGTAACGCGTTTCACTACACCGTAGCTTCTTCAGACGAATGAATATACAGAAAAATATAAATGAGAATATAACTATATAACGTTCTTGAGTAATTAAAAGCTTATTGGTTGGCGAAATGCCGAATTATATTCGTTGATAAAACTTCATAAACCTAATTACCCTATTAGACCTGTTGTTTCTTATGTAACGCCACCTTCGTTCAAACTTTCAGAATTCATCAACGACTTGCTAATAAAACATTGCAATTTTATATCTAAATTTTCGGTCAAAAATTCATATGAACTAATTGCCAATATCAAAGGTACCATTATACCATCTAATTCCAAACTCATTTCTTTCGATGTTAAGAATCTATTTCCCAACATTCCTCCGAAAGATACGTATTTCTTAGTTGAAGAATTATTAGAAAAGAATCATGTCAATACTATCATTAAATCAGATATTCTTTCATTATTACAAATTTGTTTAGATCAAAATTATTTCCATTTCAATAACAAATATTATACTATTGAAGACGGCTTGATTATGGGCAATCCGTTAAGTCCTTTGTTAGCAGAAATATTCATGAAAAACTTAGAGAAATTAATTCATAATCATCCACTTAGTAAATATTGTTTATACTGGTATCGCTATGTAGACGATATCATTATTTGCTTCACAGGAACAGATAGACAGTTGAAAATTCTCGAAAATCATATAAATTCATTACATCCAAAATTGCATTCACAACCGAAATAAAAAGCAATAATTCGATAAATTTCTTAGACGTAACAATTTCGAATGAAAATGGAAAACATGTTTTCGCAATTTACCATAAGCCGTCACTACAGATATTATAATACATAACTCGTCGTGTCATCCATATCAACATAAAATGTCAGCATTCAATAGTTTTATTCATAGATTGATTAACATCCCGTTATCACCAGAAAATTTCAACAAAGAACTAAATTTGATTAAACAAATAGCCAAAAATAATGGTTATAATCCCAAACTAATAAATAATATTTTAAATAAAAACAAAGTAGAATCGCAATGAATGAAGTTTACCCTGTCGATAAATTGAAACATAAATTCAACACCTTAACCTACGTTGGCATTACAAGTGAGAAACTGAAATCATTCTTAAGTAGCAATAATTTCAACATAGCTTTCCAAACTGATAATAATTTAGGCAAATATATAAAAATAATAAAACCAAACCAGGTAAAAACAATAAATCAGGTGTTTATCGATTGAATTGCAATGACTGTGATAATTTCTACATTGGTAGAACACATAGAAATTTTAATATTAGAATATCGGAACATAAACGCAGTTTTTCAACTAAAAAATCAGATTCAAATTACGCGAATCATCTCTTAGAAAATAATCATTCTTTCGACCCACAGTTTGAAATTTTGCATACAGATAATAAATATTGGAAGGTAGATCTTTGGGAAACTTTAGAAATCAATAAATACAAACACTCAGGTAGACTCATCAATGAACAAGTCGATTTAAGCCCTTCACCTCTATTAAATCTTTTCGGGGAGCAATCTATTCCTTAATTTTATTGGATATACCTGTCATAAATAACCACTTAAGAAGAAGCAACCAATAAGCTTTTAATTACTCAAGAACATTATATAGTTATATTCTCATTTATATTTTTCTGTATATTGATTCGTCTGAAGAAGCTACGGTGTAGTGAAACGCGTTACGAATCGCAATTATTAAGTAAAATCCTTTAAAACACAGCACTTGTTTTTTTATTATTGATAATGGAATTTTACCAAGTAAAAGCCTCCCAAATTCAAATGATAATGAAATAAATCATTGCGGACGAAATTACTATATTTCTGAATAGCCATAATGTCATACCCGAAGAACAGCATGGGTTCGTTAAGGGAAAGTCCACTACGACTAACCTACTGTCTTGTGTGAATAACTGGTCCGAATCCCTCGACTCTAAAATGCCCAATGATGTGATCTACCTGGACTTTGCAAGAGCTTTTGATCTCACACCAACGCGGCTTCTTCACAAGTTTGATCACTGTGGTGTGAGAGGGAGACTGTTGCTTTGGATTGAGAGCTATCTGACCGATAGGCGATTCGTGGTTAGAGTTGGGAGTTCATATTCTGCTCCAAGGTCCGTTACTAGTGGTGTACCTCAGGGTTCTGTGCTCTTCCCCCTTCTTTTCTTTTGTATGTGAGTGATCTAACTTTTCATATCAAAACCAAAAAAGCCTTCTACACCGACGATGCCAAGCTTTATGCGAATCCGTTTAATCAGCGTGGCATCCTACAGAACGACTTAAACTCCGTTGGAAGGTGGTGTATTGATTGGCTGCTTCCTTTGAACATCGAGAAATGTGTAGTATTATATATGGGGAAAACAATCCAAAGATATCTTACTACATTACAAGGATTTTTATTGTTCGCTGTATCTTCTTCGAAGGTGACTTTATTGAATAAAAAATTGTGTTTTACTATATTATCCTACGAATTTTTCAGCCCACCTAATTCGGGTGGCTCGTTTGAGAAAAAACAGCTTGTTTAAAATTACATCCCTATAAAATATCTGATATTTCCTTTTTTCCAGATACATAAAACTTCTGACTAATGTATTGGAATGGCAACAGGAAAATCGCGGTTCTGTGGCAATCAAATGTGAGGAAATAGCGATTCCTTCACGGTTTTATCCGAGCAATTTACGCTTCAGGGCTAGACTGAGAAGAGGATTGGTCTTCGCACCACAAGCGCCGTTTTGCGATCGAAACGGCAACAATTTACTGATGATAGCCCCGAACAACCATCTACCATTACCATATAAGAGACTCGGCCCAGAATCGGAACATCGTTGTAAAAGGGTCAAGTTAGAAAACGAAGAAACCAAGGAAAAAGAAGACAAAACCAAGGAAATTCAAGCTAAAGTTGACGAAAGAAATTGAATATGAATTTATTATCGGTTTCAGGTTAATTATCGTTTTTTGGTTATAATAATCATATTTTGATTTCTCTGATTCCCGATTTGTGTACGAAGGAGTTTCAGCAGATTTTGTATTGTATGAGATTCTATTCATATACGTATGTAAAAGTTGGACAGTTTTCAACGTTTCAGTACTGCAGCTGTCTGAAATATTATGAATAGAAGAAAATGACTCTGCATTCCCTGAATTCTTTTTGTGGGAGGATTTATTGTTGCAAATAGATTCACGGGAGAAATCTATCTCCCGATTAGTCACTCCAGGTATAGACAACATATTTATAGACATTGAATTCGAAAGGATCAACTTGGCCGTTGGGTATATTCACCACTCTGAGTATACCAGTTTGATCAAAACTCTATTCGATCATCTTGGTTATTTTTCAAATTCGAAGAAAATTTGTCTAATTTTACATGGTCACTGATTTTGCGCTCATCAGGTATCTTCCCAGCTATGTACTTCTTCGACATGATGCAGAACTGTAGTTTAACTCAGATTACGGAAGAACCTACTCGTTTTGGTCAATGATCTCTTTTCTACAATCGAATATCTTCCTCTCTCTGCAAAGTCTGATAATGTTACGCCCTCTTCAAAAATACAGTTTCACAGAACACACTTAGAACATAAGATAGTGGAAAAATAATTCAGGTCACAAACTATGAAGGACTGGCTAGGGAAAGTTGTACGATTAATTGGGACGAACGATCAAAAGACTCCAACGTTGATGGTAGTAGTAGTAGTAGTTTGTTCTTCCATCAAATATACATGGAACGTCAGCATCAATACATAAAAAAATATATACATTAAGAGTAATTAAATATTTTCCACGATTGTTAAAATAATAAAATGTCATGCACACATTAAATAAAATGAACATTCAAAAGTAATTGTATAAAACTATGCGATAACTTGACATTTCGAACCAACAAACTGACACAATATAAATATAACAATTTAACAAGATTTTTCGTATTATAATCTAATTGTTGCATCTTCTTTCTCTCAGATTTTATCTCAATATTATATTTGCTTTTAAGTTTCTAAATATGTTACTTATTGACTATTTTACTATATCCAACTCTTGCTGAAAACTTCTTCGACTTAATCTTTATTTGAGGAAATTCCACGACGTTTCACTGACACAGCAGCTTTATCAAGAATTACAAACAGAATGAAGAGTATGGTATTATAAACAAATCGTAGAACAAGTTGGATGAATAACAGGAAAAACCCACACCGATCCATTGTACAGTTAGTATGAAAGGTAATTAAAAAACTAATTAAACAAGTTAAGTAGGGATGAATAATTCACATCTACCTGCTCATTCAAAAGCTTGTCCGAATGTTTGTATCAAGTACAAATATTAAATCCTTTCTCGTCAAACAAAATCTTAATATAACTTTCAAAACTTCTAAACTTAGGTAAACATATTAAAAATAATAAATCTCGTGTTGAAAAATCAAGTAAATCAGGAATCTATAAACTCAATTGCGGTTCTTGTGATAAAATTTATTTCGGTAGGACCTATAGGAGTTTTGGCATAAGAACATCTGAACATAAACGTAGCTTCGATAAAAATAAATCTGATTCAAATAATTCAAACCGCTTAATAAAAGAAAACCATTCATTCAATAAAAACTTTGACATATTACATATAAAATCAAAAAGTTTAAAATTAGATCTCCTAGAAGCATTAGAAATGAATAGATACAAACATTCGGACAAGCTTTTGAATGAGCAGGTAGATGTGAATTATTCACCCTACTTAACTTGTTTAATTAGTTTTAATTACCTTTCATACTAACTGTACAATGGCTCGGTGTGGGTTTTCCTGTTATTCATCCAACTTGTTCTACGATTTGTTTATAATACCATACTCTTCATTCTGTTTGTCATTCTTGATAAAGCTGCCGTGTCAGCGAAACGTCGTCGAATTTTTTCAAATAAAGTGTAGATTAAAGTTAAACCTTTGGTTTTTTCATTTATATCATGGATCTACATCAAGTAACGGCCTCCACAATTCAAATATATATATATATATATATATATATATATATATATATATATATTGTTGTAGTAGGATATTCTTTACTCTCTTGGTAAATTTGCTTGTTGTCAATGCCCAGAAGTTTATCGGAAGCAAATTGTAAAGTGAAATACAAACAATACAAACATGGTTCGTGGCTAGTTGTGTTCTGGCCATTCTGTGAAATCTCGAAGTTGAATTGTTTTTATTATAAGTGTTGTATCAATGTCGGTATTGAAAAAAAACTTTGTTTGATTCTGATGAACATATTTTAGGCAGCTAAGTATGAAGACAGAAGTGACCTTAAGGATCTTCTCCTTCTTGAAAAATGGACGACAGCTTTGGGTCCTAGATAGACCACATAGAATTCTGATAGTTCCATTCTGTTGTCGAAGAATTGGTCGAAGCGTCGACTCATTACCCCATATTAGTATTCTATAAGTGGCTACAGAATGAAAAATTTGGCATAGTATGTTAATTTACATATTTTTTCAGTAGTTATTTCCTTCATTCTTCGTGTTGTGAAGGTATCCACTGAGAGTTCTTTTAGTAATATGGATATGTGTTCGTCCTAATTTAGTTTCGCGGAGAAAATTATGCCCAAGAGTTTGAGTGTCTCGTTTTCATCTACCTGAGTTGAAAAGTTAATCTTTGGGTCTTTTCCATTTGCAGAGAACCATCGCTCAGCATTTTGCAAGCTTGTTGTTGTTTTTGCTTCAAGTTCGTTTCCAGAATTTGCCACATTGAGGAAGGTGGTATAATCTGCATAAATACTTGTTGCTAGATAGATTATGAACAACACAGGACCCAAAATAGAGCCCTGCGGTACACCCAATTCAACTCCTTCTACTCAACCACCTGTTTTCAGTCAGATAGATATGATCTATAAATATCCAAAGCCCTTCCCCGTACACCTCAATATTCCATTTTATCGAGCAGTAAAGACATGCATTAATTTAGCGTGAAAACTGAAGGGGAATTTAATGAATACTGATAGTCGAATAAACTCATTCTTGTTTCAGAATTGTTTGAGATCATATGGAAACAAATGTTACTACATAGATAAAATTTTTTTCCTTCATATGTCCAAAAACACATGTTGACAAAGAAACTGCGATCGAGCTGCTTAATCGATTGTGGAATTCAGAATACCAGGTGATGCGACAATTTTTGTGGTGTGTGTATTATCGGATACAGAAAATGAATATATATATTTCATCAAAAAAGTACCGGAAACTAGCCGAGCGGCAACGCGTTTCATGCCTAAACGATCGTTTCTAACGAAACGAATTGATTCGTAGGACACATCAAGTTCGTTTCCAATCTCTCTCAAACCTAAATGTCGATTTTCATTAGCAATTTCTTTCATTTTATCGATGTTAAGTTCAGTGGAAGATGTTGATGGCCGATTAGAGCGAGGCAAATCTTCCACCTCATCTCGGCTGCTGATGAATGCACTGTACCATTCATATGCACGAGTTTTCGATAAAGTCGATTCTCCATAAGCTTTTTGTTTTATTTTCACCGTTTCGGCCGTTTTTGCAATACAAAATTTGGGACAATTGTTCGGTATTTCAATTCATTGTAAAAACCGCAAAACACACTTGTGAGAACTGACAAAATCGAGCACTGTCAACAAACTAAATGACTGATTCTGTTCAATTTCCGAGTCAGTATAAAAAATAGTTGTGACAACTTGGCAACAACAAAAATTTTGACAGTTGTTTCAAGCAGATTTTTTGAATTATTAATTCCCAGTACTTCCTTGACAGAATTTATGATGATAATTGGTTTATTTATGTTCAAAGTAATCTCCACCAACATCAATGTACTTTTGTAACCAAAGCTTTCACAAGTGAAATATTTGAAGCCAGTCACCTTTGGGAATGATCTCAAAAAAGTGATGAAAGACTTCATCAATTTCCTTCTGCATCGAGAAACGTCAGCCACGTAAATGTTTTTTAGATTAAAGAATGATTCCAGATGTATTGAAGACCGGCATCATTTATGTAAATAGGTCATTTTGAATAAGGTATTATATTATGTAAAATTCAAACCAACGTCTTTAAATGCAAAATAATAATTTGTGTATCATTGTTATGTATGAACTTTAGTTGTATTTCTATTTTTGTTGTAATAATGTTATTGTATGTTATATTAAAGGCATTGTATATATGTATTTTTCATTATATTTCACAGCTCTACAAAAAAAAATTTTATTGTTGCCCTGGATATCATCGCAAGTTTTATGTTTTCAAATGCCCAGATTACGAATATATTCATGAAAGTTCTCAATGTGCTCGTATTTTCATGATTTTTGCATTTCTCATATTTTGAACAATTATAAGCTTGTTAGAAATAAAATTTAAATTTCCAGTCATGATTAGGCTTCTACGCAACTTTTTCGCGCATACAAACATCACCTGATCCCCACTCTCAGACCCCTTGTTCCACAGAACAGCTGAGATCTCAGTTATTTGACAATATTGAAGTACATATACACGTAAATCTGGATAAAGTGTCATGGATGAATATTTTGTTTCAATTACTGAATGTCCATTCTTATATATTTGTCTTCTAGTCTAAAATATGAGTTCGTCACAAAGAAAGTGTAAATATTGTAGTGATTTATTTTGTTATATTTGCGGTGTTAATATACCAAAAAACAAAAAGAAATATCACAGATTTTGTCAAGGAGACTTATGTTGAATATTTTGGTTTCAAAATGGACAAATTAGGTAAACCATGGGTTCCTAATAAAGTTTGTAAGTCCTGTGTTGAGTCTTTACGGTTGTGGAAAAAAGGTGAACGTTCTGGATTAGACTTTGGTATTCCTATGATCTGGATGGAGCCTACGAATCATTCAGATGATTGTTACTTTTGCGTAGTAGATGTTAAAGGTTTTAATCGAAATCAAACGTGGAGATACCCAGACTTACGGTCTACGAAATGTCCGGTTCTACACAGTGAAAATCTTCCTCGGCCCACATACATTTCAAAAGTAATTCGCATGCCCTCAGAAACAATGATGTTACCAAATTCACAGAAATCGGGACCATCTACTAATGGAAGTGAATGGGAAGGTGAAACATCTACGCCAAAGTTATTTTCTCAAAATGAACTCAGTGATTTAATACGTGATCTCAATTTATCAAAACAAGTATCAGAACTGTTAGCCTCAAGATTGAAAGAAAAAAATTTATTGGCACCAACAGTAACAATTACAACATACAGAACGCGAGAAAAAGAGTTATTACAATTTTTTAGTGAAAATGAAGGATTAGTGTATTGTAATGATATCGCGAAGCTGCTTATAGACATGGGTTTAAAAGAGTACAAATCTACCGAATGGCGTCTTTTTATTGATAGTTGCAAAAGAAGTTTAAAATGCGTCTTATTGCACAATGGAAATAAATTTGCATCAATTCCAATTGCCCATTCAACGAATCTCAAAGAAGAATATGAAAATGTAAGATTAGTTTTAGAGAAAATTAAATACTCTGAGCATCAATGGCCGATCTGTGTGGAATTAAAAATGGTTAATTTTTTACTTGGTCAACAAAGTGGATATACAAAATATCCTTGCTTTATTTGTATGTGGGATAGTAGAGCAAAGCAACTTCATTGGGAACAAGATGTTTGGCCTGTAAGAAATTCTTTAACTGTCGGTAAAGTCAACGTAATAAGGGAGCCGCTGGTGAGCAGAGGCAAAATCATACTTCCACCATTACATATTAAGTTAGGTATGATTAAGCAATTTGTAAAAGCGTTGAACAAAGACGGAAATTGTTTTAATTACATTTGCAGAAAATTTCCGAAGCTTAGTATGGAAAAATTGAAAGGTGGAATATTTGATGGTCCTCAAATACGGCGATTGATGAAAGACTCAGATTTTATCAAAGTTATGACTGTTCCGAAAAGTAAAGCTTGGAAAAGTTTTGTGTTAGTTGTCGAAAATTTCCTAGGTAACCACAAAGCAGCAAATTGTGCAAAATATGCTGACAAACTTTCAGACTTTAGGGCAAATATGAGTATTAAGTTACACTATCTCCGCAATCATCTAGATAAATTTCCGGATAATTTAGGAAATTATAGTGAGGAACAGGGAGAGCGGTTTCATCAAGATCTAAAAGTGATGGAAGAAAGGTATCAAGGTCGATGGGATTGTCAAGTGATGGCAGATTACTGCTGGTCTTTGAAAATAGATTGTCCCCTGAAAAATTATAGAAGAAAAGCTCATAAAAGGCGTTTTATGGAAATATGAAATATATTTTCGACATTTTCCTCTTTATTTACTTCGATGTATCCGAATTTCTCAAAACATAACTGACATTATATATATATATATATATATCTGTTATTTTGTTTCTTGCTTTACGATTTTTGTTATGTAAAATGAAAATAAAGATTTAAAAAGAAATCAGAGCAAATCCTACAAAATCATTGATAGTTTCACGAATTGTGTGCATAAATAGACCCAAAACCATTGTGTGCCAGTGTTATAAATGTTCAATGCACAGAGTGGGGCGTAATGGATGGGCGTTTTTAGAACGGGTAGTACACGTAACGGTAAGTGAGTAGTGGGGATCGGCTGAGGTCATTCGACTCAGGAAGAGTTACCATTTAGTTCACAATGGTTATCTGGAAGAGAGAGCACCGTGCGTTCGTTGTGGAAGAGTATTTAAAATCGGGAGAGTCTGTCATTGTCACACATTGTGACACAATCATCCGATGGGTTCACAATTTCAGAAAGACTGCATCAGCAATGAATCTGAAACCTCAGGGTCGTCCCTGAAGTTGCCTTGACGGGTTCATGATGCGGGTAAGTCGAGCACTCCTTCGGCGAATTCATTTACGTTCTAAAAAAGAGTGCAAACTCTTGATATAGTTCTGCAATATCAGAGGACTGGGACACAACAACGTGAATGTCGATGCAGTCCACCAGCATCTGCAAAACGTACAACCCCAAATGTTGGCCCTAACCGAAACCCAAATAAGTCAAACACGTTTTAATGGGTATGGGTTACATACAAGATTTAGGTTTAAAGGGGGCCCCTGTGTTTTCGCCAGATCGGCAGTTGCATGGCAACATCAGATCCACAACAACAGTGGATGAAACACTGTTCTTATGCTGTCTATATCACTCGCCAAACGATATTCACTTCCCTAGACTGTTTCAGTATCTAGGTGATAAGGTGGATTGGATTCAGACATATCATCCAGCAGCTGAGGTCATTGTACTGGGTGACTTCAACGTTCACGATGCCAACTGGCTCCGCCACTCCAATAGAACATATGAAGCGGGAAGACAGGCTGAAACTCTAACCTAACGCAGCTAGACGACGGACCGACAAGAATACCTGATCACTCAACCGACTTCCCGATCACCTTGGATCCCTTTTTGATTTCAAATCCAGATAATTTTTGAGTGGAGGTCTCAACACCGCTAGGAAACGCAGACCACAAGCTTATATCTACTACTGGAACCATTGTGCTGCCGCTAAACCAAGAACCTAAACCACCCAGACATATTTGGCACTATAACTGTGCTAATTGGGATGATCTGCGCGAATTCTTTTCGTGCTTCCCATTCAGTGATGTTTGCTTTTCAGATCCTGACATGTGCCTTGAATCTGTTACAGAAATCAATCGTGCAGGAATGGATCTCTACATCCCTCATTCCATGAAAAGAAAACAGCACAAAAGCCATTGTTCAACAAAGACTGCGAAATAGCCTCTGCAGCCAAGAGGAGAGCTTACAAGTCATGGAAAATGAATCCAACAGAGGAAACAAGAAAACAAGAACAATCTTTGTACGAATACCGAACGTATGCAACCTGAGAACTGCAAGAGCAAAGGCCAATTTTAACGAAAGGGTAATTATTAAACTCCTTGAACAGGCAAGCTGAAATAGACAATTCTGGTATATGGTGGAGACTGTCAATGCTAATTTCTGCAAATCTGCGTTTCCGACTCTTGTTAGATAAAACGGAAGTATAGGATCATCTTCGAAAGAGAAAACCGATTTCTTTGCTCTTTTGTTCTCAAAGAATTCTATGCTAGATTTTCAGAGTCCGCACTGTGAGACTCTCGAGTAGCTGAACTGCAAGAAAGCAGTTGGTCTAGACGAAATATTCTACCATCTTCAAACATTCGCGAAGAGACCAATCAACTAACATCGAATGGTCACTTAACATTTTCAAAATCGAGTGGGCCCTAATTACTGCCTGTATACGTCTCGGAAGCCCCTCAAACAAATTTTGGATGTACTCTTGAGTCACTCAGTTCCAAATTTCAGGAAGAAAATTTTCTAGTTGTTGGAGTGTACTACACGGCATCTTACATTGCTGAATTTGCCAGCCCATGTTGTCCCAAAATGTTCTATGGGATTCAAGTCGGAACTTCTGGCTGGCCATCTTAAAATATCAATTTCGGCATTTTGCAGAAATTCTGTAACTACTCTAGCTGCATGAGGCCGAGCATTATCCTGCATGTAAATGAATTTTTCGCCAATCAATGGGCTAAAGGGTACAACATGGGGTTCAAGGATATCTGCGATGTATGTAGCCGCTGTCATTTTTCCATTATTCACTAGGACTAACTCAGTTCGACCATGGAAAGAAATACCTCCCCACACCATTGTTGAGCCCCCTGCGAAGTTTTCGGTTTGCCGGATATTGCATTGCTGATACCGTTCCCCAGGTCGTCTATATACAGGCATGCGTTTATCATTTTATACTAGACAGAACCTGGACTCGTCGGAAAAGAGAACATTCGATCATTCTGGAATTTGCATGTTCCCTCGCAACCTGAAGGCTTGCAGCTCGATGCTCTCTGGTGACACGCGGGCCGGTAGAAGCTACCCTTGGTCTGATATCGTCTTCTCTGTGCCTGTTCCTAACAGTTTGCAATGAAATATGCACATTTCTGGAAAGTGTAAGTTCATTCTAGCCCTACAGTGCCGAACTCTTAGTGCAGTTAAACGAAGCCAACGAGCATCAACTGGTGTTGTTATCCGATTTCTTCCCTGTCCGGCCCTTCTTCCATATTCCCCTGTTTCGTGGTACCAATTAATTGATTTTGAAGTAGTGCTTTGGTTAACATTAAACAAGTAACGTTAGCTTCGCCCCCCTCTAGAAGTGTTTTTACCACTTCATGATCACTCAAATAGCTTCCAAGACGTTCAGCATCTATAACAATAAATTCAAAGATTCGAAAATCAACAAGAAATACAGGAAACTTGCATTAATTTAGCGTGAAAACTGAAGAGAAATTGAATGAATACTGATTGTCAAATAAACTCATTCTTGTTTCAGACGTGTTTGAGATCATATGGAAACAATGTGTTACTACATAGATGAGATTTTTTCCCCCTCATATGTCCAAAAACATATGTTGACAAAAAAACTGCGATCGGTCTGCTTAATCGATTGTGGAATTCAGAATACCAGGTGATGCGACAATTTTTGTGGTGTGTGTGTTAAGATTAAGTAGGAATAGCTCTGTTAGACTTCGCCTTAAGTCTTATTCTATTAGCAAGATGAATTGCTAACAAATGAAGAGCTTTTTTTATTAATATAAAAGTGCTAAAATGTTGATAATCTTATAGTTCATGAGAACATTCCCGAAACCTTTCATGGACGACTTTTCATAGATTTCATTGAATCTACTTCAGAAACTTCTATCGGGACACCTATATAGCCAACTTGTAAAATAATGATATTTTGAATATTAAACTTTAGAATAAACTTAATTATCTTGAACATCAGTAAGATCTTATCTAGCACAACAAACGATTGAAAGTAATTAAAGTACGCATGTAACAATAGAACATAAAGAGTTTCAAAGTAGGTAAGAAATAGAAGCTAAGAACTTTAGGAATCTGGAAATACCATAAATGGGTGTAGTCGACAATCTGTTTCCGGTTCATGATTCATTTGTATAACTCTAATAAATCTTGATAATTGTAATTTTGGCTTCATGTTGATGAATGAAGGTGTTCTAGAAAGGCAAAATATGATTCACTGTATGTGCAGCGAATGTAGAATACATCTAATTTTTATTGAATGATCACAAATAAAATCAATTTGACAAGTAATGCAAATATTTTATTATAACCTTTATCTGGAATGTAGAAACTAAAACTGAAAATTCTTTCCAAGTACGAAGTATCGAGCCATTGGAGAGAGTTTTCTCGACCACTAAATACTAAATAAGTGATGAATTGGAACAGAAATAAATTATAATACACACAACCAAATTTATATGGAATCACTCGGTATTTATATTATTGATTGTTTTGAACCATGGATTTTTGACTACTTGTGAAGAATGAAGTTTTTGTTGTAAAAGAACTGGATAGTATGCTAAGAAATGTTGAATTATCACCACATGTTCGAGATATTGTACTCAATCGTCACTGAGATTTGAAACTATAAATTTCAAGATTTGAAAAAGGCTTAATCATAATTGAAAATGCCTTACGTTGGATTGTCCGATGTGCAGAGGGGTCGAATAATTGCTCTCGTTGAAGAAGGGGGTGACACAAGGGGATATAGCGGCCACAATGGGGGTACTACAGGGGGTGATTTCGAAAACCTACGCCCGATACGTGGAGATACAATATCTGCAATATAGTGACTTAATTGGTGTATCGAGCATCAAAATTTGAATATTGAGAATTGGCGGAATGTTCTCTTTTTGGATGTTACCAGAATTGGTGATCGATCTGATGACCGCCGGATTCGGGTTTTAAGGGGTCGTGGAAGACAAGCTAGACGAATTCCGATATACCAAGGGGGCAGTGTGATGTTTTGGGGTGGCATTATGCTGGGAGGCAAAACATCTTTGATTTCATTTTCTGCGAATGTAACAACTAGAAATTACGTGATCTAGTACTGGAACCCATAGTGAGATTCTGGCGAGGTGCCCACGGTGAAAATTTTACTTTTATGCAAGATAATGCTCCTCCGCATACCAGTAACCTCGCGCGACATTATCTCGAAACAGAGGGAATCGCTATTTTGGACTTGCCAGCTTTCTCTCCAGACCGGAATCCTATTGAACGTTTATTGAATAATCTCAAAATAAGATCGCGCCAGGATAATCCAAGAATATAACCCCAGAAGAGGTCGAAAACCTAATCCAAAGCATGCCTATACGGATTCAGGCTTGTATCAGGGCAAGAGGAGCTAATACAAGCTACGGAGGTCGGAAAAAAATCTAACCTAACCTACTCCGTGAGAAACCAATTCTCAATTTTTTTCCTACAAGCGGAAAGATTCTCTTATTTTCTTTTATTTGTTTCTTTCTTAAAATAAACCTCAATTTATTTCTTTTTGCAATTGATATATCTCAAAAGGATCAATTCTAACAATCCATCAAAATTTACAAAATCCCTGAGGTAATATTGAAAATATCGGCTCATACTGTAGTGGATCTTTTATATTCTTCAATTCTCTCCTCGATCACCTTTTGGTTTGGTCTGTATAAAAAGTTATTTCATGTTAAATAAAACAACATATCAACAAATAGATGACTCACCTTTGGACTCTGCATTGTCTCCTTTAGGAAGTAAAATATTTATGACAAATTTGGAAAATAGCATTTTTAGTTCCACTAACAGCTAGATAGAATCAAGTGATATTCAGGAGTTGAAGACGAGGTTTCAACAAGCACAGAAAACGTAACATTTAGTTTAAAAAATCTTAGTGAAGGTTTAAGAATGGCAAATGAGCTTTGTGGTTTCTTAATGAAAATTGATCCGTCTACGGAAGAAAGTCTTATTTTTAGGGGGAAAATTGTTAATTGCACTGAACTGGAGGAGCTTTAAAAATCTGCCAAGCAAGAAGACAACACAAAACTCTCCAAACCATTGCCTGAACCTGAAGATGATTATCAATATGGCTTCAATTAAGTTTATTGCTTTAAATATTAATTGAACGTAGTTATGCATAAACATACCATAGCCGAGTTGGTAACGAAAACAAACCTTCTGTAACCTATTCTTCAAGTTGCAGAAACCTACCAACCAATATGATGACGCAATATGAGTCGAGGATAATATCTACCAAGCCATTTATTCATACATGTTCTATTTACATTAGTGAATACTACTCTCAACCCACTTGATTAAAATATAAATTGCACTATGTTGTTTTTCCGCATCGCCGAAGTGGGTTGGTTGGTTCTTGCAAAATAAGAATTTCCACATAACCTCGAAATATTAACGTATACTTAGTGGTTTCCTTGGTGTGTTTCTGAAGTTTTTGTCAAGATGTATCAAAATAGGACCCAGCGAATGTTCGAAAACTTGAGGAAAGCTAGACGAATTCCGAAATACCAAGGGGGCAGTGTGATGTTTTGGGGTGGCATTATGCTGGGAGGCAAAACATCTTTGATTTCATTTTCTGCGAATGTAACAACTAGAAATTACGTGATCTAGTACTGGAACCCATAGTGAGATTCTGGCGAGGTGCCCACGGTGAAAATTTTACTTTTATGCAAGATAACGCTCCTCCGCATACCAGCAACCTCGCGCGACATTATCTCGAAACAGAGCTATTTTGGACTTGCCAGCTTTCTCTCCAGACCGGAATCCATTGAACGTTCATGGAATAATCTCAAAATAAGATCGCGCCAGGATAATCCAAGAATATCACCCCAGAAGAGGTCGAAAACCTAATCCAAAGCATGCCTAGACGGATTCAGGCTTGTATCAGGCCAAGAGGAGGTATTACAAGCTACTGAGGTCGGGAAAAAATCTAACCTAACCTACTCCGTGAGAAAACAATTCTCAATTTTTTTCCTACAAGCGGAGTCTCTTATTTTTTTCTATTTGTTTTTTTCTTAAAATAAACCTC
The DNA here is from genome assembly GCA_013387265.2 of Cryptolaemus montrouzieri. Classification (NCBI taxonomy): domain Eukaryota; kingdom Metazoa; phylum Arthropoda; class Insecta; order Coleoptera; family Coccinellidae; genus Cryptolaemus; species Cryptolaemus montrouzieri. The sequence continues at coordinate 155,315,129 of JABFTP020000185.1, read as the reverse complement.
AATTTATTTCTTTTTGCAATTGATATATCTCAAAAAGGATCAATTCTAACAATCCTTCGAAATTTACAAAATCCCTGAGGTAATATTGAAAATATCGGCTCATACTGTAGTGGATCTTTTATATTCTTCAATTCTCTCCTCGATCACCTTTTGGTTTGGCCTGTATAAAAAGTTATTTCATGTTAAATAAAACAACATATCAACAAATAGATGACTCACCTTTGGACTCTGCATTGTCTCCTTTAGGAAGTAAAATATTTATGACAAATTTGGAAAATAGCATTTTTAGTTCCACTAACAGCTAGATAGAATCAAGTGATATTCAGGAGTTGAAGACGAGGTTCCAACAAGCACAGAAAACGTAACATTTAATTTAAAAAATCTTAGTGAAGGTTTAAGAATGGCAAATGAGCTTTGTGGTTTCTTCATGAAAATTGATCCGTCTACGGAAGAAAGTCTCATTTTTAGGGGGAAAATTGTTAATTGCACTGAACTGGAGGAGCTTTAAAAATCTGCCAAGCAAGAAGACAATACAAAACTCTTCAAACCATTGCCTGAGCCTGAAGATGATTATCAATATGGCCAAAAACTTCAATTAAGTTTATTGCTTTAAATATTAATTGAACGTAGTTATGCATAAACATACCATAGCCGAGTTGGTAACGAAAACAAACCTTCTGTAACCTATTCTTCAAGTTGCAGAAACCTACCAACCAATATGATGACGCAATATGAGTCGAGGATAATATCTACCAAGCCATTTATTCATACATGTTCTATTTACATTAGTGAATACTACTCTCAACCCACTTGATTAAAATATAAATTGCACTATATTGTTTTCCCGCATCGCTCAAGTGGGTTGGTTGGTTCTTGCAAAATAAGAATTTCCACATAACCTCGAAATATTAACGTATACTTAGTGGTTTCCTTGGTGTGTTTCTGAAGTTTTTGTCAAGATGTATCAAAATAGGACCCAGCGAATGTTCGAAAACTTGAGGAAAGCTGAGGAGCAAAAAGGAAAGTATGTTTTGAAGTATAATACTCCTACTATTTTGCAAATCAGGTTCCTGTGATGTATTGATACTTTAACAGAATCATCGATAATATAGTTCAACATTTTAGTATTTTTCAGTATATCCGTTACTCTTCTTTATCGATTTTTAACTTCCTGCTTAAGTATCTACGTGTTCGATACCTTTGCTGCTGTGTCAGCGAAACGTCGTCGAATTTTTTCAAATAAAGTGTAGATTAAAGTTAAACCTTGTGTTTTTTATCTCATTTATAAAGTTCAATATTGAATGCAGTTTCGAGCACAAATTTGAAGCAGTAAACTTTCTTCAAATTAACATGAACTTTTACCTATTACTTTAGAATGTGAGAAGGAATAGAAAAGATTTGTGAGAAATAGTGTACAACATCCCGAGAGTATCACCATCAACGAAAATTCACACGATGGAAATGAAAACATTGAAAAATTTGTGTGGATAATGCAGATCCTTCCATAAATGAATGCAGTTTGAATGGATCTGCAGTTTTCTGCTCTAGTACTAGTCAACCAGTTCCTGCAGACGAAAACTTGAGCCAGGAAAACGATATTTCAGAGTCCTAAGATGATGACGACTCTGTCAAAGATCCCAACTATGAAAACGAAGATGACAGCTCTACCTCTGATGAGAATGATCTGACCGTACCACAACATATTGTTGCTGAACATGATAATGATATAATTCCTGATGAAAATGAACAGACCAAAATGAGACCTAAAGGAAGCAATAAAAGAAAGTATGCAGAACAACAGGAGCGAGAAAAAGCTTAAAAAGAAACGGTAATAAAGCATACTTTAACTACAAAGGAAAAAAATTAAACCCAAAATATTTCTTGACTTTGATTGCAAATGCATCTTGAAATGTACTGAGAATGTTCCCGGTAGAATCGCAGGAATGAGTTCGGGAGATTCTGGTCTCTGAAATCCTATGACTGCCAGATCAATTTCATTGCAACAGATCAAAAAAAAGAAGGTATGGAAAGAATCCGGAAAAGCGGAAGTATTCGAGAGTTTATAAACTCCAAGAGAAAGTTGTGTCGAGAAATTTATATCAAGACTGTAGGAATAACAACTTTCAGAGCGAATACTGCTATGAAGAAGTTCAATAGTGACGCACCTATGACAGACCAAAGTCTGTCAAACAAGCTGAACAAAAATAACATATGAACATATTAATAGAGTTCCTAAATACAAGTCTTATTATATACGAGACCAAAATTTCCGCCCCCTGAAATGACTTTGCAGAAAATGTATAATATGTACTGCCAGGAAACTGAACAACCTGTCAGTATGTCATCTTATAAAAAATATTTTATATGCGTTTCAACCTAAAATTCAAACCATTGAACAGCATATGCGATAGTCTCAAGATACAAATAGAGAATCAGGCAGATCCAGCTAAAGAAGAACTTTTAGAGGAACATGCAACTCATTTAGAAAATGCAGAAGTTCAGAAGGCAAGATTTTCAACTAGCTAAAGATAATGAAGATCATGGATGCCTCACGTTTGACTTAGAGAAAACATCACCTTTGAAAGGATCCCAACGAACATCGTTTTTTACAAGCGCCAACTTTGGATGTACAATGCCGGTGATCACAGCGGAAAGAAAGACATAGGGTACTGTTATATCTGAGCTGGGGGAGTTGCAGGAAGAGGAGCCCAGGGACGAGGGTCCTGCTTTCTCAAACACATACAAACCAAACTTTCACCAAATGTTCGCCACCTCATTTTGCGGGGGACAGGAACATAAAGCTGACCCTCATGTTGAAATCTGTACTGGAGAATTCTGTCAACTCAAGCGATATTACTCTAGAATTTCTGTATTCAGGACATGGTTTCTTACCTAACGATGCAGATTTTGGTCACATAGAATCAGCTTTGAAACACCAGCAAAGACTGTACCTACCTTCGGAGTATATATAAATTATGAGATCTTTTCGAAGGAGACTTCGAAGACTTGGGAGACAGAAGTCTCCCCAAGAAGATGGTACTATATCTTTGGATCTGATTCCTTTATAACCTAATAGAAAACCTATTGCTGAAGCCAAAATCAAGAACCTTAACGAAATGATGCACCTAATTCCATCAGATTGTCAAATGTTTTACAAATATTTGAAAAGTGATGCCAATATTGAAGATGTTCATGGTTTTAAAGTCAATTCACTTGTTTTTGAAGTTGAATAAGTATTGTAGATTTTTTGAACAATTTTCTGAGTAGAAAACTACCTTTTTTCAAAATTCATTTCACGGCTATTTCTATTTTGAATACTTTCAATTTTTTTTTTTTTTTTTAAATCAGATATTCTTTCATTATTAAAAATTTGTTTAGATCAAAATTATTTCCATTTCAATTACAAATATTATACTATTGAAGACGGCTTGATTATGGGCAATCCGTTGAGTCCTTTGTTAGCAGAAATTTTCATGAATAACTTAGAGAAAGTAATTCATAATCATCCACTCAGTAAATATTGTTTATACTGGTATCGCTATATAGACGATATCATTATTTGCTTCACAGGAACAGATAGACAGTTGAAAAATTTTCGAAAATCATATCAATTCATTACATCCAAAAATTGCATTCACAACCGAAATAGAAAGCAATAATTCGATAAATTTCTTAGACGTAACAATTTCGAATGAAAATGGAAAACATGTTTTCGCAATTTACCATAAGCCGTCACATACAGATATTATAATACATAACTCGTCGTGTCATCCATATTAACATAAAATGTCAGCATTCAATAGTTTTATTCATAGATTGATTAACATCCCGCTATCACCAGAAAATTTCAACAAAGAACTAAATTTGATTAAACAAATAGCCAAAAATAATGGTTACAATCCCAAACTAATAAATAATATTTTAAATAAAAAACAAAGTAGAATCGCCTTGAATGAAGTTTACCCTGTCGATAAATTGAAACAAAAATTCAACACCTTAACCTACGTTGGCATTACAAGTGAGAAACTGAAATCATTCTTAAGTAGCAATAATTTCAACATAGCTTTCCAAACTAATAATAATTTAGGCAAATATATAAAAATAATAAAACCAAACCAGGTAAAAACAATAAATCAGGTGTTTATAGATTGAATTGCAATGACTGTGATAATTTCTACATTGGTAGAACACATAGAAATTTTAATATTAGAATATCGGAACATAAACGCAGTTTTTCAAATAAAAAATCAGATTCAAATTACGCGAATCATCTCTTAGAAAATAATCATTCTTTCGACCCACAGTTTGAAATTTTGCATACAGATAATGAATATTGGAAGGTAGATCTTTGGGAAACTTTAGAAATAAATAAATACAAACACTCAGGTAGACTCATCAATGAACAAGTCGATTTAAGCCCTTCACCTCTATTGAATCTTTTCGGGGAGCAATCTATTCCTTAATTTTATTGGATATACCTGTCATAAATAACCACTTAGGAGGAGGTGACCGATAAGCTTTTAATTACTCAAGAACATTTATAGTTATATTCTCATTTACATTTTTCTGCATAATCATTCGTCTGAAGAAGCTACGGTGTAGTGAAACGCGTTACGAATCGCAATTATTAAGTAAAATTCCTTAAAACACAATACTTGTTTTTATTACTTTCAATTTTGCATAAAACAACCCACCCAAAATTTTTTTGCTTACTTTTCAATGAAATTTTAATTAGAAACAATTATAATGAATTATGCATAAATTGAAAAAGTAACAAGTAACTGGTTTTATCCATAACTCGCTCAGTTTTTATGCTATTGATCTTTTTACAAACCATTTTGTAGGGTTTTTTAAGGGCTGTAAGATCAAATTAGTTTAATATCCTTTTTACCTTCATTTTTGAATGGACTTAGGCTGAAAAAGCTCGAACAAATTGCTTCTTACTCAAATATGCAAACTTCAATCGGACATATCTTACTTAATCATAATCTGACCTATAAAGAGTTAAAAACTATTGGCTACTTAGTTAACTTTTTAAGAATATTTCCTACCCAACCCACATGGTGCTTATTATTGTGATTACTTCAGAAGTTGATTCCTAATTCCCATGAGTACTAATTATTTATTTGTTTTTTCTGGATAAAAGAAAGAGACCTTCAGGTGCAAAGTTTCGCGAGCAAAAGAATCAGAGACTACAAGAAAGGGGAAAAATTGTTGGATCTTTAAAGCATTTCTTGCAAAACAATCGAAAATTCCACGGAGACTATCGATGTTGGTGCGACCGAATCGTCCGAGTCTCAAGATTCTAAATCCGTAATATCAATAACCGTGACAAAATATTTTTCAATATTATTAGATTTTACACCAGATACTAGTCATACTGAGCAAATTAGTCTTGTTCTGAGGCATGTTGTACTTAACACCACTTCCAAAAAGGTTGGAGTTAAGGAAAGTTTTATTGCGTTTAATCCAATAATAAAAAACAAGTACTGTGTTTTAAGGAATTATACGTAATAATTGCGATTCGTAACGCGTTTCACTACACCGTTTTGATTATGCAGAAAAATGTAAATGAGAATATAACTATAAATGTTCTTGAGTAATTTGAAAGTGTTTATTTAAAATGATTTTTTATTTATTTTTATATTATATAAAAAATCAGATTCAAATTACGCGAATCATCTCTTAGAAAATAATCATTCTTTCGACCCACAGTTTGAAATTTTGCATACAGATAATAAATATTGGGAGGTAGATCTTTGGGAAACTTTAGAAATAAATAAATACAAACACTCAGGTAGACTCATCAATGAACAAGTCGATTTAAGCCCTTCACCTCTATTGAATCTTTTCGGGGAGCAATCTATTCCTTAATTTTATTGGATATACCTGTCATAAATAAACACTTAGGAGGAGGCGACCAATAAGCTTTTAATTACTCAAGAACATTTATAGTTATATTCTCATTTACATTTTTCTGCATAATCGTTCGTCTGAAGAAGCTACGGTGTAGTGAAACGCGTTACGAATCGCAATTATTAAGTAAAATTCCTTAAAACACAGTACTTGTTTTTTATTATTGATAATGGAATTTTACCAAGTAAAAGCCTCCCAAATTCAAACGTTTAATCCAATACTGGACTCTACAGGAGAAGGGATATATACATTTGTGATAGAAAATCTGAAAAAATTAAATTTAGAATTGAAACACATTAGGGGACAAGGTTATGATAATGGGACAAATATGAAGGGAAAACATGTTGGGCTTCAAAAACGCATTCTTGATGCGAAAGACCTTTTTGTACCTTGTGCGGCTCATACTTTGAACTTAACAGTAAATGACGCTTCTAAGGTGTCAGGTGCTACAATAAACTTTTTTGATCTTGTGCAAGAGTTATATAATTTTTTTTCGTCATCCACAAAAAGGTGGTATGTTTTGGGAAGAAATGTCCCCGGGTTAAGTTTAAAGCCTCTAGGTGAGACAAGATATTCCAGTGGAAATGACGCAATAAAGCCGCTTAAAGTTTATTTAATTAAGGTTTGCGAAAGTCTTCTAGAAGTGGCTGAAGATAATTCCTTTCACATTGATGCAAGACATAAAGCGAGTTCCTCTTAATGCCTGTACAAAATTTTCAATTTATTTGTGGAATTATTATTTGGCATGACGTTTTATTTCTTATAAATGTTGTAAGCAAACAAATGCAAAGTGCTACAATTAGTATCAAAGTATGCCAAACCTACCTAAAAAATTTAGTTGATCACTTGCTGCAATATAGATCTGACCAATCATTTCAAGAAATTCTTGTGCAAGCGAAGGAAGTAGCATCCTCTCTCGAAATTGGGGAAGACTTTCCACCATTAACAACGGTTAGGAGGAAATTTAAACCAAAACTGTTTGACTATGAACACCGAGATGGGAGTTTTTTCTTTAAAATTATAGATCAAACTATAAGCTCTCTAAAAAACGATTTGACTTATCAAATGAGTATGATAATATTTTCGGATTTTTTAGCGACATATTCAAATTAAGTGACAGCGATCTTTTAAAACATTGTTCTATTCTTGAAGAGCGACTGACGGATCAGGATAATAAGGATATAGGCTCCAATGATCTGTTTAACGAAATTAAAGCGTTAAAGTTGTTTTCATTACCTGATGATACTGAACCCTTAAGTATTTTACAATATATATTTGAAAACAATTTGATCTCCTTCTTTCCAAACGTAAGCATTTCACTAAGAATTCTTTTAACATTGCCTGTATTTGTAGCTTTCGACGAGCGATATTTTTCAAAGTTAAAAATCATTAAAAATTATTTAAGATCGACAATTATACAAGAAAGATTGTCTGGGCTAACAATATTAGCAATTGAACAAGAAATTTTGACGATATGAATTTTAGCGATGTAATTAATCAATTTGCAACAGCAAAATCTCGAAAAATATCGCTACTACAATAGCTATCTTTTATATTTTCTATTGCACCTAGACCTAGCTATCATCTTTGATTTTAAAACGATGTTTTCTAGGTATTTGTTATTAGAAATATCTGCATATTTTTTAAATATCTAAGTATAAGTAGAAAGTAGTACTTATATATATGTAGACATTACCAATATTTCTGTTATTTGTCCCTAAAAAATGTGATTTTTAGTTTTAGGTTATTTTCTGGTATTTGTAAACAACGAGTCAACGTGTCTGTATCCCATTACTTAAGTAAATGTTTTAAAATGGCTGTGAACAAGAATTTATTTTGGTATGATTTTGTTTTGTTTGTTTCATTTCGATATTTTAGTCTACAAATGAATATGACTTCTAAAGTTCAGTTTTTTGCTATACTTCAAGCACCTACCTATCTACCTCCTACCTTCAAAAAAATAAAAAACATGATCCAAAATGCCTTGAGGGGCTTCAAAATCATTTTTTGCACACAAGCGCCAGTAGCCCTCACGGTGGCTCTGTCCCTACTTATGGTGTGAAGTTTACTTTAAATCGTTCATTCCGATTTCTCCGGAAAACCTCGTTTATTGTGCCAGGGTAGTCTAGAGGGGGCAGCTGCTCCACTCTGCCCCCCGCTGGATGGCCAAATACTTCAATTAAGTTTATTGCTTCAAATATTAATTTTTATCTCGTTACCCAGAAACGTATCTCTTATAATCACATACAATGTGTTCCAACGAAAATTTGACCCCCCCTATAACTCCGAAATGAGTAACATTAGCGAAAAACACCAAGACACGTCGATTTTTGTTTCAAGGGAGCATTTTTCGAAATAATTCGAAACTTCTCAGATCAACCCCTACCCCAGCAACCCTAACTTTGAAATTCATCATAGGGAATAAGGTCAGTGGCACCTTACTGAAAAGGTCTGTCAATTCTCCACCTTGATTTGTCATTTTAGAATTTTAAATTAACATACACAGTGTCCCAACCAAGGGTGAAGTTGAATTCCTGGAAATCCCAAATACTAAATGAAATAGATTTATTTTGGCATAATGCAAGCGCAGGTTTATGCTCGGTCTAGAAAAACGACCTACACTTGTGAATTTGGAGTTGGTGCAATCAACCCCTATTTCAGCATCCCCAACTCAAAATCATTCGATCGATAATAGGACAAGTGGCACCTCGTTGGAAAGTTACTGCAATTTTCTCTTCGAATTTGGTATTTTCAAATTCAGAATCATCAAACAGGTGTCCATTAGAAGCAGGAACATTGAAAATCAAATAACTTTTGAAACTGGTTCATTTCGGTATACGAGAACATGTTTGATCCGAGAATAGGACTTTCTTGTGTGGTTATAGAATTTTTGCAATCAACCCCTTCCATTCAGCCCAATGCCTCAGTGATTCAGAAAATAGAAAATCTTTCTGGAACTTTGCCTCAACCTGTAATCCTTGTATGATTTTTTGAGTTGGGGATGCTGAATGGAAGAGATTGATTGCAAAATTCCATATTCACAAGAGTAGGTCGATATTCTCGAATCAAACATAAACATGTTCTCGTATTATGCCGAAAATTTACCTGAACCATGTTAATTTAAAATTTAAAATGAAATACCGAATTCGAATTTGACAGATTACAGTAGGTGCCATTGACCCTTATTCCCTATGATGAATTTCGAAATGAGATTGACTGGGTAAGGTCAATTGGATCTGACAAGTTTCGAATTAAAAATGCTCCCTCGAAACAAAAATGACGTTCTTGGTGTTTTGAAATGTTTACTGATTTCGGAGTTATAGGGGGTCAAATATTCGTTGGAACTACTATATACAATACTATTCCATATTCACGGTTTTGTAGTAGCGGCATATTCACGGAAAATATATTTCGCGAATGAAGAACTTATACTTTATCATCAGATTCCGAAAACAACAAATAAACCCAAATTAATATTTAGGCAGAATGACTAATTCTAAAAGCTCATAAGTCCATTCGTATTTTCCATCTGAAGAATGACGTCACAAAACTCGACCTTGTGTAAACATAGCACGGAGAACGTAGTGTGCCGTGGGATGTGGAGGTGACTTGCCCAGCACACTGTGTTTGAAGAAAGTGAAGTGATTGTTTTCACGTTTTCAGTCACTCCCAAGAAGTCGTTTGTGGTAGAGACGCGTCGTCGATTTAAATATCCTTCGAACAGGTGAATATTGATAGATTATGGTAACAGTGACTTTTAGTGAATGTTCGTAAGAAAGTGCCAGAATTAGATTAAATTTGAAAAAATTGCAGACTACAGTTCAAGGTAAGTTTTTGAGTGCTCCTCCGGTTGATACATCAACATCAACATTGAATGGTTGAGAGTAACATTGAGAAATCAGGCGGTAACCTTCTTGACAGTTAATTTAAAAAACCGCAATGCTGTAATTTATTCTCAAATTAGATTATCTAAGATAGTAACAATCCCTTCATTCGCATTGAACATTCTATTTTGGAAACAAGGTGAGAAACAGCGATTATACCAAATATAACAATATTTAATCTGTTGATGTTCCCACGGATTGTCACACAAATTTATATCCTTAATTTCCAATTGTAAAACATGTGAGTTATCTGATTTATATGAATGATGAAGGATTAAAATAACTTGATAAGCTTTTAACTTGAATATGATGAACGATCTTGAAAGATCTTCTTTAGCTACAGGCTAATATTGAGAAATTCAATTAAATCTGCTGGAGCTAAATGAAACCTATGCTTGTTATTCTTCGCTAAACGATTGTCCTAATTTTAAATCTGCTTTTCAAATATTGATACTTTTTTTATATCCTTCAAGCAATTTTAAGACAAGTACGAAAGAACAGAACGGTCTTGCACTTTTCGTCTGATGAATGACTTATGGTGTTATACAGGGTGTTACATAAATAGTATAAGTATAATCTATGTGCAATTTTAAGAAAAAAAGTTCATATAAACAGGTTTGCAAAAGCTTCGTTGAAATTTCCGGAAAAAATTGTTTTTTCCTTCAAAACTCCTGCACTTTTTGTGATATTCAGCCCAAATTTGGAATGCAAGCTATTTTTTACAGCCTCCATCATCACACGCTCTAAATTTTAACTAGAATCTACTAGGTGTTTTCTTTTCCGGAGCCACGTCTTCTTTTGCCCTTTCAACCTCTTTGCAGTACGTCACTGATCAGCGTACAATCAATCTTCGTCATCTTCGTTCAATTTAGAAACTTTTTTGACACCTGTAATTTTTTCGTATCTCCAACCGTTTCCGAGTGAAAAGTTATTGAATTTGAATTATTTGAATTGAAGAACAATTAAAAACTAAATAAATTGCTGGAAGTGTCCTCCACCTGCAAGAATACAGGTTTCTGTCCTTCTTCGCATATTATCACAAACTCTTTGAAATATTCCTGGGGTATTTCTTATCGTGTCACAAAAGGTTATTATACGCTTTCTCAATTTTTCTACAGTGTTCACTGGAGTGGTATAAACTAAACTTTTGAGATATCCCCATAAGAAAAATTCCAAACCATTTAAGTCTGCGGACCTAGGAGGCCATGATTCTGATCCACTCCGACCTATCCATCGGTTGTTGAATGTATTATTCAAGAATTCCTTAGCTTCTCCACTCCAAATGTGCTGATACTCCGTCATAAATGAACGACATTATGTTTAACACCAAAAGTGGCACATCCTCGAGCAATAAAGGTAAATCATCCTCAAGAAATTGCCAATAAGCGGGACCGTTTATTCTGTTAGGCAAAAAATGGCCCAATCGAATAATTTCCAATTATTACGACCCAGACATTTAGTGGAAATTATTCTTGATGATTAGATTCTTCAATCAAATGAGGGTTTTCCTCAGCCCAATAATGATTATTGTGAAAATTTGTGATAGCAGTTCTCGAAATGTAAGCTTCGTCTGTGAACATTATTTCACTATCAAAATGAGCATTTTATCTAAGAACCATCGGCAGAAATTCAGTCTTAAAGGAAAATCTCGAGGAAGTAGAGTTTGGATGAAACGGGTACAATAAAAAGTCGTGGAGAATCCTCCAAACTAGAACATGTGAAATGTTCAACTGATTTCCAATTTTTCTTGTACTCACATGAGGATTCAAATCAATACAATTCAAAACTGCTTCCTCAACATCTGGAGTACTCATAGTTTGAGTTGCACCTTTTAAATGATTATTTGCAGTAAAAGTACCAATATCCCTCAACCTTATATGGATATTTGAAAATGTTCGCCTGTCTGGTGTTTCTCGGTTTGGAAAGCGCACCTGATATAATCGCCTAGCTTCTGTTGTGTTTCCGTACATGTAATGGATATCAGCCAATTCGGCGTTAGTAAAATTAGCCTTTTTTTTCTCACAGCAATAACTTCAAAAGTCTTTAAACTAATTCTAAATTTAATGAACAACTCGAGGAGACACTGGTTCAACTTTAAGCAACTGTCAAAATAAATAAATTAATGAAAAAAATCAAAGCCTACTAGTCCTTTCTTGAATTAGAAGTGCTTTCTATTCAGCGAATGCATACAATCGTTTAATAATTTTTTGCTTGAGAACTGTCGTAGATACAAAAAAATTACAAGTGTTAAAGTTTTCAATTTGAACGGAGATGACGAAAATTGATTGTAAATTGATTCAACACCCAGTAGCTCCGTAACGAAGCTAGATTTACTCTCTCAAATTGTAACTTACTATTATATAACACCCTGTATACAGTAAAAAGACCGAAATAAGCTAATTTTCCAGAATTTTTTCTGAGAAAAATTTCGAATTTATTGATCCAAAAATTTGTACACATATTATGGTATCTTTAAATTGTATTTTAAGACTTAGTATTAGGAAAACTATTTATTTGGAAAGAAGTCACAGCTGATCTTTGGCAGCTCCTCTCAAAAAAGACGTTTTGCGGTGACCACTATGTCTCTGAACTGGATCCTTTGAAATTAAAAACTTTTTTTTTGGATTGCACTGTAAATCATTATAACTGCCGGTTCTGGTCGGACTCTAAACCTAGAATCTTTCGTGGAGTACATACCCATTATCCTGAAAAATTGAATGTTTGGGTTGGCTTCTATAGGAAATGTCTGATTGGGTCATTTTTCTTACCAGGAAATCTGACGGGAGAAATGTATCTCCAACTACTTAAATAACTAATCAATCCGGCTATAACTGAAATTTTGGAAAATGATCCTAGCTATTGAAGGAGGATGTTGTGTTTCAGCAGGATGGTGCCCCCTCCCGCATTTTGCACTTTGATCGACAATATCTAGATCGATAGTTTCCTGACTGATGGATCGGAAAAGAGGCCCTACATAATGGCCCCCACGTTCTCCCAACTTGTCACCATTGGATTTTCTTTATGGGGCCACTTAAAAAGTCAAATTTATAAAACTGATCCACCAGATTTGGTGGATTTTCTACAACGGATTGTAGTCGAGTGTAATCGTATAACCCCTGAAATGCTACGTAATATCCGGGAACGTTTCGAGCAAAATCTGTAATTGTGTTTGGAAGTTGGCGGCGAACACTTTGAATATTTGTTCGATTGATACCGAGTTGACCTATAAAATGTATCAGGTATGATAAATTCGATTATTTTTTCAATTTTCAATTTTTCCCTTCTCACCAATATGTAGGTAATTCTATGAATAAGCTCTACTTATTTGAAAACCAAACAAACCTGTTCTGAATCTCCATCCAAAACTAGCAGACCTCGCAAACACTGTATCGCTCTCTATTGATTCACCCTGTATCTTCCTCACAATGCAGATGAAGCAAAAAATTTGTACAATATTCTAGACATTCTAAAACCTTTATAATGAGTTATTACTGAAATTAACTAATCAATTCGAAGATTTGAGGGGTTGACACCCTAATCTAAGGGGGTGTAGTGGAAGCACCACTGCTTAAAGATATATTTTCCCAAAATACAACAGTATTTCGGTGAATGTTCATTCGAAATCGACAGATTTTGCAATCACTGAAAATAACTCGTCTTTCCAATGAGGTATAACTCGACCCCTATTCAAATAATTGAGTTTTGTGCACCCCCGCTTAGAGGGTTGATGTAAGATAAAATCCTCGTGTGTTAAAAGATGTCCCCCTTCAAAGAAAAATTGACTTGTTTCTAAATGAGATAAAAAACACAAGGTTTAACTTTAATCTACACTTTATTTGAAAAAATTCGACGACGTTTCGCTGACACAGCAGCTTTATCAAGAATGAAAAACAGAATTAAGAGTATGGTATTATAAACAAATCGTAGAATAAGTTGGATGAATAACAGGAAAATCCACACCGAGCCATTGTACAGTTAGTATGAAAGGTAATAAAAACTAATTAAACAAGTTAAGTAGGGGTGAATAATTCACATCTACCTGTTCATTCAAAAGCTTGTCCGAATGTTTGTATCTATTTATTTCTAATGCTTCTAGGGGATCTAATTTTGAACTTTTGATTTTATATGTAATATGTCAAAGTTTTCATTGAATGAATGGTTTTCTTTTATTAAGTGGTTTGAATAATTTGAATAATTTGAATCAGATTTATTTTTATCGAATCTACGTTTATGTTCAGATGTTCTTATGCCAAAACTCCTATAGGTCCTACCGATATAAATTTTATCACAAGAACCGCAATTGAGTTTATAGATTCCTGATTTACTTGATTTTCAACACGAGATTTATTATTTTTAGTATGTTTACCTAAGTTATTAGAAGTTTTGAAAGTTATATTAAAATTTTGTTTGACGAGAAAGGATTTAATATTTGTACTTGCAGAACCGCAGAATGTTAAACTGTTGAATATTTTATAGTCTTTATGAATAGGATATACTTCATTTATTGCTTTCTGATACAGTTTTTTACGAATGATTAGATCTATCATATCCGGATTATATGAATTATTAATGGCTATCTGTTTGATGATGTTTAACTCTTTATTATAATCTTCTACTGATAAAGGTAAATTGAGTAACCGATGTACCATGCTATTTAAAGCTGCAACTTTGTGTTGAATTGGATGGAATGAGTAGTTATGTATAGTTGTATCAGTATGTGTTGGTTTACGAAAGACCGAAAAACATGATTATTATTTTGTTTAGTGATTTTAAGTCCAAAAGTTAATGGAATCGTTCTGTTCAATTTCTATCGTGAATTTAATGTTCAAATGGATGGAATTAATGAAATTAAGAAATAAGTCTAATTGACGAGTAGTTCCAATGAAACATACTAAGATGTCGTCAACATATCTATACCAATAAAGAAATTTGGAAATGAGTGGATGTGTATGAATTTTCTGTTCAATATCATTCGTAAAATCTCTGCTAAAGTGGACTCAAAGGATTTCCCATGATCAAACAATTTTCACTACTACTACAAATTAATTATACCAAACCCTCAACCACCTCAACTGTATTCACTCATTAAATTGCATAAAGTAAATAACCCCGTTAGACCAGTCGTATCTTATGTTACAGCCCAGCGGTGAAATTGTCGCACTACCTTATAGATATCATTAAAAATTATTGTTCATTCAAATCAATATTTTCTATAAAAATTCTTTCGAACTGATAAATAACATAAAAAAACGTTAACCTACCACCTAACGCAAAACTTATTTCGTTTGATGTTGAGAATTTATACCCAAGTGTTTCCTCCAGGTGATGTCAAAATTTAATCGAATCAGAAATAACCACATTGAATATTGAATCTGTTGGACGTTTGCATTGAACAAAATTATTTTTCTTTCAACAACATCTATTACAGTAGTGAAAATGGTTTGATCATGGGAAACCTTTGAGTCCACTTTTAGCAGAGATTTTATGAATAATATTGAACAGAAAATTCATACACATCCACTCATTTCCAAATTTCTTTATTGGTATAGATATGTTGACGACATCTTAGTATATTTCATTGGAACTACTCGTCAATTAGACTTATTTCTTAATTTCATTAATTCCATCCATTTGAACATTGAATTCACTATAGAAATTGAACAGAACGATTCCATTAATTTTTGGACTTAAAATCACTAAACAAAATAATAATCATGTTTTTCGGTCTTTCGTAAACCAACACATACTGATACAATTATACATAACTACTCATTACATCCAATTCAACACATAGTTGCAGCTTTAAACAGCATGGTACATCGGTTACTCAATTTACCTTTATCAGTAGAAGATTATAATAAAGAGTTTAACATCATCAAACAGATAGCCATTAATAATTCATATAATCCGGATATGATAGATCTAATCATTCGTAAAAACTGTATCAGAAAGCAATGAATGAAGTATATCCTATTCATAAAGACTATAAAATATTCAACAGTTTAACATTCTGCGGTTCTGCAAGTACAAATATTAAATCCTTTCTCGTCAAACAAAATCTTAATATAAGTTTCAAAACTTCTAATAACTTAGGTAAACATATTAAAAATAATAAATCTCGTGTTGAAAAATCAAGTAAATCAGAATCTATAAACTCAATTGCGGTTCTTGTGATAAAATTTATATCGGTAGGACCTATAGGAGTTTTGGCATAAGAACATCTGAACATAAACGTAGCTTCGATAAAAATAAATCTGATTCAAATTATTCAAACCACCTAATAAAAGAAAACCATTCATTCAATAAAAACTTTGACATATTACATATAAAATCAAAAAAGTTCAAAATTAGATCTCCTAGAAGCATTAGAAATAAATAGATACAAACATTCAGACAAGCTTTTGAATGAAGGTAGATGTGAATTAATCACCCTACTTAACTTGTTTAATTAGTTTTTATTACCTTTCATACTAACTGTACAATGTTGTGGATTTTCTATTCATCCAACTTGATTTGTTTATAATACCATACTCTTCATTCTGTTTTTCATTCTTGATAAAGCTGCTGTGTCAGCGAAACGTCGTCGAATTTTTTCAAATAAAGTGTAGATTAAAGTTAAACCTTGTGTTTTTTATCTCATTTATATCATGGATCTACATCAAGTAACGGCCTTCACAATTCAAATGACTTGTTTCTGCTTTTCGTCAAGAAACGAATAGTTTAGCAGTTATTGAGTCTTTTTCGTTTAAGTTGCCCCACCCAGTATGTATCTTTTCAACTTTAGTTCAGTACTTGTCTGCTGAAAATGGTCGAGAGACCTAAATTGCATCCTGATTTTTAATGAACTCTAGTAAATACATTGTTTAATTTCTTATTATCATCAGTGATATAATCTCTGTTAGTTTTTATAGGGTGTGAATATTACTAAATTACGTGGTCAATAAACCAACACCTCAAAGTAAACTACTACAAATAATAAAAAATAGAATTCGATTCGTGCGGTAAACCTGCGACCATTGATTATTTCATGAGTAACTTCCATGAAGGATTATTGACCTCTTGTTCATTTCGTAACTCAGTTCTGAACTATTCAATTGCGGTGAGTAGATCTTCCTCTATAACGATTTGTTGTTATTATTATTGTTGTAATTGTAACTATCTCGAAGAATTTTAACCGTAATTTAATTCCACACAATAGTAATTTATACGGTAGTTCATCATTGGAAAGTACAAATAGAAAATTGATACAATAATGAACTCTAGTCTATTTGGTAAAGACGTATAGTAATAAAAGCTCATTAAATACGCAAATCCCTTAGAAATATGCTTTCTATGATTTTGTCTTAGAGCAGGCACCAATTTATTGCTGGATCTTTGATAGAAACCCTCGTATAAATATCCAGGAAGATCCCAACTACCTGAATACGATCTTCTCTGTCTTTTTTGTTGCTTGTCAATATTGCTGTCCTTGTTTTAAATAAATTGTTTACTTTAGACGTCTAAAATTTGTAGTCAGTAACGTAGATGAAAATAACATTGAATCAACTGAACACTAATGTATTTGAATTGTGGAGGCCGTTACTTGATGTAGATCCATGATATAAATGAGATAAAAACACAAGGTTTAACTTTGATCTACACTTTATTTGAAAAAATTCGACGACAGCAGCTTTATCAAGAATGAAAAACAGAATGAAAGTATGGTATTATAAACAAATCGTAGAACAAGTTGGATGAATGACAAGAAAATCCACACCGAGCCATTGTACAGTTAGTATGAAAGGTAATAAAACTAATTGAACAAGTTTTTCTAGGGAATCTAATTTTGAACTAAAATTCAATGAATGGTTTTCTTTATTAGGTGGTTTGAATAATTTGAATCAGATTTATTTTGTTTACCGATATAAATTTTATAACAAGACCGAATTCATAAAAATTTATTATTTTTAATATGTTTACTAAGTTATTAGAAGTTTTGAAAGCTATATGAGATATATATATCAAAATTTTTTAGCAGAGATTTTTATGAATAATATTGAACAGAAAATTCATACATTCACTCATTTCCAAATTTCTTTTTATTGGTATAGATATGTTGACGACATCTTAGTATGTTTCATTGAACTACTCGTCAATTAGACTTATTTGTTAATTTCATTAATTCCATCCATTTGAACATTAAATTCACGATAGAAATTGAACAGAACGATTCCATAAATTTTTGACTTAAAATCACTAAACAAAATAATAATCATGTTTTTTCGGACTTTCGTAAACCAACACATACTGATACAATTATATATAACTACTCATTACATCCCATTCAACACAAAGTTGCAGCTTTAAACAGCATGGTACATCGGTTACTCAATTTACCTTTATCAGTAGAAGATTATAATAAAGAGTTAAACATCATCAAACATATAGCCATTAATAATTCATATAATCCGGATATGATAGATCTAATCATTCGTAAAAACTCTATCAAAAGCAATAAATGAAGTATATCCTATTCATAAAGACTATAAAATATTCAACAGTTTAACATTCTGCGGTTCTGCAAGTACAAATATTAAATCCTTTCTCGTCAAACAAAATCTTAATATAGCTTTCAAAACTTCTAATAACTTAGGTAAACATATTAAAAATAATAAATCTCGTGTTGAAAAATCAAGTAAATCAGAATCTATAAACTCAATTGCGGTTCTTGTGATAAAATTTATATCGGTAGGACCTATAGGAGTTTTGGCATAAGAACATCTGAACATAAACGTAGCTTCGACAAAAAATAAATCTGATTCAAATTATTCAAACCACCTAATAAAAGAAAACCATTCATTCAATAAAAACTTCGACATATTACATATAAAATCAAAAGTTCAAAATTAGATCTCCTAGAAGCATTAGAAATAAATAGATACAAACATTCGGACAAGCTTTTGAATGAACAGGTAGATTTGAATTACTCACCCCTACTTAACTTGTTCAATTAGTTTTTATTACCTTTCATACTAACTGTACAATGGCTCGGTGTGGATTTTCCTGTTATTCATCCAACTTGTTCTACGATTTGTTTATAATACCATACTCTTCATTCTGTTTTTCATTCTTGATAAAGCTGCTGTGTCAGCGAAACGTCGTCGAATTTTTTCAAATAAAGTGTAGATTAAAGTTAAACCTTGTGTTTTTATCTCATTCACTAATGTATTTAGAAACGAAAGTAATTTAATGTGAATATCTAAATAGTTACGTTTACCAAATATAATTATTTCTGGCGATCTACCTAAAAAGTTTTAGACTATTTACGGTCGACTCTGAGAGGCTGCAAGTATATGTGATGCAGGGTTGTCGTACATACACGATGCACCCTACCTACCTACCCCTAGGTAGGGTGTACCATGGCATATATGGATATCAGCTTTCCGCACAATATACTTTATTTTAGTCAATGTTAGTCGATTGCGATATTTTGACTTAATTATCTTCATTTCAGAAAATGCAGACTCGCACAAGTAAGTTGACCCATACATTTCCGTCAGTTGAAGACGATTTGCCTTAGATTCGGATATTTATCTTCAGATTTAAAACACCAGAAATTTGTATCAGATGCTGTAGCTTCCAGATGTATATCTGATATAATCTGCACCAATTCATTCTCAACAGAGCATGAGTTCATATTGAACGGACTTGCTATCTCAGAAGCTAATTCCTCAATGTTTTTACATAAAAAAGGATAACTCATGAATGATGCTATATTTGCCAATTTACTGCAATCTTAAAAGCGCATTTCGAATTGTCCCAAAATATTTGGTAATTCAGCCTCATATGTATCCTTTTTCCACTGAGGAATCCTTGCTTTCAAAGGCGGAAAATGTTCAGATCCTTTCTTTTCAGTTGATCTATCATAGGTTGAAATTTACTTCTGAATGCGTTTACTGCGCTAATCATCTCAATAAAAGTTCTTCCTTTTCTCGAAGTGCATTGTGATGTCAGTCAAAAATGCCAAATCTGTCAGACATTTTTCGTTTTTCAACATCTGAGTGTCATCTCTTCTTTCGTCTAGAAAAGCTGTTATTTCGGGCAATAATTCTTGAAACCTTTCTAGGAGTTTTCCGCGACTCAACCACCTGACGTTCGTGTGAAGAACTAAATCAGTGTGTTCAGTTGACTTCCCATCTTCCAACTGCAACTTTAAGAGCCGCCGTTGCAAGTTACGTGGGCGGATGGAATTCACAATTTTTGTTGCAATACCCATAACTTCCTCCGTGTACAAAAAATTTGGAAACCAAGCTTGTTGATGTATAATGCAATGGAACTAAAAAAATGAAGGAAAATCTACATTCCAGTCATTACTGGTTCTCCATCGGTTGTAATGCACACTAATTTATATATTGGTAGCTTGTAATTTTTTACAAAATTGAAGAAAACATCAGATATATCTTCGCCACGGCTCTTCTCCTCCAGAAGAATGATTGTCAAAAATTCTTCCCTAGCCAACATGTCACTGAATACCATCCGAGTAGAATTACACAGCTGGTCAGTGTCTCTCATATCGGTAGATTCGTCGAACTGTAGAAAAGTATGTACATTTCTTGATATCTTGTTTTAGATTATCTGCCATGTGCTGACTCATGACTTCAATACGCTTTTTGACATTCGGACAAGATAACTGAAGTTCTCTAATAGCAGACATGATTTCTGTTTTATTTTTGAAATCTCCAAATGAAGTCTCACCCGCTTTAATAAATGCTCCCTTCACAACCGATCCATCTTCGAATGGTTTCTTGTTTTTGGCCAATAAATGAAATATTTCAAATGACGTGATCGTAGTAGCTTTTGATTGTTTGGCTTGTCTAGTGAACATGGTTTGTTCTTTTTTCAAACAAGATATCAAATCACGTACCTTACTTTTTTTTAATTCACTCTCTATGCTGCCTCTCTAAGTTACCACGCTTAGGTATTGCAACTGACGCACAACAAATAAGACATGCACTTATCCTTCACCATACAAAAAAAAAATACTTCCTCCCAATCGTAAATATTAAAATTAAACGTTTTAGATTTCTTCACTGCACTCATTTCATCTTCCATCAAACGCGCCAGCCGAAATTTCTAGAAAAGCTGCAAGAATGAGAAACGCGGCTTTTCTTTGACAAGTACCGCGCGTTCTTTTGATAAAGCCGCCTTTTGCCGCTATGAGAGACTGTTATTTCTTGTTTTAGTTAAGTTACCTACTGATCTTCTACCAGTATAGCGTGTATTTTTTCCACAGTGGGAATTTCTTTCCGAAAATAAAAAGAATGCCCAGTTTTTCGAATAGTATTTCTAAAGTCTTCATCAATAACCATTCAGGGCATTCAGGGCCTTCTTGAAGAAGTTTTAGGAGGTTTCACTATAAATCCATTTTCAAATTGTCTTTGCTTGAGGAGCTTGTATATTGTGCACTGTCCAATTCCCGTCATCTCAGAACGCATTTTAACATTTTCATCGAGTGAAGGTGAATTTAATTTTTCACTTCAGAAAAGTAGTATATTTTTAGCTTTTCAACAGGGGTAAAATGAGAAAACTTTTCTATTATTTGTGAAATGATCAAAACACTTCCACTACAAACTGATGCATACAAATGATAAACTTGCTTCAAGAACACTTCTTAATATATATCCATGTAATAATTACTTTTCTTGGGGTTAAATTTGGAGAATTTACTTAATGATACCCTTTAACCCTTATCTGAGTGGCACACCTATGACCATCCTGTCATCTAAAGATTTATTACTCTACGGCTTTACCAAATCCACTATAGGTTTCAAACTAATTTATTGTTGAAAGTTACCCTTGATTTGCAAATAGGGTTATATCATCTGCGCATCCCAGAAAACAAATTCCATAACCTTGGCAGCTGACTGCTGCGTTTTGCACGCTGTGGATACAATTCACCTCGTTAAGTCCACTCGGATGACTGTCGATTGCTTTCTGGAGTATAGTAATGAATCCATGTTTCATCCATTGTGATATATCAACGAAATAACACTGCTTTATCACGGTTAGTTATCTTCAAACAACTGTTTGTTGTTTTCGCTCAAGAGTCAATAAACGTGGCACACATTTCGTGTATCCAAACATTCTTTAAAAATAAAACCAACGAAGCAAAGTTTAAACTTTGCAAACCGCTTTTCCACCGTTGATTTTCCTGACGCAGAGTCCGAATAATGTTTATTACGCCATACTTTGGCTTCAACTGTATTTATTTCTTCAGAAAGCAATGTTTGATCAACACACATCCATTCTTCCTACAATAAAAAAACTTGATTCATTTTCGACGCTATATCTCCCGAACCAACGGTCGGACAGTAACGCCATCTGTTTATCAGCCTACAAACTTTTCAGCCTGTTATTTCCTCGATCACTACCAAGATTAACGTTTACCGCGTATAAAATGTCAAAAAAAATTTAGTCATGACCAGAATAATTGAAAATATTAACTCCAAGCAAAATATTAAAAAATTCTTTTGTTGTTATGAAATCGTTCAGTAAAAACCGATGAATGAAAGCCTATTTATAAACCTCTATAAAAACAATACTAACAAGGCAGTAAATATTAGTTGACGACTGACTGGAATGCAAAAAATATTGTAATAATTCTTTCCATTTTGCATAATCATTCCGTATACTCAACGTATCCACCACACTTGAAGGTTAAAAAGGTAATTATCACATATATAGCAGATAATTGAATGAGTCGAAAAACTGAAATGGAAATATGGTTCAGATAATACAAAATAAATTTCAATATATATTTACTAAATCATTTACCTTGACTCTGTTTTACATAGTAATCGTAGCGAAAAGTACACTTTTTATCTTTGTAATTTGAACTTCAAACAGTATTTGATAATATATTTAAATATGAAGAATTATACTGGAAAGAAACTTATTCAAATAATGGTACTACAGTGCGTACAAAAAATAACAGATATTGGGAACTTTAAATATGTTTTGCGTTAGTGTGGTCCGTAGCATCATACAGGTTGTGTATGCAAGCCTACTTTAGGAGGTAATCTCTCAGCTGAAATATATAAATGTCCCTTCCCGAAGGAACCACCTTTCTGGTTCCTCTTCATAATTTCTTTAACTAGGACCACAATAGTAGTACGATCTAATCGGGTGTCATGAATATGAGCAACAGACTGCAGTTTCGTTCTTGTCTGAACTCGTCAGTGATGCTTACGCATGACATTTGTTATAATTTAAATACGAATGTCACAATAATTTTGCAAATTTTTCTTTAATTTACTCAAGATCCACGTAAAAATAATATATGGACGATGTCAACCCAAATTTTTGGGTCCATAATGAATCTAGAACATCTATAGTTCATAATCGGCATCACTTAGAAGACCGAACCTGGCCATCGGGGCTCTATCGGTCAAACAGAGAGGGAATTGTTTTGTTGAGTTTAAATATTGAAGGGATTTCCAAGGATAAATGCGATTATTCTTCAAAATTGGCAAGGAAGAACAAGGTGGAAGTGATTATGCTTCAGGAGACTCACTCTGCGACAGCAGAACATCTCCGCGAAAGAGGAAATATCGCAGGTTATGTACTTTTTGAGTATCTCCTTAGTCCTATTTATGGCCTTGCTGGCAATCATATTGAACTTGTACAGAAGGGGGGATGTTGAGTGGTGTTTTCGATATTGCGTTCAAATTTTTTGATGTGTTTCTCGTTAATATTTATAAACCTCCTGGCGAAATCTGGCCCATCAATTTCGGTATTATTTTTCCCCACCCTGCTATCTATTGTGGTGACTTCAATTGCCATCACAATCAATGTTATACAGAAAATGACAGGAGTGGTATTTCATTAGTTGAATGGATGGAAACAAATGATTTTCAACTTGTATTCGATGCGAAAGCAAAGGGCACTTTTTATTCTGCCAGATGGAATCGCGACTATAATCCTGATCTTTGTCTGGTTTCTAACGACTCTGAATTTTTTCATCTTCCTGTTGATCGTTAAGTACTTTCAGATTTTCTTTACAGTCAACACAGGCCAGTTATTATTTCGTTGGGTTTTCAATATACATTTGCAGATTCATTAGAAAAACCAAGATGGAATTTCAAAAAAACTCGTTGGAATGATTTCACTAAACAGGTAGATAGTGATTTGAGATGGGTTTCCCCTTTGGGTAGAAATTATTTCCGGTTTATAGGAGTTGTCAAAAATGCTGCTAAAAAACATATTCCCAGAGGCTTTCGAAAGATTATATACCTGGGTGGTTAGAGGAATCAAATGTTTTTTATAAGGATTGTCAGCAAAATCCGATGCACTCCTTAGTTCTTTGAATGATAGCGGAAAGAATAAATGGAATGAGTTGATGAATGGTATGAATTTTCGTCATTCTAGTAGAAGTTCCTGGGATTTGTTGAGGAAATTAGGCAATGCTGATCCCGTTTCAAAAACTCCATCTAATATGAATCCGAATTCTGTAGCATCTAGGCTTGTTAATGTCTCTAAAAGTGTGAAGATTAGTAGATATGACAGGAATAGAATGAAACGAATCTTACATAAAAGGAGGAGGGATGCTATCACGGTTAAGGATTTATCGAATCCTTTTGAGGAAGAAGAGCTCAAATCTGCAATAAAATCTACTAAAGTTCGTAAAGTTCCAGGATTTGATGGCATTTTCCCTGAATTTTTTAAACATCTAGGAAATAACGCTCAAAAGTGGTTACTATCTTTTTACAATGACATACTCAGTCCAGATAGTATTCCCGTTGAATTTAGAAAGGCTAAAGTTACTGCCATTCTCAAACCTGGAAAAAATCCACTAGTAGTTGTCGACCTATCAGCTTACTTTCTGTTTCTTTCAAAATTTCAGAAGGACTTCTTTATCACAGGTTAGAGCCAATCATTGACAGAGCTCTGTCCACTTACAGGGAGGTTTTCGAAAAAACTGGAATTATTCTGATCAGGTTTTAGGTTTATTCACTTTCATTGAGACAAGATTTCAGGGTAAACTTAAAATCGTCGCTGTATTCGTAGATCTCTCTTCTGCAAATGACACAGTTTGGAAGAATGGTTTAGTTTATAAACTCTTTGAAGTAGTTCAATGTGGAAAAATTGTGAAGTTGATTGAAACTATGTTATCTGATAGAAGACTTCGATTTTTTATCGCTGAGAAAAGCAGTAGATTTTACACTCTAAATGATGGCCTACCTCAGGGATCTGTTCTTGCACCTCTTCTCTTCAATTTATATATGTCTAACATTTGAATTGTGGAGGCCGTGACTTAATGTAGATCCATGATATAAATGAGATAAAAACACAAGGTTTAACTTTAGTCTGCACTTTATTTGAAAAAATTCGACGACGTTTCGCTGACAGCTTTATCAAGAATGACAAACAGAATGAAGAGTATGGTATTATAAACAAATCGTAGAACAAGTTGGATGAATAACAAGAAAATCCACACCGAGCCATTGTACAGTTATTATGAAAGGTAATAAAACTAATTAAACAATTTAAGTAGGGGTGAATAATTCACATCTACCTGCTCATTCAAAAGCTTGTCCGAATGTTTGTATCTATTTATTTCTAATGCTTCTAGGAGATCTAGTTTTAAACTTTTTGATTTTATATGTAATATGTCAAAGTTTTTATCGAATGAATGTTTTTCTTTTATTAAATGGTTTGAATAATTTGAATCAGATTTATTTTTATCGAAGCTACGTTTATGTTCAGATGTTCTTATGCCAAAATTCAAAAGCTTGTCCGAATGTTTGTATCTATTTATTTCTAATGCTTCTAGGAGATCTAGTTTTAAACTTTTTGATTTTATATGTAATATGTCAAAGTTTTTATCGAATGAATGTTTTTCTTTTATTAAATGGTTTGAATAATTTGAATCAGATTTATTTTTATCGAAGCTACGTTTATGTTCAGATGTTCTTATGCCAAACTCCTATAGGTCCTACCGATATGAATTTTATCACAAGAACCGCAATTGAGTTTATAGATTCCTGATTTACTTGATTTTTCAACACGAGATTTATTATTTTTATTATGTTTACCTAAGTTATTAGAAGTTTTGAAAGTTATATTAAGATTTTGTTTGACGAGAAAGGATTTAATATTTGTACTTGCAGAACCGCAGAATGTTAAACTGTTGAATATTTTATAGTATTTATGAATAGGATATACTTCATTTATTGCTTTCTGATACAGTTTTTACGAATGATTAGATCTATCATATCCGGATTATATGAATTATTAATGGCTATCTGTTTGATGATGTTTAACTCTTTATTATAATCTTCTACTGATAAAGGTAAATTGAGTAACCGATGTACCATGCTGTTTAAAACTGCAACTTTGTGTTGAATTGGATGTAATGAGTAGTTATGTATAATTGTATCAGTATGTGTTGGTTTACGAAAGACCGAAAAACATGATTATTATTTTGTTTAGTGATTTTAAGTCCAAAAATTAATGGAATCGTTCTGTTCAATTTCTATCGTGAATTTAATTTCCAAATGGATGGAATTAATGAAATTAAGAAATAAGAATAATAAGAAATTTGGAAATGAGTGGATGTGTATGAATTTTCTGTTCAATATTATTCATAAAATCTCTGCTAAAAGTGGACTCAAAGGATTTCCCATGATCAAACCATTTTCACTACTGTAATAGGTGTTGTTGAAAGAAAAATAATTTTGTTCAATGCAAACGTCCAACAGATTCAATATTTCTGATTTAATTATGTGGTTAACATGATTCGAATTCAACATGTTTTCGATTAATATTTTGACATCACCTGGATTAACACTTGGGTATAAATTCTCAACATCAAACGAAATAAGTTTTGCTTTAAGTGGTAGGTTAACGTTTTTATGTTATTTATCAATTCGAAGAATTTTTATAGAAAATTTTTGATTTGAATGAACAATAATTTTAATGATATCTATAAGGTAGTGGGACAATTTCACGGCTGGGGCTGTAACGTAAGATACGACTGGTCTAACGGGGTTATTTACTTTATGAAATTTAATGAGTGAATACAGTTGAGGTGGTTGAGGGTTTGGTAAAATTAATTTGTATTTATCTATTACTTTAATTAAAGATTTTGCGTCATTTATTGCAATTTCAATATTTTTCTGGAATTTAATAGTTGGATCTTTGTTTAAAATTGTATAGTTTCGGACGAAATGAAATTTAGAGTTTTAAATAGGTAGTCATTTTTATTTAACGCAATAACAGTATTACCCTTATCTGCTTTTGTAAAAATAACTTCATTTAGTTGAGATTTTTGTTTGATGGCCTTTAAAATATTTTGTTCTTTACTCGGTTTAAAGTCAGCTAATGATTGATTTTTATAATGTTAGATGCTAAATATTTAAGGTGAGTGTTATTAGGAATATTTTTCAGAGAAATTTCAGTATCTATGCCAAGTTCCTCTAAATCAGATTTTATCTTGTTTGATTTAATATTGTGTTTGAAACCTTTCTCCAAGAGATTTGTTTCATCAGTTGTGAAATTAGTATCAGAAAGGTCAACGAATCTATCAAAAAATTGATGGTCAGAAAATTTAGTTTTACGTGGAGTAGGTTTCGGTTTTCGTGACACGAGAAACTTTAATTTGCGGTATTGGATGGTATATTTATTATGTATTATTGATCTAATTTTGAATCTATTATTGTAATCTAATGAATCGAATTCAAGCGGATGAAGTCTGTACAATAACTCGGTATGAATTGCCTTGAGATAAATATTGTAGATGTCTCGTTTGTGGAACAAAATCTTGCATTCTGATTTGATCCATATCTTCTGTCCAGAGATAACTGCTCTTCGAGCTGCATAACTGTTGTTGTTGGTCTTGAGTTTGATGTATTTAGGACACACTTCACTCTTCAAACACGTGGTTAAAAACCACAGGTTTTGGGATGTTAAAGTATTTTTAAGTAACAACTTAAAAGAAAACCATTCATTCAATAAAAACTTTTACATATTACATATAAAATCAAAAAGTTTTTGAATGAGCAGGTAGATGTGAATTATTCACCCCTACTTAACTTGTTTAATTAGTTTTTATTACCTTTCATACTAACTGTACAATGGCTCGGTGTGGATTTTCCTGTTATTCATCCAACTTGTTCTACGATTTGTTTATAATACCATACTCTTCATTCTGTTTTTCATTCTTGATAAAGCTGCTGTGTCAGCGAAACGTCGTCGAATTTTTTCAAATAAAGTGTAGATTAAAGTTAAATCTTGTGTTTTTTATTTCATTTATATTATGTAACACTCTGTATAAATTACAATTCCATATTCACGGTTTCTGTATTCATGGCATATTTATGGAACATATACCACGCGAATGAAGAGCTTATACTGTATACGAGAAAATATCCCCCATTCGAATATATTCATAACGATAATTACACATAATTTGTTCCAATAATTAGATATTAGTACCGAAACTATGACATCGACACAGTTCTCAGTCCCATCAGTTTTTTCCGACTATCCTGACACGCCAATGTTGGGTTGAGTCATGGCTGCATGACCGGCACAAATCCAAGGGAATTCCGCGACCTCGAGTTCAAGATTTACAGTCCGCTACTTCCACCTTATTTTCTCAGAAGTAAAGTTTTATAAACAGTCATTTAATAGTCATTTCGGTTTATCAAGCTGACATCGTTACAATTAGAAGTTGCGACACGGGAATTCGAAAAGACGAGAAGATAGTCGAATGAATGTATGAAAGTTAACTCTCATAAATCTTTTGATGAATTAAAGTACTACGGGTCTACGAACTAAGTAATTATCGCCGGTTAATTTGGCCACACACGGTTGGGCAGGTCAGGTGACCCCGATTTTTCCGCTGTCGGGCATCGCTCTTACCTGCATTTATCAATTCATCACCATGCGTATCCGGTCGGCTCGGACGACACTTTCTTCCGGTGGAAATACTCGTCTTAAAACATCTTGAAAAAACGCCGGGCTAGTTCATGGATATTTTGTGTATGTCTATTTGGTAAATACGTAAAGTGATAAAAGCTCATTAATTATGCAAATCCCTTTAAAATGTGGTACGTGGGCTAATTCAGAAATAAATGTACTCTCTATGATTTTATCTTAATAATAATAATAATAATAATAAGGAATTGCATGGACGACATCACCATGAGATTAATCAACCACACATCGACAAAGAAGCCTCCAACAAATGGTTGATGAAAGGAGAATTATTCGCAGAAACAGAGGGATTCCTTATGGCTATCCAAGACCAAGTGATCGCTACAAACAATTACAAAAAATTTATAATGAAGGACGGAACATTACAAACAGATAAGTGCAGAAAATGCCATATAAGATCGGAGACTATACAGCATATTACGTCCGGATGCGAACAACTTGCCAATACGGAGTATCTTCACAGCATAATCAAGTGTGCAACATTATCCACCAGAAACTTGCACACAAGTACGGACTTCTGAACACCTTCCAGCCATATTACAAGTATCAGCAGGCGCCTGTATTGGAAAATGACTCTATTAAATTATACTACGATAGGCCTGTTATCACTGACAGAATGGTGACGAATAATAGGCCGGACATAGTGGTGTATGATAAGAGAGCCAGAACAGCAATGCTGGTGGATGTCGCCATACCGAATAATAACAACGTGCTGAACAAGTTCCAGGAGAAAAAGTCCAAATACACAGACCTTGCTATTGAGATCAAGCAGATGTGGCACCTCGATAAAATAGATATTGTTCCTGTCATCGTATCCTCGACTGGTTTAATACCCAAAACTTTGCATGATAGCCTTAAGAAATTAGAATTGCATAAGAATACCTATATAGAAATGCAAAAGCTGTAATTCTTAACACATGTAGGATAGTTAGGAAATTTATGTCAAGTATATTGTAATCGAGCCAATTCCCTTTGATTGCTAAATCTGGGAAAGGTAAATTTTATCCAGCTACTAGCTGAGATAGTGCATAAGTCCACGATAATAAATAATAATAATAAGAGTCTCAGGGGCTCAGGAACATTGTTTCTGAGTACGGGCTTAGCGAACCCGAGGTACCCAAGCTGAACCTGGCAGTAGGTATAAAATGCAACCTATCCAATGATGTACAATCTAAGGAATAAACGGGTGAATCGACATTGTAACACACAGTCACAGTCTCCCTCGGTTAGCTACGAAAGCAGCGTGATATCGAGTAGGGATACTGCAACACAAAACCAAGTGGGAAATAACATCAACACCTCCCAACCGACTCTTGATGTTTCAACGGCGGCGCAAGCCATTATGCCTACGACCACGAGAGCCGGACTCCCTAGGAAACGCATGAAGTGGACTCCAGAAATGAATACCTTCATTATGCGTTCCTATTACAAGATTACAAACTTGGAATCAGAAATGACAGCATACAGATACGCGTTACATCTTGCGTTCATAGAAAAATATCCTGAATTACAGCACATATCCGAGCAGAGAATTTCGGATCAACGAAGAACAATCGTTAAAAACAGGCTACTTTCTTCAGAAACGCTGCAAAGCTTACGAGAAGAGGTCATAATGGAACTCAGAAGCGAAAATGATACTCATAACGGTATACCTGCTAGAGTCAATGAAAGTGTTACAGATAACATCGAAGCCACGAAAACGAATATTAACATGGAACGCCCTCTTGAGCCGAATCAGCAGAACGAATATACGTATTTAGCAAGATCAGAACTCAACAGAGCAATAACTGAATTCAGTGGTAGTAACCCAACTAAAAGACCTAAACTGCCCAAACTCAAGACGAACAAGAACACCAATATCGTCCTAGCAAGTGTAAACTCAATGTTGGAAGAATATACCGACCAGAACACCTTGGAGAAGATTCACACTTTGATTTACTGTGGAGCAGTAGCGGTTCTTCGACTTCACAAACAACAAATCTCCACAACTCTGATTCAAGCTGAGCCAAAAAGCGTCAGAAAACCACCATGGCAAAAACGACTGGAGAAGGATATTGATAATATTAGAGCAGAAATCGGTCGCCTCACAGAATTCCTGAGAAACAGAAAACCCTCAAGGCGCTTGAAATCACATATACGCAAAATTTATAGGAAAATTGGTACGAACACAAAACACCCTGATCACAAACAACACATCGACGTGTATATGGACACTTTGAAACAGAAACTCCAAGCAAAAGCAAAGAGGCTTTCAAGATACGTCAAGTGTACTGAAAGGAAACACCAAAACCAAAGGTTCCTCCAAAACGCTGCCAATTTTCATAAGGGAAATAACAAAACTACGACCAACAATAACAGAGACGTACCTGACGCACAGTGCTTGACCGAATATTGGTCATCAATATGGTCGAACCACAAAGAACACAATAGAGATGCGGAATGGATCACGAATGAAAAAGAACGCCTCGATATCAGACATATGGACTTCGATGGAATAACGGAGGAAGAAATTACAACAGTAATTGGAGCGACCAACAATTGGAAGGCCACAGGTATAGATAATATCCACAACTACTGGTACAAGAAGTTTGATGAGCTCCATGGAGCCCTAGCGAAACAGCTCACGTATGTTCTTCAACATCCAAAGAAAACACTCACTTTCCTAACGCAAGGCTTAACATATATGCTACCTAAGAGCGATAGAACACATGATCCGTCTCAATATAGGCCAATCACTTGCCTGCCAACACTCTACAAAATACACTCCTCATGCATATCCAATCGAATATACCAACACCTTGACGACAACAATATATTAGCAGAGGAGCAGAAAGGATGCAGAAAGAAACACCACGGGTGCAAGGAACAACTCATCATCGATTCTGTGATAATGAAACTGGCACACGTAGCGCATCGCAATGTTCATTCAGCTTTTCTCGATTATCTGAAGGCATTCGATAGTACCGCCCATTCTTGGCTTGTTGAAGTATTGCAGATATACAAAATTCACCCAGCCCTGGTAGAGTTCTTAAAGACAACAATGACACACTGGCGCACGTCTCTGCAGGTCAACATGAACAATAAATCAATTAAAACCGACGAGATACCCATACGTCGTGGAATTTTTCAAGGAGAATCTTTGAGTCCACTATGGTTCTGTTTAGCAATGAACCCATTGTCCTCAATGCTCAATAGAACAGGATACGGATTTAGGATAAAAGCAGAAAGGAATTATCATACAATCTCCCACCTGCTGTATATGGATGACATCAAATTATATGCTTCGAACAAGAAGCAATTGGATGATTTGCTGAAAACTGTCAGTGAGTTCTCGGCAGATGTTCATATGAAATTCGGGATTGAAAAATATAAGACCCTGAACATTCAAAGAGGGAAAGTCATAGATGGTGAAACACAACTTCCAAACGGTGATATTATACAGTGCATGAGAGATGGCGAAACATACAAATATCTGGAATACCAACAAGCCAGATTGCTAGACCAAAAACAATCAAGGGAGAAGATTCGTTCAGAATACAGTCAGCGTCTGAAGTCTATGCTGAAATCGATGTTGAACTCGGGGAATTTAGTCAAGGCAATTAACACCTACGCCATTCCAGTGTTACTTTACTCATTTGGAATAATCAGATGGACTAAGACAGAACTGGATGATATTCAAAGGCAGACCCGAACGATGCTAACAAAGTACAACAACCATCATCCAAAATCGTCTGTGATACGAACAACTTTGAAGCGGAAAGAAGGAGGACGCGGATTGATAGATGTAGTCAATTTACACACCGAACAGATAAAAAATCTCAGAGAATTCTTCTCAGAAAAAGCTCTCACTTCTGACCTACATAGAGCGGTATCGTTGGCTGATAAGGGATATACACCTCTAAATCTTGCTACCAGAGATGACCTGCTGAATCTACCATTCCTATCAGATACTGAAAAACGGGAGCAATGGTCAAGAAAGGAATTGCATGGACGACATCACCATGAGATTAATCAACCACACATCGACAAAGAAGCCTCCAACAAATGGTTGATGAAAGGAGAATTATTCGCAGAAACAGAGGGATTCCTTATGGCCATCCAAGATCAAGTGATCGCTACAAACAACTACAAAAAATTTATTATGAAGGACGGAACATTACAAACAGATAGGTGCAGAAAATGCCATATAAGATCGGAGACGATACAGCATATTACGTCCGGATGCGAACAACTGGCCAATACAGACTATCTTCACAGGCATAATCAAGTGTGCAACATTATCCATCAGAAACTTGCACACAAGTACGAACTTCTGAATACATTCCAGCCATATTACAAGTATCAACCGGCGCCCGTATTGGAAAATGACTCTATCAAATTATACATCGATAGGCCTGTTATCACTGACAGAATGGTGACGAATAATAGGCCGGACATAGTGGTGTATGATAAGAGAGCCAAAACAGCAATGCTGGTGGATGTCGCCATACCGAATAATAACAACGTGCTGAATAAGTTCCAGGAGAAAAAGTCCAAATACACAGACCTTGCCATTGAGATCAAGCAGATGTGGCACCTCGAGAAAATTGATATTGTTCCTGTCATCGTATCCTCCACTGGGTTAATACCCAAAACTTTGCACGATAGCCTTAAGAAATTAGAATTGCATAAGAATACCTATATAGAAATGCAAAAAGCTGTAATTCTTAATACATGTAGAATAGTTAGGAAATTTATGTCAAGTATATTGTAATCGAGCCTATTCCCTTTGATTGCTGAATCTAGGAAAGGTAAATTATATCCAGCTAACAGCTGAGATAGTGCATAAGTCCACGATAATAATAATAATGATAATGCCCTCAGGGGCTCAGGAACATTGTTTCTGAGTACGGGCTTAGCGAACCCGAGGTACCCAAGCTGAACCTGGCAGTAGGTATAAAATGCAACTAATCCAATGATGTACAATCTAAGGAATAAACGACATTGTACCACCATAACCTCTCGTCGCGTTCAAGATTTAGGAAGAGGGTCTTGTTCGGAAAGTGAGTTGCAGTCTCCCTCGGTTAGCGACGGAAGCAGCGTGATATCGAGTAGGGATACTACAACACAAAACCAAGTGGGAAATAACATCAATACCTCCCAACCGACTCTTGATGTTTCAACGGCGGCGCAAGCCATTATGCCTACGACCACGAGAGCCGGAGGAAACGCATGAAGTGGACTCCAGAAATGAATTCCTTCATTATGCGTTCCTATTACAAGATTACAAACTCGGAATCGGAAATGACAGCATACAGATACGCGTTACATCTTGCGTTCATAGAAAAATATCCTGAATTACAGCACATATCCGAGCAGAAAATTTCGGATCAACGAAGAACAATCGTTAGAAACAGGCTACTTTCTTCAGAAACGCTGCAAAGCATACGAGAAGAGGTCATAATGGAACACAGAAGCGAAAATGATACTCATAACGGTATACCTGCCGGAGTCAATGAAAATGTTACAGATAACATCGAAGCCACGGAAACGAATATTAACATGGGACGTCCTCCTGAGCCGAATCAGCAGAACGAATATATGTATTTAGCAAGATCAGAACTCAACAGAGCAACAACTGAATTCAGTGGTAGTAACCCAACTAAAAGACCTAAACTGCCCAAAATCAAGACGAACGAATCTTTGTATACAATTTGATGGCCTTGAATCGTTAGAGGAGGTCCTCCAGGGGGGACTTTTTCGTTATCCGAACATATAAATTCTCAACTACAATCATTCAAAACGCCAAAAATATATTGAAACCTCACTGGATGAAGAAATTTATCGATGATGAAAAAATTATTTGTGTTTTATTGAGCAATTTTCGGTACCTTTTGACAAAAGTACCACTATATATATATATATATATATATATATATATATATATATATATATATATATATATATATATATGGAAATGGAGTTCCTAAAATTGATATTTTAACTGATTATTGGTCTTCAATTTGGGCAGTGCCAAGACAACATAATTCCAATGCAAGTTGGATTTTAAATGAAAGGTCTCGATTTTCTAAAATAGAATGCATGCAATTTGAAAAATTTTCAAACGAAGATATAACATCAGTTATTAAACACACAAAAAATTGGAAATCTCCAGGTGTTGATGGTATTCATAACTTTTGGTTCAAGAAATTCTCTTGCGTTCATGAAAAATTGGCTGAATATTTTTCATATATAATAAAGAACCCCTCAGCTACTCCTTTATTTTTCACACAAGGAATTACTTATTTAAAACCGAAAAGTGATAATACTATTGATCCGTCTCAATATAGACCAATTACTTGCCTTCCAACAATATATAAAATTCTAACTGCATGTATTACCCAAAAAATTTATGCGCATTTGGAGAATTATAATATTCTTTCCGAACATCAAAAAGGATGTAGAAAAAAACACCTTGGTACTAAAGAGCAACTTGTAATTGATTCTGTTGCTTTGAATCAAGCTCAAACTAAGAAGAGAAATATTCATACAGCCTTCATTGATTACCAAAAGGCTTTTGACAGTTCTCCCCATTCATGGCTTCAAGAAATTTTGGAAATTTATAAAATTGATAAGACACTTCGTCATTTTCTTGAATTCGTAATGAAAAATTGGAGAACCAATCTTCATTTAAATATTTCAAAACAATCGTTAAAATCCGAAGTAATTCCAATCAAAGAGGCATTTTTCAAGGTGATTCTTTAAGTGCTCTTTGGTTTTGTCTTTGCCTCAATCCATTATCTCATGAATTAAATGCTACTAGTTTCGGCTTCAAAATAAAGAGTTTATTAACTGAATTCAAATTAAGTCACTTAATTTATTTAGATGATATTAAATTATATGCCGGAACCAGATCTCATTTAAAAAGTCTACTTGAGATTACTTTCAACTATTCCAATGATATTCATATGAAATTTGGGCTTCCAAAATGTAAAAATCTTTCTATTGAAAAGGAAAGATCACCTCTAATTATATAAAGATTTCCAATATTGAAATCGAGCCAATGCATCAAGGAGATACATATAAATATCTTGGATTTTGTCAAGAGAAGACAATTAACCATAGCAGCACTAAAGAAATTATTAGAAGTTCATATTACAAAAGACTAAGAATTATCATCAAGAGTTATTTAACTATTAAAAACCTTTTCAGAGCTATCAACTCCTATGCTGTTCCTATTCTTACATCTTCTTTTGGAATTATTAAATGGTCTAAAACTGATCTAAATGAATTACAATGTCAAACGAGGAAAATGCTCTGTAAATATCATAAGCACCACCCAAAGTCAGCTGTTCAGAGAGTTACACTACCTAGACATCTTGGAGGTCGTGGATTAATTGATTTGAATAATCTTCATAGTAAACAGATTTTTCATCTACGTTCCCATTTTCATGATAAACAGAGAACATCTAAATTACATGATATTGTTGTTGCTTCAGATTATAATCTTACACCTCTGAACTTGACAATGCAAAAGGTAGATTTTGATATATTTGATGATAATTCTAAAAGAAAAGTTGGATGCAGAAGGAATTACACGGAAAGCACCCTAAAGAATTGAAAAATGATTATATTGATGAAATTGCATCGAATAAATGGTTAGTATCTGGAGAATTGTTTGCTGAAACAGAAGGCTTGGCAATTGCGATCCAGGACCAGGTTGTTTTACAAGGAATTATAGAAAACATATCATCAAACAAAATATAGATGATTCTTGCCGTAGATGTTTCTGTTCTTCAGAAACAGTTTTTCATATATTATCATCTTGCTCAGTCCTTGCTTCAACAGATTATTTAGAAAGACATAATGCCGTCGCTAATATTATTCACTTCAATCTAGGAATTAAACATGACCTAATTCCCAAAAGAAAAAAATTTCAAAAATATGAACCTGAGATTATTTGTGAAAATGAAAATATAAACTTTATTTTGATAAAACAATTCTGTGCAACAGAGCTGTAAAACACAATAGACCAGATATCGTTCTTAATGATAAACAGAATCAAATAACATATATAATTGATATTGCTATACCCGACACACATAATATACAAAATAAATACAATGAAAAAATTTCTAAATATATGATGCTTGGCGACGAGATTAAAAAATGTGGAAAATGAAGAAAATATTTATTCTACCGATTATTATTTCTACAACAGGCGTTATTCCTAGAAATCTTCACAAAAGTATTGAGATTTTGGGTCTGAAGAAAATTTGTTTGAACAGTTACAAAAGATAACAGTCATCAAATCTTGTAATATTCTTCGTAGGTTTCTTTCCGAAAATAATAATGAGGTAGAGTCATAGGTTTTCTCTTTAGTTTATACTGCTCAGAATCTCATTTCATATTTTATTTATTTGTTTATATAAATGTAATATAATTAACTGACAATTTTGTCATATTTATATTCAGAGCAGTATTCTATTCGATCGTTCACCATTTCACACAAAGGAAACTATTAATAAGTAACATTCAGTGTTACTTGACTAAGGTCCGTACACTGGATTTTTCCGGGGAGAAAGCCTCTGACACTACTCGTTGGTACATTGATATCATTGTCTGATGATGCTATAGTATGTATATATTCTGGTAGATTGATATATTCTCATAACATTTAACGTTATCCTAATATATAATTACTCCAGGATATGTTTTAATTATAATCATTGCCTGGCAATGGTATTAATTACCGGGTGGTGGATTTATATTTTTTCATGAAATCAGTTTGATTGCATGAACAGATATATGGGCAACTCGTCGGGGTAAAACCCCCTATATATATATATATATATATATATATATATATATATATAAACTCTATACCGGGTGGTCCGTTATGCACTTGGTCGGTTTTTCATCTCACGAATGATGTCGAGAAGAAATCCTCTCAATTTGCTTCTCAACCTCATAAATAGAACGAAGTCACAGGTGGACATGTCTGAAGATTTCAACTTTCATTCAAGAAACTTAATGAGTTTTAAAGTCCCAAACGTTTCCGAAAAGCGAAACGGGTCAATACTTCTAATTTCGTGGAGTTAATGGCTTGTCGATTGTATTATCAGTCGTAATGAGTTATGTGACTGACGAATGTCGTAATTGATCGAACGAGATCTGGATTCCAAAGTATTATTTGCATTTGACACACGTTTCATGACGAAGAAGTTGGTGAAAGTTTGTTTTGAAAGCCAAACATAACAGTGAGCCCGTATGCGTATGGGAAACGTTCTCACCTTGTATACCTGTGTTACAAAATCACTTATCATCGATAATGTTAAATTGATGTTAGCTTTCGAACTATTTTATCAAGGGAAATGTTTTTCATTTCCCTCGTTTATTCAATTGATAAATGTAGATCTTACAAGACTTCTTACTTTTTTAAATTAACGTATTATAGACCAAGAACTAGTCAATAGTTCTTAGAATTCACATTATTCATGGAAAATCATTCACCCTTAGACTTATTATCAATCAATACTTTCATAAAGCGGATGTCCATTTAGTGGGTATTCGCTCCATAACTTTGTTCCTAATGAAAATATGAAATTAAAATACAGGGTGCTTCAACGAAAACTAAACAGAGGCTATATCTACCAAGATATTCATTTCTGATCAAAACGCAAAAACAGGTCAATTTTTGTGATATCTTTTGGGGTACAAAACTTGCCTGAAATATCAACCAAATATCAATCAAGCGGGGGTTACAATCCTTGAACATTTTGAATAGGGAAGATGGGTCGAGTGATGACTCAAAAGGAAGGTGGTATCTTTGTCTACATCGCCTTGAAAGAGTTTCCATTTTTAATTGAAAACTATCAAAGAAACAGGGTGAGCAACTGAAAGATAGGAATACTATTTCCCTGAGACTATTCAAGTTTCAGTGAAGTAAAACAGATCCATGCCGAATGTCGAACAATGAGCCACAGCATCCGGTAAGCCTTAGATGTTATTATTCTCATATGCTCCTTAAAAATTCAACTGAACATCAAGTGTAATACCCAAATCTCGGATACAGTCTACACGCGACAGCTCCATACCATCCAGAAAGTAATTATGCATAACTGCTGTTTTGGAACGATAAAAGGTAATAACTTGACACCTGTCAAAGTTCAGATACAGTGAATTAACATGAGTCCAACACAGCAGAGAATCAGTTTGGCGTTGCAAGTCATGCACATCTGTAACATCTCTGATAGCACGATATAATTTCATATCATCCGCGAATAACAAAAATCCGGAACCCAATGCATGCCTGGTGTCATTAATAAACAAATTAAAGAACAAAAGGCCAAGGTGGGAGCCCTGAGGTACACCAGAAGTAACGGAAATAGCTTTAGAGCAAAAATGATTGTATTTTACAATCTGCGACCGCCTACATAAGAACGAAACCATGAAAGAAGAGATTCAGATATACCAAAGGCGCCCACCTTGGCTATTAGCAAGTTGTGATTAACCCTGTCGATAGCTTTTGAAAAATCAGTGTGTATGGCATCAAATTGAAATCCTGCTTCAAAACAATCAACAATGGCATTAATATACAGGGTGCTTCAACGAAAACTAAAAAGAGGCTATATCTACCAAGATATTCATTTCTGATCAAAACGCAAAAACAGGTCAATTTTTGCTTCAAGGGTGACATCTTTTGGAGTACAAAACTCATCTGAAATATCAACCCCCTAAGCGGGGGTTGCAATCCTTGAACATTTTGAATATGAAAGATGGGTCGAGTGATGACTCGAAAGAAAGGTGGTATCTTTGTCTACATCGTCTTGAACGAATTTCCATTTTTAATTGAAAACTGTAAAAGATACAGGGTGAGCAACCGAAAGATAGGGAATACTATTTCCCTGAGACTATTCAAGTTTCAGTGAAGTAAAATGGAACAGATCAATGCTGATCAATGGCAGTCATCATCAAGTACCATCCTCATCTCGAATTTCAACCCCTAGAGCAGGGGTGACCACCCTTGAAAATTTGAAAGAGGGAAGATGGGTCGAGTGATACCTCGAAAGAAAGGTATTATCCTTGTCTGCATCCCCGTGAACGAATTTTCATTTTTGATTGAAAACTGTAAAAGATACAGAGTGAGTGACTATCTATCGCCTTGAGCTATTCAAGTATTAGTGCAGAAAAATGGAATAGATTCATTCCAGATCAAAGGCTGTCATCTTCCGAAACACCATTCACATCTCAAATTTCAACTCCTGGAGCAGGGGTGACCACCCAATAAACTTGGGGCGATCTCTATTTTTCAGTGGCTCACTCTGTATCTTCTACAGTTTTCAATCAAAAATAAAAATTCTTTCACGGGAATGCAGATAAAGGTAATACCTTTCTTTCGAGTTATCACTCGACCCATCTATTCTCTTCCAAATTTTCAAGGGTTGTCACACCTGCTCCAGGAGTTGAAATTCGAGATGAGGATGGTACTTGATGATGACTACCATTGATCAGCATGGATCTGTTCCATTTTACCTCACTGAAACTTGAATTGCCTCAGTGAAATATCAAGTGATTTTTTGTCTACTAATGTTAGTTTGTGATATCTGTTACATTTGAATTTGGGAGGCTTTTACTTGGTAAAATTCCATTATCAATAATAAAAAAAGTACTGTGTTTTAAGGAATTTTACTTAATAATTGCGATTCGTAACGCGTTTCACTACACCGTAGCTTCTTCAGACGAATGAATATACAGAAAATAAGAATGAGAATATAAATATAAATGTTTTTGAGTAATTAAAAGCTTATTGATGAGATGATTCGCGTAATTTGAATCTGATTTTTATTTGAAAAACTGCGTTTATGTTCCGATATTCTAATATTAAAATTTCTATGTGTTCTATATTTGCCTAAATTATTAGTAGTTTGGAAAGCTATGTTGAAATTATTGCTACTTAAGAATTATTTCAGTTTCTCACTTGTAATGCCAACGTAGGTTAAGGTGTTGAATTTTTGTTTCAATTTATCGACAGGGTAAACTTCATTCAATGCGATTCTATCTTGTTTTTTATTTAAAATATTATTTATTAGCTTGGGATTGTAACCATTATTTTTGGCTATTTGTTTAATCAAATTTAGTTCTTTGTTGAAATTTTCTGGTGATAGCGGGATGTTAATCAATCTATGAATAAAACTATTGAATGCTGACATTTTATGTTGATATGGATGACACGACGAGTTATGTATTATAATATCTGTATGTGACGGCTTATGGTGAATTGCGAAAACATGTTTTCCATTTTCATTCGAAATTGTTACGTCTAAGAAATTTATCGAATTATTGCTTTCTATTTCGGTTGTGAATGCAATTTTTGGATGTAATGAATTTACATGATTCGCGAAAATTTTCAACTGTCTATCTGTTCCTGTGAAGCAAATAATGATATCGTCTACACAGCGATACCAGTATAAACAATATATACTGAGTGGATGATTATGAATTAATTTCTCTAAGTTATTCATAAATATTTCTGCTAACAAAGGACTTAACGGATTGCCCATAATCAAGCCGTCTTCAATAGTATAATATTTGTTATTGAAATGGAAATAAGAATATCTGATTTAATGATAGTATTGACATGATTCCTCTCTAATAATTCTTCAACTAAGTAATACGTATCTTTCGGAGGAATGTTGTGAAATAGATTCTTAACATCGAAAGAATTCCAA
Organism: Cryptolaemus montrouzieri; assembly: GCA_013387265.2. NCBI lineage: Eukaryota > Metazoa > Arthropoda > Insecta > Coleoptera > Coccinellidae > Cryptolaemus > Cryptolaemus montrouzieri. Next base: position 155,273,641 of record JABFTP020000185.1, on the reverse strand, counting down.
ACTCATTTCTTTCGATGTTAAGAATCTATTTCCCAACATTCCTCCGCAGTTTTTCAAATAAAAAATCAGATTCAAATTACGCGAATCATCTCTTAGAAAATAATCATTCTTTCGACCCACAGTTTGAAATTTTGCATACAGATAATAAATATTGGAAGGTAGATCTTTGGGAAACTTTAGAAATCAATAAATACAAACACTCAGGTAGACTCATCAATGAACAAGTCGATTTAAGCCCTTCACCTCTATTGAATCTTTTCGGGGAGCAATCTATTCCTTAATTCTATTGGATATACCTGTCATAAATAACCACTTAAGAAGAAGCAACCCAATAAGCTTTTAATTACTCAAGAACATTTATAGTTATATTCTCATTTATATTTTTCTGTATATTCATTCGCCTGAAGAAGCTACGGTGTGGTGAAACGCGTTACCAATCGCAATTATTAAGTAAAATTCCTTAAAACACAGTACTCGTTTTTATTATTGATATATGTTAAATTGTTTGTTTTATATTCATATATTTTTTGGGAGTACTGTGTACTCTTGATACATGGCGTTTGATTCTCTTTGCCATTATAATTTGTTTGACGAATGCAAAATATCTTGGTATAAGCATGAATAAATAAAATTAAATAAATAAAAATAATAAATAATTTTAATTCTAAGGACGCACTTCGGATAAGTAATATACTATAAGGCAAGACTTCTTGTACAAACATATTCAATTTTATATAATTAAAATCAACATAATTTTTTTGATTTCCAGAAAATGTTAATCTGGTGTTTGCTGGCTCTGGCTGGTACAAGCTACGCCCTTCCCCAAGGAGCACCCGAGAAAGTATGCGATTCTATGTTACCAGTCCATTCCGGTATTCTGCCTCAAGGAAGTGCATCTCCGTACTCCATCACTCCAAGAAGATTTCAGGGAGCAATCATGGTGACGTTGACTTCGTTACTGGACACGCCATTCGAAGGGTTCATGTTGCAAGGACGAACACCCGACGGTAGACCTTTAGGAGCGTTTGAAAATGTCGGCGAATTCGCCCATACCATTAATTGTGCCCAGGCTGGTGATACGGCTACACATAACAGCCCGAATCCCAAGAACGTGCTGGAATTCAAATGGCTGCCTCCGAGGAATTATGAGGGACCAGTCATATTCAAGTGAGTCAATGATTCCAAGAACTGTCAGTTTTCACAAACATTTTAGGTACCGCTTTGGAGTTACCGTACTCAGTAAAAAAACTTCTTAACTTTTGAATCCCAATGACGCATCATGTTTAACATTTGAATTGTGGAGGCCGTTACTTGATGTAGATCCATGATATAAATGAGATAAAAAACACAAGGTTTAACTTTAATCTACACTTTATTTGAAAAAATTCGACGACGTTTCGCTGACACAGCAGCTTTATCAAGAATGAAAAACAGAATGAAGAGTATGGTATTATAAACAAATCGTAAAACAAGTTGGATGAATAACAGGAAAATCCACACCGAGCCATTGTACAGTTAGTATGAAAGGTAATAAAAACTAATTAAACAAGTTAAGTAGGGTGAATAATTTACATCTACCTGCTCATTCGAAAGCTTGTCGGAATGTTTGTATCTATTTATTTCTAATGCTTCTAGGAGATCTTATTTTGAAATTTTGATTTTATATGTAATATGTCAAAGTTTTTATTGAATGAATGGTTTTCTTTAATTAGGTGGTTTGAATAATTTGAATCAGATTTATTTATTTGAAATGAGTGGATGTGTATGAATTTTCTGTTCAATATTATTCATAAAAGTCCACTTTTAGCAGAGATTTTATGAATAATATTGAACAGAAAATTCATACACATCCACTCATTTCCAAATTTCTTTATTGGTATAGATATGTTGACGACATCTTAGTATGTTTCATTGGAACTACTCGTCAATTGGACTTATTTCTTAATTTCATTAATTCCATCCATTGAACATTAAATTCACGATAGAAATTGAACAGAACGATTCCATTAATTTTTGGACTTAAAATCACTAAACCAAATAATAATCATGTTTTTCGGTCTTTCGTAAACCAACACATACGGATACAATTATACATAACTACTCATTACATCCAATTCAACACAAAGTTGCAGCTTTAAACAGCATGGTACATCGGTTACTCAATTTACCTTTATCAGTAGAAGATTATAATAAAGAGTTAAACATCATCAAACAGATAGCCATTAATAATTCATATAATCCGGATATGATAGATCTAATCATTCTAAAAAATTGTATCAGAAAGCAATAAATGAAGTATATCCTATTCATAAAGACCATAAAATATTCAACAGTTTAACATTCTGCGGTTATGCAAGTACAAATATTAAATCCTTTCTCGTCAAACAAAATCTTAATATAACTTTCAAAACTTCTAATAACTTAGGTAAACATATTAAAAATAATAAACCTCGTGTTGAAAAATCAAGTAAATCAGGAATCTATAAACTCAATTGCGGTTCTTGTGATAAAATTTATATCGGTAGGACCTATAGGAGTTTTGGCATAAGAACATCTGAACATAAACGTAGCTTCGATAAAAATAAATCTGATTCAAATTATTCAAACCACCTAATAAAAGAAAACCATTCATTCAATAAAAACTTTGACATATTACATATAAAATCAAAAGTTCAAAATTAGATCTCCTAGAAGCATTAGAAATAAATAGATACAAACATTCGGACAAGCTTTTGAATGAACAGGTAGATGTGAATCACTCACCCCTACTTAACTTGTTTAATTAGTTTTTATTACCTTTCATACTAACTGTACAATGGCTCGGTGTGGATTTTCCTGTTATTCATCCAACTTGTTCTACGATTTGTTTATAATACCATACTCTTCATTCTGTTTTTCATTCTTGATAAAGCTGCTGTGTCAGCGAAACGTCGTCGAATTTTTTCAAACAAAGTGTAGATTAAAGTTGAACCTTGTGTTTTTTATCTCATTTATATCATGGATCTACATCAAGTAACGGCCTCCACAATTCAAAAAAGAAAATATTTGATCAATAATAAAAAACAAGTACTGTGTTTTAAGGAATTTTACTTAATAATTGCGATTAGTAACGCGTTTCACTACACCGTAGCTTCTTCAGACGAATGCATGTACAGAAAATAAGAATGATAATGTAAATATAAATGTTCTTGAGTAATTAAAAGCTTATTGGGTTGCTTCTTCTTAAGTGGTTATTTATGACAGGTATATCCAATAAAATTAAGGAATCGATTGCTCCCGAAGAGATTCAATAGAGGTGAAGGGCTTAAATCGACTTGTTCATTGAAGAGTCTACCTGAGTGTTTGTATTTATTGATTTCTAAAGTTTCCCAAAGATCTACCTTCCAATATTTATTATCTGTATGCAAAATTTCAAACTGTGGGTCGACAGAGTGATTATTTTTAAGAGATGATTCGCGTAATTTAAATCTGATTTTTATTTGAAAAACTGCGTTTATGTTCCGATATTCTTATATTAAAATTTCTATGAGTTCTACCAATGTAGAAATTATTACAGTCATTGCAATTCCATCTATAAACACCTGATTTATTGTTTTTACCTGATTTGGTTTCATTATTATTTATATATTTGCCTAAATTATTATTAGTTTGGAAAGCTCTGTTGAAATTATTGCTATTCAAGAATGATTTCAGTTTCTCACATATAATGCCAACGTAGGTTAAGGTGTTGAATTTTTGTTTCAATTTATCGACATTGAAACAAAAATTCAACACCTCAACCTACTTTGGCATCACAAGTAAGTTGTGGGAGAGAATTTTTGAATATCGGTATTTGGTTTAACATACTATACAGGGTGTTACATAATAGTATGTCACAACTTGAGATGTTTATATAAACATAGGTCCGCAATAGCTTCGTTACGGAGCTACAGGGTGTTGAAATTTCCGGAAAAATTGGTTATTTTTTTAGTTTGATATTGAATAAGTATAAGTTGAGTCTCAGAAGACGAGCTATCAAAATAAAAGCAAATTTTGGGCATACCTACCGAGTATCTTTATTATTTTTTTCATTTAGCGAATAACATACAATTCAAATAATTCAAAATCAATAATGTCTCTTTCTTAAACGGTTGAAGATACCAAAAAATTTTAAATGTCGAAAAAGTTTCTAAATTGAACGAAGATGACGAAAATTGATTGTACGCTGATCAAAATACTGCAAAAATGTTTGAAAGGCCAAAAGAGACATGGCCTCGGAAAAGAAAACACCTTGGGAATTTCAGTTAAAATCTAGGACGTATAATGGATGAAGGCTGCAAAAAATAGCTTGAATTCCAAATTTGGACTGAATATCTCAAAAACTGCAGGAGTTTCGGTGAAAAAAACAATTTTTTCAGTAAATTTCAACACTTTGTAGCTCCGTAACAAAGCTTTCGCGCACCTAAGCTTAAATAAACTTTTTTCCTTAAAATTGCATGTCGATTCATCCCTTCAAGTTGTGACACCCTGTATATCCCGCTAATAAAGAGCTTATACTGTACGTGGAAATCAACAGAATCGCTCATTCAAAATCCCCAAAATATTTTTCGAGGAAAACCACTAAACTCCTGACCTTGTCCCGAATTCGTATTGTGAAATCCCAGAAAAATGAATGAAACCTCTTGTGTGATTAACCTCATAATTCTTAGTCAACATGTCTTAGAAATCTCGTATAACAATTCAACGTTATTCCTGTTTTCGACACTGTTGAAACCACATTATTGATAATTCCCTTCCCGGCTTTGTCATTTCGTTCTACTCTTGATAGAATACTGTCGAAATTATCGATAATCTCCCTAAAATCCAACGTAGTTGTGGTTTTTCTGTTATCCCTAACCGATTGCATAAGTAGATTTATCGGACATATCGCAATTCGGAGATGAATGAGTAAACGAAATAAGGACACTGGGTCTTGTATGGCCACTTCTAGGTTTATTGTTTTTTTTTAATAATAAAGAAGAAACAAACTAGTTTTGGTGCTTATTCAGTAGAATGGCTATTTATCTTTACAATAAAGGCAAGAAGATACAAAGACACTAAAAGATAAATAGTACAGTGCCTTCTGTTAAAAAAATATTAGGAATTCAATACACACAACCAAATTTATATGGAATCATTCAGTATTTCACATTATTGATTGTTTTTGACCATGAATCTTTGACTACTTGAGAAGAATGAAGTTTTATGTTGTAAAAAAATTGGATAGTATGATAAAAAATTATCTAATTATCACCACATGTTCGGCATATTGTACTCAGTCGTCAATGAGATTTGAAACTATGAACTTCGAAATTCAAAGAAGCCTATAATCATAATTGAAAATGCCTTACGTTGGATTGTCCGATGTGCAGAGGGGTCGAATGATTGCTCTCGTTGAGTGACACAGAGGGATATGGCGGCAATGATGGAGGAATCACAGGGGGTGATTTCAAAAAACTACGCCCGATACGTGGAGCTACAATATCCGCAAAATAGTTCTAGAAGAAGTCGTAGGAAGATCACTTCAGAAGAACAAGACCGCTTTTTCTGCCAAATTGCATACCAAAGGCAATTTCTGGAAGCAACAAGCATCAGTGTATCAGTCGAAACGATACGTCAAAGACTTCGTTCAAGTGGTTTATACAGCAGAAGGCCATAAAGAGTTTCAGAGCTAATCAGACAACAAAAAATTAACAGGCTTAATTGGTGTATCGAGCACCAAAATTGGAATATGATAATTGGCGAAATGTTCTTTTTTCGGATGAGACCAGAATTGGTGTTCTATCAGAATCCTGCGTATTCGGGTTTTAAGGGGTCGTGGAAGACAAGCTAGACTCCGAGCAGCAAGACAGGCGATTTGATTTCGTTTGCTGCGAGTGTATCGGCTAGAAATTACGTGGACCTTGTGCTGGAGCTCATAGTGAGACTCTGGCGAGGTGCCCAAGGTGAGAATATCACTTTTATGGAAAATAATGCTCCTCCGCATACCTGCAACCTCGTGCGACATTATCTAGAAACAGAGGGAATCGCTATTTTGGACTTGCCAACTTGCTCTCCAGACCTAAATCCTATTGAAAATTCATGGGATAATCTCAAAAGGAAAATTAGATCCCGCTAGGGTAATCCAAGAACCCCACAACATTTCATCTAAGCCGCCACAGAAAAGAGGCAGAATATCACCCCATCTTCTTCTTCAAGTGCCATCTCCGAGTCGAAAGTTGGCAATCATCATCGCTATTTTTACTTTGGAAGCGGCCGATTTGAAAAGTTGGTTCGAAGTGCATCCAAACCACTCTCTCAGGTTCCTCAGCCTTGAGATTCTTCTCCTTCCTATACTTCGTTTTCCCTGTATTTTGCCTTGGATAATCAGCTGTAGGAATTTATATTTTTCACCTCTCATAATATGGCCCAGATATTCCAATTTACGTTTCTTGAGTGTGTTAGCAACCTCTCTTTCCCTCACTATGCGTCTCTGAACTTCTGCATTTGTTACTCGATCCATCCATGATATTCTAAGAATCCTCCTATACAACCACATTTCAAATGCTTCAATCTTTTTAAGAATTGCGGCATTCACTGTCCATGCTTCCGCTCCATAAAGGAGAGTAGAGAAAACATAACATTTAGCTAAACGATGTTTTAATGCCATACTTAGATCTTTACTACGAAAAACTTTGCCCATTTTTATGAAGTTGGCTCGGGCTTTTTCTATTCTTATTCTTATTTCTTGGGTGTATTAATTTGTGCTGTTCACCATTGCTCCAAGGTAAGTATATTGCTCCACTCTTTCTACATTTCTGCCGTTTATAGTTAGACTAACATTTACTGGATTGTTCTTTGAGATTACCATGAATTTTGTCTTTTTATGTTTAGTGATAACCCATATTCCTCACTGTAAGTAGATACTCTGGTCATTAGTCTCTGCAGAGCTTCGATACTCTCCGCTAAGATTACTGTGTCGTCCGCATATCTTATGTTGTTTACCCGTGTTCCACCAACTGTTATCCCACATTCTTCGTTTTCCAGAGCTTTCTTAAGTATTTCTTCAGCATATGCATTGAAGAGAGTCGGCGATAGAACGCATCCCTGTCTTACCCCTCGTTGTATTTCAATTTCTTCTGATGTATGGTTGTCCATGCATATTATAGCTTTTTGCTTATAATAGAGATTAGTGATGATCTGTACGTCTCTACTATCTAGATGTTTTGATTTAAGGATGTCTATCAGTTGATCATGACGAACCTTGTCGAAAAAAATCCAAATTGAGTATCGCTTATATCCATGTCAAGTATATGGTATATTCGATTGTAGATAACCTTGAGGAGCAGTTTGAGAGTGTGTGACATCAGACTGATTGTACGATGATCATTACATTCTCTAGCATGTGTTTTTTTTGGTAAGCAGATGAAAGTAGATACTAACCATTCTCTTGGAATATTTCCAGTTCTGTATACTTTATTGAATATATTGACTAAGAGACCGATATGATTGTCGTCAATTAATTTGAGTATATCACTTGCCAATTGATCTGGTCCGGGGCTTTTCCCATTTTTCATGTTCTTTAATGCATGTTTCACCTCTTCTTTAGTAATATCTGGGCCTATCTCTTCACGGTATGTGTTAATTTCTTCTGGTTCAGTTCTGTTATCCATAAATAATTCTTCTGTGTATTCCTATCATCTTTGTAGTTTATCTGCTGTATTCATTAAGATCTTACCCTCCTTATTTACAAGAATAGTGCTTGGATTCTTTCTCTGTGTGTCTGCAAGCTCTTTCACATTTTTGTGTAGGTTGTACATGTCATATTTTCTGTCTAAGTCCTCAATTTCTTTGCATCTGTCCTCGTAATACTTTTCTTTTGCTTGACGAATCTTCACTCTAATTTCCTTTTGTAGTTGTTTGTTCTTTTGAGTGTTCTGACTTTTATAAAGTCTTCTCTCGTTCATCATTTTTAATATTTCTTCAGTCATCCAGTCATGTTTCTTCTCTTTATCTTCAGTTAGAATCTCTGTACAAGGGTTAATTATATTTCTTTTTAATTCCTCCCATTCTTCGTTTATATTTTCGTGATCTATTTGTATTCTATTTAAGTTTTCATAGATCCTGTTCTGGACTTGCTCTCTTATGTTTGGCACTTGTAGTTTTGTTGTGTTGATCTTTGGTGTAGCTTTTGGTTTTTTAAGAATTTTAGTTTCAGCTTCAGAGTGGCAACCAACGGATTGTGGTCCGAAAAAACGTCGGCACCAGGATATGCTTTTACCGACTGAATAGCATTCCTGTATCTCTCATTAACGAGAATGAAATCAATTTGATTTCTAACGATCTTATCATTAAGTCCATCTAAAGGAGCGCGCCATGTATAAAGTCTTCTCTTCGGCCCATAGGAGGTCGAAAACCTAACCCAAAGCATGCCTAGACGGATTCAGGCTTGTCTCAGGGAAGAGGAGCTGATACAAACTACTGAGATCGAGAAAACAATTTTCAATTTTTTTACTACATGCATGAAGAGTCTCTTAATTTCTTTAATTTTTTTCCTTCTCAAAATAAACCTTAATTTATTTCCAGTTCAATTGAAATATCTCAGAGGAATTAATTCCAACAATCCTTCGAATTTTCCAAAATCCCTGAAGTAATATTCAAAATATCAAGTGATTCCATATAAATGAGATAGAAAACACAAGGTTTAACTTTAATCTACACTAAAGTATAGATTAAAGTTAAAACTTGTGTTTTTATCTCATTTATATCATGGATCTACATCAAGTAACGGCCTCCACAATTCAAAAGATCCCATATAAATTTGGTTGAGTGTATTTAAAATATATGCTTAAAAAGATTGTCAAAGTTTTTGTTGTTGCTAAGTTGGTACAATTGTTTTCTATAATGGCACGGAGTTTGAACGCGATCTGTCTTTCGGTTTGTTTGCAGTGCTCGATTTTATCACTTCTCACAAGAGTGTTTTGCAATTTTTACAATGGATAAAAATATCGAACAAAGAATTTGTCTCAAATTCTGTATTGCGAATGAAATTTCTTATGACGAATCTGGTGAATCGACTTCATCAAAAACTCGTGCATATGAATGGTAAAGAGCATTTAGCAGCAGCAGTTTTGTTCAAAATGAAGGCCATTTTAAACATATTATGTAAAAAATGCAAATGTTTCGTTGTCGATATTAAGTTTGAAGTATGAATTAATGTGATATTATAAACTCGATTTTGTTGCTCAACAAATATTGGATGGTTACGATTCATGACTATTAAACACAGAAGTGATTTCATCTAATTCGTTTTTTTGTTTTGAAGCAACAATCGTTTCAGATAGAAATTGGAGAGAAAAATTGGTGAATTTTTTGAAATTCAATGAAGATTAGCTAAATCTTTCAATATCTTCGAAACCGTAGAAAGAAGATATAGAGAACCAACTTCAAAGATTGTTTTCAAACACCCTTATAACATAGATCGACAAAATGTCATATGTTCGAGCAACAACAATTTCAAATCAGATAAAAAACACAAGGTTTAACTTTAATCTACACTTTATTTGAAAAAATTCGACGACGTTTCGCTGACACAGCAGCTTTATCAAGAATGAAAAACAGAATGAAGAGTATGGTATTATAAACAAATCGTAGAACAAGTTGGATGAATAACAGGAAAATCCACACCGAGCCATTGTACAGTTAGTATGAAAGGTAATAAAAACTAATTAAACAAGCTAAGTAGGGGTGAGTAATTCACATCTACCTGTTCATTCAAAAGCTTATCCGAATGTTTGTATCTATTTATTTCTAATGCTTCTAGGAGATCTAATTTTGAACTTTTGATTTTATATGTAATATGTCAAAGTTTTATTAAATGAATGGTTTTCTTTTATTAGGTGGTTTGAATAATTTGAATCAGATTTATTTTTATCGAAGCTACGTTTATGTTCAGATGTTCTTATGCCAAAACTCCTATAGGTCCTACCGATATAAATTTTATCACAAGAACCGCAAATGAGTTTATAGATTCCTGATTTACTTGATTTTTCAACACGAGATTTATTATTTTTAATATGTTAACCTAAGTTATTAGAAGTTTTGAAAGTTATATATTTGTACTTGCAGAACCGCACTGCGGTTCTACGAGTACAAATATTAAATCCTTCTCGTCAAACAAAATCTTAATATAACTTCTGTTTTTCATTCTTGATAAAGCTAAACATGTAAAAGCGAAACGTCGTCGAATTTTTTCAAATAAAGTGTAGATTAAAGTTAAACCTTGTGTTTTTTATCTCATTTATATCATGGATCTACATCAAGTAACGGCCTCCACAATTCAAAACAACAATTACTATCACTATAGCTGTACATATAAACCTTTGAAAGCAATATTGAGGACTTTTTTTTTCAAAAATCCTCAAATTTCAGAAAATGTTAAATATTCGGAAACTACACACAATCGAATTTTAATGGAACCACCCGGTATTTCACATTATTGATTGTTTTTAACCATGGATCTTCGACTACTTGTGAAGAATGACGTTTTTGTTGTAAAAAACTGGATAGTTTGATGAAAAATGTTGAATTATTACAGCATGTTTGGGTTATTGTACTCAATCGTCACTTAGCTGTTATTTCGGGCAATAATTCTTGAAACCTTTCTAGGAATATTCCGCGACTCAACAACCTGACGTCCGTGTGAAGACATAACTCAGTATATTCAGCTGTTGGGGAAAATTCAGTTTGATACTGAACACCTGTCTTTACGATTGAACTTGAAAGAGAAAAAAAAAATTTAAAAACAAAAAAAATTTGATTATGAACTGATGGACTGTAAGAATTAATTAAAATAGGCCGAATCCCAACACAGTTAAGAAAGGATAAATGAACTCAAGAAAGTAACAATATTTTCTTACCTGATAAGCAGAAAATAGATGGAAATGGATCTTGTAGTAGTACTCACCTACCTTCCGACCCCTATCTTCTTCTTCCAACCACAACTTGAAGAGCCGCCGTTGCAAGCTACATGCACGGATGGAGTTCACAATTTTTGTTGCAATGCCATAATTTCCTCCGTGTTCAAAACTTTTGAACATAAAACTTGTTGATGTAAAATGGAATGGAATGAAAAAAATGAAGGGAAATCTTCATTAGCTCGACACAATGCCACAAAACCGTTTTTGTGTTCAGACATTTGCTGGTACTCCATCGGTTGTAATGCACACTAATTTATATATTGGTAGCTTGTAGTTTTTAAAAAAATTGGAGAAAACGTCATATATATCTTCGCCACGGGTCTTCCCTTCAGATGAATGATTGTCAAAAATTCTTCCTTAGCCAACATGTCATTGAATAGCATCCGAATAAAAATACACAGCTGGGCAGTGTCTGTCATATCGGTGGATTCGTCGAACTGTAAAGAAAAGTATTTACATTTCATGATATCATGTTTTAGTTTATCTGCCAAGTCCTGACTCATGACTTCAATACGCCTTGTGACATTCGGACGAGATCACTGAAGTTCTCTAATAGCAGACGTGATTTCTGTTCTATTCTTAAAATCTCCAAATAAAGTCTCACCCACTTCTATAAATGCTTCCTTCACAGCCGATCCTTGTTCGAATGGTTTCTTGTGTTTCGCCAATATATGAGATATTTTGAATGACCTGATCGTAGCAGCTTCTGATTGCTGGCTAGTCTAGTGAACATGGTTTGTTATTTTTTCAAACAAGATATCAAATCACGTACTTTTCGTTTACTCAGTTCACACTGTGGCGGAAAATCCTTTTCATTGTTTTTATGAACCGTTTTATGATGCCTCTCTAAGGTTAGGTATTGCAACTGACGTACGACAAATAAGACAAATGCGCTTATTCTTCACCATACAAAAGAAAAATTCTTCGTCCCAATCGCTATTAAAATGATACGTTTTAGATTTCTTCGATTCACTCATTTTGTACTATTTAATAATAAACTTTGTATCTACGTAGTATTGCCTTCAAGTTACAATTCAGAATGACTCCAATTCTTGCAGGCGTAACATTTATATCGGCGTGAACGAAAGTCTCGAATGTTCCCGTCAAACGCGCCGCTCGAAATTTCTAGAAAAGCGACAAGAATACAGAACGTGGCTTTTCTTTGACAAGTACCGCGCGTTCCTTTGATAAAGCCGCTTTTTGCCGCTAGCAGAGTTTTAATTTATTACTTAGTAGATATTTCTAGTTTAGTAACCCACTTATTTTTTGTTTATTCTCTAGATCTACTCAAAAAGAACTTGCGATCGACTGTTTGAGCCATCCTGATATAGGGTATACCATTTAATAAAAATGGTGGAATGAGATTCGAATGAGCCCCTACTTCAAAAATCGTTTTCGGACACCCTATGTTACATAAATCAACAACAAATGTGTCATTAGTTCAAGCAACAATAATTACTATAACAATACTTGTATATCGAAAGCTTTGCAATCAATATTAAGGGCTCGAATTTTTTAGTTTGAAATCCCCAAATTTCAGAGAATGTCAAATATTCGGTAACTATTTAAGATAGCTATAGGGAATTTCGAACAAACCCACCTTCATTCTTTCTCACAAAGTCAAAATCAAACAAAATATAGGGTGACTCATTCAAAAAATCATAACTTTGGTATCTTACTTTATTAGCACCCCGTATAGTCCGAAAAATTTCAGTTTGTAGTAACTATAGCACTACATATTACTGCGCAAATAAAAATTTCAAAATCGGATGTAAAATACCCTTCGTCGCAAATGTGTGGTGCCACCCGGTATATTGAGATCAAATGCATTTTTTATAGAACTTCCATTTTTTGAACTAATTGTTTTTTCTTTGATGAGGTTGTTCATGAATATTTAGCTTAAAAAACTCTCTAAACAACTCATAAAATAATTGATGGATACCTCTCTGAGGAACTGAGGGATATTCGTGATCAGCTGAATATGGTTTCAGAGCTTTTTGAAAGATATACAACAGATAATCTTAGGCTCTTGAGTACTCGGCTTAGGGTGAGATACAAATTGGAAGTAAATCAGGCAAAAATTAAATATACTGATAATAAAATTCTTAATTCTTCCAACAAAGCTAAAACTATTTGGGGTTTAATTAATTCTAAAAGAAATATTACCAAGTAAAAACAAAATCTAGTATCAAAGCTGATGAGTACAACAGCTATTTTACATCTGTACCACATGAAATTTTAAACTCAATTGCCCCAAACAACCTGATTAGTAGTGATCTGTTTTCAAAAGAAATTATCACTAATACAAAGTTCTCATTCAGGAAGTAAGCTTTGATACTGTGAGAGATACAATAAGATATTTGAAAAATACCAGAGATTACTCTATACCATATTAAGAAAAAGTATAAATTACGTTACTAAAGCAACAAAACAACGAAAAACAAAAAAGCTGTTGGAGAAGATAATATCCCAATTGAAATTATAAGGATAATTTCAGACGAACACATAGATGTTATGGAGAACTCATTTAATAAAATATACGAAACTGGAATAATACCAAAAGACTGGCTGACATCGGTGTTTATACCACTACCAAAGAAGAAGAACTCCAGGAAATGTGAAGAATATAGGATCATTAGTCTAATGAATCATATACTGAAATTGTTCCTCCGAATAATACACAATAGAATTTATAACAAATTGGACGAACACAATTTGGCTTCAAGAATGGCTTTGGAACAAGAGAGGCACTTTTTTCAATACGTGTGCTTGTTGAAAGATGTAGGGATGTAGACTCTGATGTATATCTGTATTTCATAGACTTTCAAAAGGCTTTCGACCTGATGAAACACGATAAACTAATAGAAATTCTCAGGTCTTGTAACATAGACGACAAAGACTTGAGAATCATATCAAACCTTTACCAAGACCAAAAGGCTAAAATTAGAATCAATGGAGAGACATCTGAAGACATTAACATGGAGAAAGGAGTAGGGCAAGGATGTGTTCTTTCCCCGTTGTTGTTTAACTTTTTTTCGGAAGAGTTATTTAGGAAGGTACTACAGGATACCTCGTATGGCATAATAATAAATGGACAATGCATTAACAACTTGCGATACGCAGATGACACGGTTATTCTAGCAGATAGCGCTGAAGCACTACAACGCCTAATGAACCGAGTGATGATAACATGTAAAGAATTTGGAATGAAACTAAATACAAAGAAAACAAAAACGATGGCTATCAGCAAACACCAAAACAGAAAGGTCGGAATTAGGGTCAACGGAACAGAATTAGAACAAGTAACAAAAATAACATACCTAGGAAGTAGCCTTGATGAAACTTGGGATCACTCACTAGAGATAAAAACACGTCTGGAAAAAGCACGAGCTATATTTTATAAAATGCAAAAATTACTATGCAACTGCCAATTAAATATCTCATTAAGAGTTCGAATACTGAAATGCTACGTTTTCTTCACCGTGCTATATGGCGTTGAAGCATGGACAATGACGGAAACAACACAAAAAAGAATAGAATCGTTCGAACTTTGGTGCTACCGTAGAATGCTCAGAATATCTTACATGAGTCATACGACAAACGAAGAAGTTATACAGAGGATGAGAAAGGATCGAGAACTTGTGCAGATAATAAAAGAAAGAAAGACGCAATATTTCGGTCACATTATGAGAAACCAAAAGTACGAACTGCTTCAACTTATCATCGAAGGAAAAATCAATGGCAAAAGGGGACCGGGAAGAAGACGCAACTCCTGGCTTAAGAACTTACGTCAATGGACTAATATGAGCTCTATAGAATTGTTCAGAGCTGCAACAAATAAAATAAGATGGGCAAATGTAATCGCCAACGTCCTTAAGGATAAGTCACCGTAACAAGAGAAGATAAATTACATCTCAGTGTTGATAAACAGATGTATTGCACAAGAAGTTTTTCCTGAATGCCTGAAGATTTCAAAGACACTTCCTCTACACAAGAAAGGTGACGTAAATGATGTAGCCAATTACAGGCCGATTTCTCTTGTGCCTATTTTTTCGAAAATTTTAGAGAAAATTATGTTCAATCAGATTCTGGGTACCTCGAGATCAATAGTCTGTTTTTCAATGTACAGTATGGTTTTAGGAAGAACCGCGCAACCACTGATGCTGTTATCGAATTTATAAACAATACCCTTGATTGTTTGGAGAAGGGGTTGTACTCGCTGTCCCTTTTTCTGGATTTGTCCACGGCGTTCGACTGTGTCTCTCATTCAAATCTTTTGTGAAAGCTGGGTCGTTATGGTTTTGATGATGACAGTGGTAAATTTGTACATTCTTTTTTATCACAGAGGTCACAGGTAGTGTTCACGAATGGCAGTTGGTCGGATAGAGAGCCTGTTACTTTGGGGGTACCTCAAAGTTCAATTATAGGGCCTTTATTATTTATAATATTCATTAAAGATTTTCCTCGTTATCCGGTAAATTGTCAGTGTGTACTATTTGTTGATGACACCACTGTCTCTGTTGGCTGTGGCGACCTTGGGGAAGCGGAGAAGATGTTTGGGACACCACAGTCTAGGGTTTTGGAGTGGTTTTTGGGAAATGGCTTGCGCGTGAAAAACGACAAGACTGAGAATATGATTTTTGGACTCAGACATGGTGTTGAGACCTCAAGTGTTAAATTTCTGGGTATTTACTTGGATACAAAGATGTTCACTTTGATCAGTTGGCCAAGAAGCTCAGTGGAAATATTTTTATCTTGAGAAACCTTGCCACCTCTGTGTCAGATCATATTTTAACAGTAGCGTATCATGGTCTTTGCGAATCTCACTCAAAGTATTGCTTAATAGCGTGGAGAGACTGAAGTGAATTTTCCAGAATATTCACATTACAACGACGTGCAATCAGGATTGTTGACAATCTTAAATATAGAGAATGTTGTTACAACTCTTTTGTCAAGTTGGAAGTTATGACTCTCCCTTGTCTAAATGAGATAAAAACACAAGGTTTAACTTTAATCTACACTTTATTTGAAAAAATTCGACAACGTTTCGCTGACACAGCAGCTTTATCAAGAATGAAAAACAGAATGAAGAGTATGGTATTATAAACAAATCGTAGAACAAGTTGGATGAATAACAGGAAAATCCACACCGAGCCATTGTACAGTTAGTATGAAAGGTAATAAAAACTAATTAAACAAGTTAAGTAGGGTGAATAATTCACATCTACCTGCTCATTCAAAAGCTTCTCCGAATGTTTGTATCTATTTATTTCTAATGCTTCTAGGAGATCTAATTTTAAACCTTTTGATTCTATATGTAATATGTCAAAGTTTTTATTGAATGAATGGTTTTCTTTTATTAAGTAGTTTGAATAATTTGAATCAGATTTATTTTTATCGAAGCTACGTTTATGTTCAGATGTTCTTATGCCAAAACTCCTATAGGCCCTACCGATATAAATTTTATCACAAGAACCGCAATTGAGTTTATAGATTCCTGATTTACTTGATTTTTCAACACGAGATTTATTATTTTTAATATGTTTACCTAAGTTATTAGAAGTTTTGAAAGTTATAGTAAGATTTTGTTTGACGAGAAAGGATTTAATATTTGTACTTGCAGAACCGCAGAATGTTAAACTGTTGAATATTTTATAGTCTTTATGAATAGGATATACTTCATTTATTGCTTTCTGATACAGTTTTTACGAATGATTAGATCTATCATATCCGGATTATATGAATTATTAATGGCTATCTGTTCGATAATTATAATCTTCTACTGATAAAGGTAAATTGAGTAACCGATGTACCATGCTGTTTAAAGCTGCAACTTTGTGTTGAATTGGATGTAATGAGTAGTTATGTATAATTGTATCAGAATGTGTTGGTTTACGAAAAACCGAAAAACATGATTATTATTTCGTTTAGTGATTTTCAAGTCCAAAAATTAATGGAATCGTTCTGTTCAATTTCTATCGTGAATTTAATGTTCAAATGGATGGAATTAATGAAATTAAGAAATAAGTCTAATTGACGAGTAGTTCCAATGAAACATACTAAGATGTCGTCAACATATCTATACCAATAAAGAAATTTGGAAATGAGTGGATGTGTATGAATTTTCTGTTCAATATTATTCGTAAAATCTCTGCTAAAAGTGGACTCAAAAGATTTCCCATGATCAAACCATTTTCACTACTGTAATAAATGTTGTTGAAAGAAAAATAATTTTGTTCAATGCAAACGTCCAACAGATTCAATATTTCTGATTTAATTATGTGGTTAACATGATTCGAATTCAACATGTTTTCGATTAATATTTTGACATCACCTGGAGGAACACTGGGGTATAAATTCTCAACATCAAACGAAATAAGTTTTGCGTTAGGTGATAGGTTAACGTTTTTATGTTATTTATCAATTCGAAAGAATTTTTATAGAAAATTTTGATTTGAATGAACAATAATTTTAATGATATCCATAAGGTAATGCGACAATTTCACGGCTGGGGCTGTAACGTATGATACGACTGGTCTAACGGGGTTATTTACTTTATGCAATTTAATGAGTGAATATAATTGAGGTGGTAGAGGGTTTGGTAAAATTAATTTGTATTTATCTATTGCTTTAATTAAAGATTTTGCGTCATTTATTGCAATTTTAATATTTTTCTGGAATGTAATAGTTGGATCTTTGTTTAAAATTGTATAGTTTCCGGACGAAATGAAATTTAGAGTTTTAAATAGGTAGTCATTTTTATTTAACTCAATAACAGTATTACCCTTATCTGCTTTTGTAAAAATAACTTCATTTAGTTGTGATTTTTGTTTGATGGCCTTTAAAATAGTCCCTTGTTTCTTTATTTTTGAGTGCCTTGTATATGCACACAAACATTTGTAAACCCTAGAGATGAATAGTGATCATCATAATTATGACACTAGACAAAATCAGACATTCATATTCCTTTTCTCAGATTGATTAATCGCAGAATGGCCCAAATTATTTGTCACTTAAATTTTATAATAAATTGCCTTCAAGCTTTAGAAACTTGCCTCTAGAAAATTATAAGGTTGAAATACGAAAATTTTATTGAAATATCCTTATTATGATGCTAACGATTTTTAAAATGTGATTTGTCTAGTGTTTATACTATAGGTCTGTGATTTTCTACTAGTTTCCTAACTTCAAGAATATTTGAAATGACTTCTTTGTAATTTCCTACTGAAAATAACGTGTGCACATACATACATTGTATATTGTCACTAAAATAAATATTCTATTCTATTCTATTCTCTCCTACACATCCCCAATACAACGTATCTAAATCATCCTTTATTATCAATGTATTTCCAGTGGCACGATAGCTCAAGATTACTCGACTTTCTGGGTTGGAGTGGAATCCGGACAAGTAAACGTTCGGAGGAGTCTAGTCGACGATCCTGCTCCGAGTCTACCCAGTTCACCCTTTTCCAGTACGCCACCTACGTTCGAGAGACCAAACTATCACGAAGCCGCCATGGATTTCGATCCTTTCTATACAGGTATGATATTCTCATCGTTGAATTTGAATGGGTGATAATGTATAATTTTTCAGGCTGCACCTCAACAAAATTATGCTTTGGTAGCCCGGATGGATGTGTAAGAACGAAGAGCTGCCAAGCGGCAGTTGCTATTTCTGTAGCGGGAGACAAGGTCGACTTCGAACTTAAAGCAACTCAAAACGCCGCCTGGGTGGGTGTTGGTTTATCAGACGATGAGAAAATGGGCGACGATTCTGTGATAGAATGTGCTAAAAATGGAAATCAGCTTGGTGCCTATCTAAGTTGGACAGAAGGCAAACCTAATTACGGTGCCACCAGGTTGAAGAATGTAAGTAAAGTACCAGTTGAGCTTCCTATAAATTTCCAATATTACCTACTTTGTAGCAACTAGGTATTCGTTTGATGAACCAAAGCATCATAGACGACACCATCTACTGCAGGGTCAGAAGAGACGTGATGACAGCTGTGAATGGTAAAGTCTTCGATTTGGGACGTAACAAATATCATTTACTCATCGCTTCTGGTTCGAGAGTATCACGTAAGTCTTTATTTTAATCATCATCATCATCCTCCAGCCGCTATGCCTACTGCTGGACGTAGGTCTCCATTTAGCGCCTCCACTGTGTCCTATCTTGGGCTTCTCTCATCCAATGACCGGTGACTCTTTTAATGCCATCGCTCCAGCGAGTTGGCGGTTTTTCTCTTCTTGGTCGCCAGTTCAATATTTCTATAGACCATCTTTTGTCTTTGATCCGTGCAACAGCAATGTAATTCGTTCTATGACGTCGTCAACTTTTGTTCTTCTTCTTATCTCTATGTTTCTCACCCTATCTTGAAGTTTAATTCCCAGCATGGCCCTATCCGTTTTCCGTTGGGTTAACTCCAATTTGTGAACAGTAGTTCTGGTCAATGAGAGAGTTTCCGCTCAGTACCGGTAGAACATGTTCGTTAAGCAGTTTCCTTTTCAGGCTAGTTGGTATGTCACTGCTGAATAGGTCTCGAAGTTTTCCATATGCTGTCCAGTCCAACCCTATTATTCTATTCATTTCATGTGTCTGATTGTCTCTGCATGTTTTCAATTCGTGCTCTAAGTACTTGTACTCGCTAACCTCTACAATGACGTAGCTGTCTAGAGTGATGGTTCCTCCAAGTACTAGGTTCGTCATGATTTTCGTTTTTTGTTTGTTCATGCAGAGCCCTACTTTACCATCTCTTCATTCAGTTCTTTTATCATCACACCAGTCTCCTATAAATTTGAATTGTGGAGGCCGTTACTTGATGTAGATCCATGATATAAATGAGATAAAAACACAAGGTTTAACTTTAATCTACACTTTATTTGAAAAAATTCGACGACGTTTCGCTGACTCAGCAGCTTTATCAAGAATGAAAAATAGAATGAAGAGTATGGTATTATAAACAAATCGTAGAATAAGTTGGATGAATAACAGGAAAATCCACACCGAGCCATTGTACAGTTAGTATGAAAGGTAATAAAAACTAATTAAACAAGTTAAGTAGGGGTGAGTAATTCAAATCTACCTGTTCATTCAAAAGCTTGTCCGAATGTTTGTATCTATTTATTTCTAATGCTTCTAGGAGATCTAATTTTGAACTTTTGATTTTATATGTAATATGTCAAAGTTTTTATTGAATGAATGGTTTTCTTTTATTAGGTGGTTTGAATAATTTGAATCAGATTTATTTTATCGAAGCTACGTTTATGTTCAGATGTTCTTATGCCAAAACTCCTATAGGTCCTACCGATATAAATTTTATCACAAGAACCGCAATTCAGTTTATAGATTCCTGATTTACTTGATTTTTCAACACGAGATTTATTATTTTTAATATGTTTACCTAAGTTATTAGAAGTTTTGAAAGCTATATTAAGATTTTGTTTGACGAGAAAGGATTTAATATTTGTACTTGCAGAACCGCAGAATGTTAAACTGTTGAATATGTTATAGTCTTTATGAATAGGATATACTTCATTTATTGCTTTCTGATACAGTTTTTACGAATGATTAGATCTATCATATCCGGATTATATGAATTATTAATGGCTATCTGTTTGATGATGTTTAACTCTTTATTGTAATCTTCTACTGATAAAGGTAAATTGAGTAACCGATGTACCATGCTGTTTAAAGCTGCAACTTTGTGTTGAATTGGATGTAATGAGTAGTTATGTATCAGTATGTGTTGGTTTACGAAAGACCGAAAAAACATGATTATTATTTTGTTTAGTGATTTTAAGTCCAAAAATTTATGGAATCGAGTAAAGAACAAAATATTTTAAAGGCCATCAAACAAAAATCTCAAATAAATGAAGTTATTTTTACAAAAGCAGATAAGGGTAATACTGTTATTGCGTTAAATAAAATGACTACCTATTTAAAACTCTAAATTTCATTTCGTCCGGAAACTATACAATTTTAAACAATGATCCAACTATTAAATTCCAGAAAATATTAAAATTGCAATAAATGACGCAAAATCTTTAATTAAAGCAATAGATAAATACAAATTAATTTTACCAAACCCTCAACCACCTCAACTGTATTCACTCATTAAATTGCATAAAGTAAATAACCCTGTTAGACCAGTCGTATCTTACTTTACAGCCCCAGCCGTGAAATTGTCGCATTACCTTATAGATATCATTAAAAATTATTGTTCATTCAAATCAAAAATTTTCTATAAAAATTCTTTCGAATTGATAAATAACATAAAAACGTTAACCTACCACCTAACGCAAAACTTATTTCGTTTGATGTTGAGAATTTATACCCAAGTGTTCCTCCAGGTGATGTCAAAATATTAATCGAAAACATGTTGAATTCGAATCATGTTAACCACATAATTAAATCAGAAATATTGAATCTGTTGGACGTTTGCATTGAACAAAATTATTTTTCTTTCAACAACATTTATTACAGTAGTGAAAATGGTTTGATCATGGGAAATCCTTTGAGTCCACTTTTAGCAGAGATTTTATGAATAATATTGAACAGAAAATTCATACACATCCACTCATTTCCAAATTTCTTTATTGGTATAGATATGTTGACGACATCTTAGTATGTTTCATTGAACTACTCGTCAATTAGACTTATTTGTTAATTTCATTAATTCCATCCATTTGAACATTAAATTCACGATAGAAATTGAACAGAACGATTCCATAAATTTTTGGACTTAAAATCACTAAACAAAATAATAATCATGTTTTTCGGTCTTTCGTAAACCAACACTTACTGATACAATTATACATAACTACTCATTACATCCAATTCAACACAAAGTTGCAGCTTTAAACAGCATGGTACATCGGTTGCTCAATTTACCTTTATCAGTAGAAGATTATAATAAAGAGTTAAACATCATCAAACAGATAGCCATTAATAATTCATATAATCCGGATATGATAGATCTAATCATTCGTAAAAAACTGTATCAGAAAGCAATTAATGAAGTATATCCTATTCATAAAGACTATAACATATTCAACAGTTTAACATTCTGCGGTTCAGCAAGTACAAATATTAAATCCTTTCTCGTCAAACAAAATCTTAATATAGCTTTCAAAACTTCTAATAACTTAGGTAAACATATTAAAAATAATAAATCTCGTGTTGAAAAATCAAGTAAATCAGAATCTATAAACTCAATTGCGGTTCTTGTGATAAAATTTATATCGGTAGGACCTATAGGAGTTTTGGCATAAGAACATCTGAACATAAACGTAGCTTCGATAAAATAAATCTGATTCAAATTATTCAAACCACCTTATAAAAGAAAACCATTCATTCAATAAAAACTTTGACATATTACATATAAAATCAAAAGTTCAAAATTAGATCTCCTAGAAGCATTAGAAATAAATAGATACAAACATTCGGACAAGCTTTTGAATGAACAGGTAGATTTGAATTACTCACCCCTACTTAACTTGTTTAATTAGTTTTTATTACCTTTCATACTAACTGTACAATGGCTCGGTGTGGATTTTCCTGTTATTCATCCAACTTGTTCTACGATTTGTTTATAATACCATACTCTTCATTCTATTTTTCATTCTTGATAAAGCTGCTGTGTCAGCGATACGTCGTCGAATTTTTTAAAATAAAGTGTAGATTAAAGTTAAACCTTGTGTTTTTATCTCATTCCTATAAATTATCCGTGATGAGTACAATGTCGTCTGCAAACCGTAAGTTGTTCAATTTTGTCCCGCCTATGTCGATTCCCTTATTATCCCAGTTGAGTTTTTGAAACCCTTATTCGAGCACTGTAGTGAAAAGTTTGGGAGACAAGGTGTCTCCCTGTCGAACACCTCCTTCTATTCGGACCTTATTACTATCTTTGTGAAGTCTTATACTTGCAGTTGAGTTGTTGTAGTATACAATATGTTATACGGTAAACGAGTATATCTATCATCTATGCGATGAAAGTCAATAAAAACGAGCATCAAAGGCCTGTTGTACTCGAGCAATAGTTTCAACGTTAGGAGATGATCGTGTGTTCCAAAACCTGATCGGAAGCATGCCTGTTCGACTGGCTGGTAAAAGGCAAGTTTTCTCTCCAATCTTTGTTAATGACCTTAGTGAACAATTTATACAAATGCGACAGCAAGCTGATTGCCATGTAGTTGTCTATATCCGTAGCATCACCTTTTTTATAAATCAGCAACATCGTTACATTATTCCACTTTTCTGGGATAGAAGCATTTCCTAAGCACAAGTTGAAAAGATCCTTGATTTTTCGTAGTAGAGTTTCCCTTCCAATTCTTATTGCCTCAATAGGTATTTGCTGCATTGCTGATTTAATTTCGTCTATTGTGATTCTGGTAGTTCCACTGACCCTTGGTTCATGATTCCACTAGCTTTTTGTGTTTGTTTCTGTGATTTTTCCAACTCTATGCTACTCTTTTACAGGTTTTCATAAAATTCCTCAACTATTCGGAGTATTTTATCTCTATTTGTAGTGGTCTGATTATTCTTATTCTTAAGTTATAGTATCTCGTTCTTACCAATACTAAGTTTTCTTTTCAGGATCTTCTTTCGTTATTCTCTATGGTGTCTTTATTGTAATTTCTTATGTCTCTTCTGGTGTTTTTTGAGATTTCTTTGCTCTGTTGGTTTATCAGTTGGGTATCAGTGTTGTCGTGTATTTGTAGGTTTTTTCGATCTTCAATCATATGTCTTGTTTGTTGGCTTATTTCACTTTCTCGTATGTGCCTTGAGCAGCATCTTCTAAGTGTTTCGATGACGAATTATGTTATTTTCTTGTTCAATTCCTCGATGTTTCCATGGCTTGTGTATTTTGATAAGACTTTGTTGATGGTTTCTTGGTATTTCTCAGAAGTTTCTGGATTGCTCCATTTTCGTATGTTCTTTGGCTGAGTCAATCTGTATCTTTCTTTCCTTATATTGATCTGGACTGTGGCTCTCACCATTCTGTGGTCAGTTCCCACATTGACTTGGTTCTTGGTTTCTTTGACCACTTCTGAAATTTCCCATTGAGACCTCTGCCTCGTCTGATCTTGTGCCTACCTTTGCGATGAAGTCTCCGCATATCACAGTGAAGTGCGAATTTGTACATTCGGTGTTATTTGAAGATCATCATTGAAGTGTTCAATATCGTCGTCCGAGCTTTGTGATGTTGGTGCATAGGCTGTATCTTGTGTTAATTTTCAGGATTAGGTACGCAACTCGTTGGGAAATATTCTTTATCATCGAAATATTATCAACATGTTTTAGTTTTATGTATGAGAAATCCAATTCCATAGCAGAGTGCGTGTCCTGATTTCAGTGTTCTCCACTCTTCTCCTTTCATCCTCACCTCGCTGAGGCCTACAATGTCCCACTTAATTTTGGATAATTCCTCTTCCAGATCTAGTATCTTGTATCTTTTAATCACCCACAAGCAATATCCAAATCATATTTTTCTTACAGCACAAGGTGTAGGGTATCACGAATTGAGTTTCCTTGCATCTGGAAGTAAACAGGCTTTGGCGGACGTATCAGAGGTAAAGGCAGCTTCCAAATCTCTAATTCGTCTTCACGGAGCCTTCATGTTGGCAGCTTGGATTGGAGCAGTTTCTGTCGGTACCTTGCTGGCGCGTTATTTTCGCCAAACTTGGGTTGGATCTTCTATTTGTGGAAAGGACGTTTGGTTTGCTGTAAGTTAAATTAAATCTAGAAAAGGTTGAGGTTATAATGATAATAAGAAATAAACTATGTAATATGCCATCACGGCGGAATCAAATAACTATTTGAAGTTAAGGTTTTAATGTGTATTTGTCTTTTAACAGTGGCATCGTATGTTGATGTTGGTTACGTGCGCCTTGACCGTAGCTGGATTCGTATTGATCTGGGTGGAATTGAAAGGTTGGTCTGCCGAGAAAAATCCTCATGCCATTCTGGGTACCATAACTACGGTTCTGTGCATTCTGCAACCTATCGGTGCCTTCTTCAGACCTCATCCAGGAGCAGCCAAAAGACCTCTCTTCAACTGGCTACATTGGCTGGGAGGAAACGTGGCCCACATTTTAGCTAGTATGTAAATTGCTCATTTCGATAGAGCCCTTTTAAATAACTTATTTTTCAGTTGTAACCATATTCTTTGCTGTACGACTGGGCAAAGCTGAACTGCCAGATTTTGTGGATTGGATCCTTGTGGGATATGTCGCGTTCCACGTTGCTATTCATCTGATACTATCGGTGAGTTACTTACTTTGATGATTTAAAGTGAAGTTCGACAAATGCTTAGCGTTGGTGTTAAGACGTCCTCATTACATTCACAAGAGCAAAAAAGCTCAATTATAGATTTAACAATTACGAACCGCATACGAATTAAAATCAACCATAATGATATGTCAAGCTCTATACGCAGAGCGCCTCTCGCATGTATCAAATGATATTCTGGTTTTTCGATCCAACCTTCATAAGCATCCTCAATAAGGCCCACACAGTAGCGCTACTGCTACCGGGATGGGGTCACACACACGATGGAAACACTGAGGGCTAACACAAACACTCTTTGTAAATGTGAACTCAAAATGAAATAAAAACACGTGGTTCGTTGGTAAACAACGGCGGTTTGGCAATATGGCGTGGGTACGGAAAGCCGGCTCGTGGTAACGCGTGCTGCAGCCGGTTTTCTGAGACAATGTGTATTCGTAGAGGTCGTTGAAGAGAAAGTCTCCAAAATGCACGGATATTTGAACCCTCGGTCCAGGTAGGCCCAGAGTACGTTCTGTGCCTACGTCGAAGGGCCTACTAGGCGATCTGTGATTAAGGAAGCGTGGTTAACACGGTAACACGCTTATTCGGAGGGGCCTAGAGCGATCTATGGTGAGATACCGTAGTGGAAACGGTAACACTACAATCTGGTCGGATGTCATGAATCGGAATAATAGACTGCAGTTTCGGTATCGCTTGACTTCGTCATTATTGTACACCCATTCACAATACCATGCCACCCACTCATCTCAATCCGTTGAAGTGCATCAAGTACATGTATATGTCAACCTAAAAAAAAATTAGTACCAACCTCACAGCAAATGATTTTAATTGATATTTCTCTACAGTGGGGGCAAAAATGTTCTTTAGATGCCGATCAATTGAACGAAATTCGGTGTGGTGGAGGTCAGATTAGCACTACATATTTTTCTCTAAATCTCACAAAAGTAGACGCGGTTTATTGCTGTATAGTAGACTATTAAACTCGTCACGTTTCGACGTATACATTTTGAACAGCAAGATTCTAAAAGAAACCTCTGATATAATTGCACCTCCACTGTGCGATCTTTTCAACTCTTATTCCAAACTTGGAGTGTTTCTTAGAGTTTTCAAGTTGAGAAAAATGTTGCCTGTTTTCAAAAAGGGTGACCCTGACAATGCCGGTAACTACAGGCCGATTTCTATGATTCCCATTTTAGGAAAATTGTTGAAATCAATTCTCAAGGATAGCTTGTCCAATTTTCTCGAAAAATATGAAATACTGTCACCTTCGCAGTTTGGTTTTATACCAGCAAAGTCGACGATAGGAGCGATCTCTAAACTCATTTCCAAGATTGTTGATGCCTTGGAGAGGCGTGATCAGGCTGCACTGCGTCTGTTAGATCTGGCCGAGGCATTTGACCTTGTGATGCACTCTATACTCTCGAGTAACTCTTATCGCTGTGGTATAATGGAAGTGCCATTTCAACTATTGTCCTCTTACTTGAGAGACAGGTATATATGCGCCTGCATGGAGGGCGCTATCGCTGATTTCCTGCCTATTACAACAGGTGTACCCCAAGGATCTGTACTTGGGCCATAACTTTTTTGATTTATACTAACAACCTACCATCTTTTCTGGAATCAGTAGGTGGCGTGCTCTTTGCGGATGACACTACCATGCTTTGTTCCAACAAAAACCCTCAAATTGCTAACAACGTGTGCGGGAATGCCAGTAATCAAGCTGAGACATGGATGACGGCGCACTCCCTTAGGATAAACAGAGAAAAGACCCAGCGACTAATAAAAACATGTAACCACAGCTCCTCGACTGGAGATACAGTCAAACTATTGGGCATTACATTGGATGATACCTTACCTGGGTATAATGAGCCTCCCATCTCTTTATGTCCATAATTCGCTCATTGACCTCCACGCTAGACAACAAGAATTCGAAACTCATAGTTGCAAAGAACACTCCTTATCTTGAATACTATAATAAGCTCCCCATTGAATGGAGACAACTGAACGCTAAGCAGTTCAAATTAAAAGTAAAGAGACTTCTGTGCGAAAAGTATCTGTACTCACCAGACGAATTTCTAAATTGATGTTTGTCCTAGTGCATCCTGTATCTGTTTTGTCACCTTGTGTTTCAAATTTTATATGTATTTGATTATATTTTTATGGAGTAAAACAGAACCAATTTGTTGTATGTAATATTTCTCTATACCCACACTTTTTGACTTGTCATAATATAACGAACGAGTTGCCCATATATCTGTTCATGCAATCAAACTGATTTCATGAAAAAATATAAATCCACCACCCGGTAATTAATACCATTGCCAGGCAATGATTATAATCAAAACATATCCTGGAATAATTATATATTAGGATAACGTTAAATGTTATGAGAATATATCAATCTACCAGAATATATACATACTATAGCATCATCAGACAATGATATCAATGTACCAACGAGTAGTGTCAGAGGCTTTCTCCCCGGAAAAATCCAGTGTACGGACCTTAGTCAAGTAACACTGAATGTTACTCATTAATAGTTTCCTTTGTGTGAAGTGGTGAACGATCGAATAGAATACTGCTCTGAATATAAATATGACAAAATTGTCAGTTAATTATATTACATTTATATAAACAAATAAATAAAATATGAAATGAGATTCTGAGCAGTATAAACTAAAGAAAACCTATGACTCTACCTCATTATTATTTTCGGAAAGAAACCTACGAAGAATATTACAAGATTTGATCACTGTTATCTTTTGTAACTGTTCAAACAAATTTTTCTTCAGACCCAAAATCTCAATACTTTTGTGAAGATTCCTAGGAATAACACCTGTTGTGGAAATAATAATCAGTAGAATAAATATTTTCTTCATTTTCCACATTTTTTAATCTCGTCGCCAAGCATCATATATTTAGAAATTTTTTCATTGTATTTATTTTGTATATTATGTGTGTCGGGTATAGCAATATCAATTATATATGTTATTTGATTTTGTTTATCATTAAGAATGATATCTGGTCTCTTGTGTTTTACAGCTCTGTTGCAAAGAATTGTTTTATCAAAATAAAGTTTATATTTGTCATTTTCACAAATAATCTCAGGTTCATATTTGTGAAATTTTTTCTTTTGGGAATTAGGTCATGTTTAATTCCTAGATTAAAATGAATAATATTAGCGACGGCATTATGTCTTTCTAAATAATCTGTTGAAGCAAGGACTGAGCAAGATGATATATATATATATATATATATATATATATATATATATATATATATATATATATATATATATATATAGTTTAACCCCGACGAGTTGCCCATATATCTGTTCATGCAATCAAACTGATTTCATGAAAAATATAAATCCACCACCCCGTAATTAATACCATTGCCAAGCAATCATTATAATCAAAATATATCCTGGAAACATTATATATTAGGATAACGTTAAGTGTTATGAGAATATATCATTCTACCAGAATATATAAGAACTATAGCATCATCAGACATGACATGACATCAATGTACCAACGGGTAGTGTCAGAGGTTTTCTCCTCGGAAAAATCCAGTGTAAGGACCTTAGTCAACTAACACTGAATGTTACGGAAGTATCTATGATTTGATGTGTTACGGGTTTTAATAATAAAACTCTAATAGAAGAATAAAAGAAAGAATAGAGGACATAAAAGAGCACTAAAAAATAAGTCCATCTCACCCGCCATTTATCTACATAAACTACATACAGGTCATACAATAGATTTCGATCTGGATGCTATTACCAGCGCCACCGGTGTAAAAACAAGGGGTGTTTTCATTATAGTGATCTACTCTTTGTTTTCATCATTTTCCGGTGGCACAGGTAGTAGCCTCTATGTCAGTTCGTTAGAGGGCGCCTATTGTATATGTTTACATATACATATGGGACACAGGGTTGAATCCAGGACTGGCTTCCATTTGATCACGAAATTGAACTCTGAATTAAGTAATGGACATAAATGATGTAGAATTTCACGCAATAGTTTCGGATATGACTGATTGAATTATCATAAAAAACAGGCAATGTAATTCGCAAATGATGTTGTAGGTATATTTTCTGGTAGTAGAACATTATTGAAACATATATATTACAAGAGTTACATAAAAAAGGACATCAAGGATTATCATCGTCGTTATCAGATTCAGACGATGAACTTGAATCATTCTCGAGATTGGCAATAATAGGATCCAGTTGTTCGTTTATTATGTGATCTAATTGCCACATTCTCGGTTCGACCTTCTCTACGACATGCTTAATGCAGTTTTGCCACTTGACAGCATCAATCCTTTCAATGGATTCGGCGAAAAGCTTCTTCATGTCTTGGAATTTGAATGATGTGTTCTTAGATGCCACATAATTCTTCATCTCAGCCCAAACCAGTTCGATGGGATTGAGCTCGCAATGATAGGGCGGGAGTCGCAACACGATTTAATTTTGTTTTCGAGCCATTTCATCTACTTTTGACTATTCGAAGAAGCTCTGCTTTAATCAAATCATCCCCGAAAGCAATACTTATGTATCATTCGAAAATCATGAATAATATATTATATTATACATGAATTATTCATGCATAATATAACTACCACTCACCTGTGGGATTCTTCAATCCAGTCGATAAACCTTCTTGGAAAGCCTGTCTGGCTATTTTGACCGATGCATCTACTCAAACACTTGATTTAGTGTGCCCAGCATTCACTCACGTTTCATCCAGGTAATAGATTTTTCTATTATCTTCGCGGTAGTTTTTAATTTGTTCAAGATAGTCTCTCCTCCACAAGACTATTTCCTCTTTCTCCAATAGTAAACCATTCCTCCCCCTCTTCTGGAATCTGAAGTTCATTTTTTTAAATATCTTACGGAATGTTCTCTTAAAATTTGGCAGATCAACATCACTGTTCACTTCATTCAATATTTTATCTATTGTAGGTAATTCATTTCTATGAAAAAACTGATGCACTTTCCTACTAATCAGATTTTTGTCGAAATCAGTAACACTATCCGCAATTTTCACCCTTTTCGGGTACGTCCTCGGTTGTGAAAAAGAATGATTCTCCTTATCTCCCTTTATGAGTCTGTAAACACTAGTTTTACTAACTCCCACAATATTTGCCAGTTGTTCGACGATTTCATTGATAGGTGCAGAATCTATTTGCATTTGTCTATTATAGACATTGAAAATGATCTGTTTTTCATTCAAAGTAAAATGACCTTTCTTAGGCCGCCTTTTCGGAGAATAATTTTCAACAGTACTTTCATCTGCAGTATCCTTAGACGACATTATACACACAATATTTACACTTTTCAACACTCGATCAATAACACCTCCAAAACAATAATGAAAATTTAATTTTCTATCCGATGGACCGAGACCATACCTGTACAGACTGCTAACATTCAGATCCCACCCCGTAAACATGATTCGGCCAATTACAGAGCTACTAAGTCTTCTGGCGCCTGCTGTATTTGTTTTGACGTGGTCTCTTTTCGGTTGCCTAGAGTATAGTGACTAAATTAAAGTTTTCGAGAAAAACGCGTTCAAAGTTGCGTTGTCTCGCGTTGCTCTGTACATATGAACAGTGTCGTATGAGGTAGAACTATAAAATACTAGCTTGAAAACTCTTTTGGGAAGGTATCAGCTGTTTACCGAGAACGAAGTACACTAAATATACGAGAGCGGATTGCTAGGTTAGTGACTTTCTGAATAAAACAATTTTTTCTCGGCAAATAAACATTTTATTTTTCTACATAATCACCTTTCAGCTTGACACATTTAATCCAGCGTTTTTCTAACTTTTTATTCCCCCCAAATAATAGGTTTTCTCAAGGCTCTCAAAATACTCGTTGGTTTCGGTAATGACCTCTTCATTCGACTCAAATATTTTACCGCCCAGCCATTTCTTTAGGTTCGGAAACAAAAAATAGTCGCAGGGGGCTAAATTTGGAGAATATGCTGGATGGGGTAGCAGTTTGTATCCCAATTCGTGGATTTTCGCCATCGTGACTAGATAAGTTTGAACACGTGCATTGTCTTTGCTTCAAGTCAAAGTCGAATCTGTTCAAACGCTCTGAATAATATTCGCCGGTGATCGTCTTACCTTTCTTGAGGTAATCGATGTGAATGACACCGCGTGCATCCCAAAAAAAACTGTG
Source organism: Cryptolaemus montrouzieri (assembly GCA_013387265.2). Classification (NCBI taxonomy): domain Eukaryota; kingdom Metazoa; phylum Arthropoda; class Insecta; order Coleoptera; family Coccinellidae; genus Cryptolaemus; species Cryptolaemus montrouzieri. The sequence goes on along the minus strand of JABFTP020000185.1, from coordinate 155,242,179 downwards.
GTCATGACCTTGTTGGCTGTCAGACTTTGTTTGGCCTTCTTTGGTCCTGTTCCGATTGTTCCTCGGTCTCTGGCGTATTGTGATGGATTCATGTTTCGTCCACAGCAACAAACGGGCTCAGAAACTCGTTCGGATTACGGGTGAACATCGCTAAACACTTTTTTGATGTGGTCACACGATTGCACTTATGGTCGAGTTTGAGCATTCGCGGCACCCATCTCATGGAGAGTTTTTTCATGACTAAATATTCGTGTAAAATATGATCTATCCGTTCAGCAGAGATACCTACAGCATGAGCCAACTCACGCACTTTCATTCTTCGTTCGTCCAATATCATTCTTATCGGCTCATCGACGAGTTGAGTCGACTTGCAGCTGATCGCAACGGTCTTTTTTGAGTGTTGGAGTCAGTTGATGTTGTGGACGTTAAGTCTCCCATTATAATCGCCTCTGTTGATGGATGCTGTATCCGGATCGTATCTACCTGATCGCTTAGATACTGAAACAATCTAGGGTAGTTCGTTAGGAGATCAATACAGTCAACAAAGAAACATGGGTTTGTGATATAAATAAATTTTGAACCGTGCCAGATCGAAGGCGTCTTCCTTCAACTTATTATTCTTTTGAAATGCGACATCCGATCTGGCAAACACACAAAGCACTCCTGTAAGGTAAAGCCTTGAGTGCAACTCATAGCCAGATGTCTATTGTTGGTATTATTTGAGTTTCCGTTACAGGTAGGACATGAGGTTAGGTGTCTTATAAGTGTATTGCACTCACATTCATGTTGGTTAGGTTCTAGTCCTCTTTTGTTGTAAAACTCAATTCTAGAGGACTATGCGTCCGCCAGAGGACCGTTGTTAGTCGTATTACCATTCAGTTCCCCTCGGGTATCCAACTGGAGAACGAGTTTACATCCGTACAATTTTGTCCCAAGGGAGCATTATGTTTTATCTGAGGAAAAAACTTTCCCACTCTGCCAATTCGAAACTTAGTCACAAATGACCAATTCATAGAGCCTACAGCATCTGAATCCTTTTTCTTAAATTACTTGAGGAAAACGAATCGATTTTTTCAGATAGGCCTGGGTGCACGGCTGAGTATTTCCATGAAATAAAATTAAAAGATGATTCGGAGTTCTGTTTGAAACAATATCCTGTTGCAATTCATCAACGAGACGTAGTTCAAAGAGAACTTGATAAAATGGAAGAGTGGGGTGTTATTAAACGTATGGCCACTCCATATATTTCTCCCATTATGCCGGTCATTGAAAAAGACAATTCTGTCAGAATCGTACTCGATGCTAGACATCTCAATCAAGTTATGGAAAAGGAACATGAAGTTCCTAGTTCAGTAGAGGAAATTTTCGATCATTTTCCAATATAGGGTTTATGAGTTTCATTGATCTTACACACGGATATTGGCAAGTGCCTTTATCACCAAATTGCCAAAAATACACAGGATTCAGATTCAATGGGAAAACATATTGCTTTTAGTTTTGCCTTTCGGTTTGTCAACAAGCATTAGTACTTTCTCACGTTGTTTGTCCAAAATTTTGACTCAAAATTTGATACTTTTTGAAGAGATATGTGGACGATTTATTGGTGGTTTCCGTGACTTTCGAACAGCATTTGCATCATTTACAATTGGTATTTTCTCGCTTGGCTCGAGCTGGTTTTACCTTACGTCTAAAAATGCAATTTCTTTCGAAAACAAATTTCGTTTTGGGTTATATTCTCGATTCAACAGGATATTTTCCGGACGAAAATCGCATTCAGGCTATTGCTGACTATCGGGCACCTAGGAATCCTAAAGAATTGCAAAATTTCTTGGCTTAGCAAATTTTGATAGGTCATTTTGTCCAAACTTTTCTACATCTGCGGCACCACTTACTTCTTCTGAAAAAAAGTCTAAGTGGAGATGGACCGATATTGAGCAAGCAGCATTCGATGAAATAAAAGGTAAATTGAAAAAAGCCACGCTCCTATATCACCCTGAACCACGATTACCTTTCTGCTTACAAACAGACGCAAGTGACGTCGGTTTAGGAGCACAACTCTTTCAAATGATTAACGGTGAACGAAGAGTAATCGCATGGGCCAGTCGTCTTTTGTTGGCGAGGGAAAGAAATTACACTATTTTTGAGCGAGAAGCTTTGGCTGTTGTTTTTGCACTGGAAAAGTTTCGCATCTATCTTTTGGGGAAAAAATTTACAATATACACCGATAATAGCTCTATAACATATCTCCAAACTTGTAGATTGCTTTCGTCACGGATCGCTAGATACGCTCTAGTAATACAAGAGTATGATTTCGAACTGAAACATATTCCAGGCTCAAAAAATCTAGTAGCCGATGCTCTCTCAAGATATGCTGCTATAAGACCGCCCACACCTCTAGCTAAAACATTTAGCTTACTTTCTTCATTCACATTACCAAAAGATCTACACACAGATTTCAAAAATATTCGGAAATTACAGCGAGAAGATCCGAAATTAGGAGATATTATTAAAAACTTCCAGAGAGTCAAAATTTACTAACAAAATTTGTCATATTGAATGATCTCCTTTACATGCGTGGTTCAGATGATAAAAATTTTATTTATGTATTCCAAAAGTATTGATTATTAAAGTAACAAAACCTATCATGAAATTTTCGGACATTTCGGATGTTATAAGACCTGGGTGATGCTGAAAGATGAAGTTTGGTGGTCAAATATGTATAAAGTCGTAAAGTATGTCATAAAAGGTGTGAAAATGTCAGAAAACAAAACAATCATCTATGTTTAATCCGCCTTTGCATGCTATTATTCCTTCAAAAAGAACGAACTGTTGGCTTTAGATTTGTTCGGTCCACTACCTCGTAGCCGTGGCGGTGTCACATTTATATGCGTTATAATAGATTGTTTCACTAAATGGGTGTCATTTTATCCACTAAAACGAGCGACTACTCGATCTATTCTACATCGATTAACAAATGATTTGTTTCCGAGAATGGGGATTCCGGAGAGTATACTGAATGATCATGGAACGCAGTTTACGGCCAAACGTTGGAAAGAAACTTTAAATAGCATGGGCGTGAAAGTTATTTTTTCGTCGATTCGAAGACCGCAGTCGAACCCATCAGAACGCGTGATGAAAGAAATTGGTCGCCTCTGTAGAACATATTGTAATGAACAGCATACGAGGTGGGCTTATGAATTAAATAATAATAAGTTTTTAAATTCTTTAGTCCATGAATCTACGGGCTTTAGTCCTAGAGAACTTCAAATCGATGCGAGTAGGGTGTCTCTTTTACCTACAGCGTTACAGGTACCACACATAACTGAAGACTTAGAAAAAAGTTGATATTGGCTTATCCTCGTCGAAATTGGAACCTGGAGACTTGGTTTTACTGAGGTCTAACCCTATATCCTCTGTCTTGAAACAGGAAACGAAGAAATTTTATTGTTATTTGAAGGTCCTTACCGTATAAAGAAGGCTATTTCTTTCGATACTTATATTCTAGTAGATGTAAAATCCAATAAGGAGAGAGGCTCATTTCATGTGTGTCATTTAAAAAATATTTCAATCCATTATGAGCTTATTTCCTCATTATTGTTGTTTTCAATAAGCTAGAGGGGTAGATGTACTGAAATAGTATTTCAGTATTGAAATTTATTATTCTTTATTATTCAGTAAATTCAATAGATTCCTATAAATTACAAAATCATTTTATTCAACCAATGTTATACAGATGACACTACCGGTATCATATCAGGAATTTAAAACTATTACTTCTTAATATGTTTTCTGTTCAACACTTGTGGGACTCTTTCACACGACATCGCTTGAGGAAGCTACATCGTAGTAAATTACAATTGTTTACGATATCTATAGTGTTTAATTGAAATTCGTAGCCCTTAGGCGATTCAGTAAATTCTATCTTATAGAATCAACCCTGATTAGCTTGGTACAGGTAAGAATGGTATAACACTTTGTAACGGAATAGTTTTATATAGAATATTTTTTGTCCTTTACAGATTTTATATTATTCTACTATAAATCATTAAACACGTCTACTTCCCCGAAAGCTTGCTGTGGTATTTTTCTCAACCTCCTAAACCCACTCAGTACAGATGTTGTATTACACTGGGATTCTGATACTAGTACTGCCTTCCGCCTATTATTTTTGTTCAACTTTGACAGATGATTCCCGACCTCCAAAGTTTTTAATTAAATATAATTGACATTATTTACGGTATCATTGATGCACTAGGAGAAATTGTTGCTTTCTTGAAAGGAATTCTAAACACTCCTAATGAATTCTACGAACAAGTTGCAGATATCTTGAAATGCACCAGTGGATTTATCGCCATAAACCATGTTATTGGGTATACTTTGATTATTGTTTATATAAAGTAAAACTTTTTCGGATTCTTTTTCAATTCTGTCTCAATTGAATTCAGATAACATGTAAAGTGTGTCTTCATGAATTGTTTGGATTTTGTACTCACATCAATCATAAAGTGCGCTTTATTCGTTTCCCAGAATATGATTATCTAGTTCTGTCCGGTTGTTGGCGACATCTGCCTAGTTGAGTTCGTCAATAAAAGCAATTCAATAATCATCTGAAGAAATAAATTAATAACTATACATTTTCAAGTTTTTCCGCGTTATCATTCTAGGTGGCAGGTTGCATATCAGAAAGAACAGCTGACGGAAGGGTGTCATCATTTCCAATGAAGGATCTGAGTACTGGAAGAAATGCCGCATACATGGACAGAAACGTAGATGCCCCCGTAAGTTTTAATATGAATTCAAATTTTTCTGTAATAGTTGTATTTTCCTTAATATTTTGCTACATAGTAAAAGTTCCTTAATCGCGCTTCCTACATCACACAATCAAATTTATATGGAATCACTCGGTATCACATTATTGATTGTTTTCAACTATGGATATTTGACTACTTGTGAAGAATGAAGTTTTTTGTTGTAAAAAAACTGGATAGTATTGTCACGATATCAAATCGTCCCTGAAGCCGACCCTGCCACTGCCCGGCGGAATGACGAATTGCGATGCACTTTCGAGAGAATTCGAGAAAGATCCAAGTTCCAGCGCGCCGAATTACTGAGAAACCAGTGTTACCGTTTACAGAACGCTCTAGAAAGAAGATTTGGAACAAAGCCGAAATTATGTGGATGTTCTCTAACATTCGTGCTTGTATATAAGAAGAGACATCGCGAAGCGCGGGAAATTCAGTTTGATTAAAGAGCGCGAATAAATGGACGAAGTGTGAGAAATAAATTTAGCAGTATTGATTGTGTTATATGAATTAGTTATAGAAGTTAATCGTTTAGCTTTTATTGTTCAGTTTACGTGCAAATGAATTAGTTGGGGTTTTTGTAACGTTGAAGTGTTTAATTTGAACCCACCAACAATTTCAAGAACTAAGAAACGTAACAATTGGTGTCAGAAGTGGGATTTTGGTGAATAAAAAAAAAACTAGTAATTTTATGCTGTTGAAATCTCTATAAGAAAATGGACGAAAATTCAAGTAAATTGAAGGAAACGATGTTAGAAAATTTGGAAGAATTGAAGGAAAAGATGCAGGATAATTCAAATGAATTAGAGGAAAATCTGAACAACCTGAAAGAAGATTTGAATGAGGTAAAAGGAAAAATGGATTGAAATCTGAACAAGGTTAAAGAAAAGATGGAGGAAAATTTTAAATTCTGTGAAAGAAAACTTAGAAGAAACTTTGGTTAGGTTAGGGACGAAATGGAAGGAAATTTGAATTCGGTTATGAAAAATCTGAAGGAAATGAGAGATAGAATAGAGGTAGAAACAGAGGAACAGATCAACTAAAAATTGTCTGGCTTATTCGAACATGTAGATGAAAAGTAAGCAAAACTAAGAAGGTTGGAGCAATCATATAGAGTGAAAATGAATGATAAGCCAATTTTGTCGAAAGTTAAACATGATGTTTGGAGCTCAAGAATGTTATATCAATCAGGTAGAATCATGCTTTTAGCTCCATCTGTTCTCCATGAAGAGAGATAAAGAAAAAGACAATCGAAAATACTTTTCATTTACATTATCTTTTCAATATAAAGAACACAAGGTAACGGTGGCTGTTCAGAAATTCAAATAATAATTTATTACGAGAAAGAAATACAAAAACGCAGCACAGATGTGGGGATTCGGGAATGTTCCTTTCTGAAACGAGGAACAGTGATGAGTAGATTGATGAATTTGAAATAACTATTTATATTGTTACATACTTGAAAAATTTGATTGAACTTAAAAATTTAATTAAAAGGACTGGGAACCACTGGAAAAGTGGTTCAAGTTTTCGATATAATTATATCCATACATTGTTGGTTCAGTAGATTAAGAGATATCAAGTCTGATCAGCATGGAAATACTTCATATATATCAATGAGATAAAAAACACAAGGTTTAACTTTAATCTACACTTTATTTGAAAAAATTCGACGACGTTTCGCTGACTCAGCAGCTTTATCAAGAATGACAAACAGAATGAAGAGTATGGTATTATAAACAAATCGTAGAACAAGTTGGATGAATAACAGGAAAATCCACACCGAGCCATTGTACAGTTAGTATGAAAGGTAATAAAACTAATTAAACAAGTTAAGTAGGGGTGAATAATTCACATCTACCTGTTCATTCAAAAGCTTGTCCGAATGTTTGTATCTATTTATTTCTAATGCTTCTAGGAGATCTAATTTTGAACTTTTGATTTTATATGTAATATGTCAAAGTTTTTATTGAATGAATGGTTTTCTTTTATTAGGTGGTTTGAATAATTTGAATCAGATTTATTTTATCGAAGCTACGTTTATGTTCAGATGTTCTTATGCCAAAACTCCTATAGGTCCTACCGATATAAATTTTATCACAAGAACCGCAATTGAGTTTATAGATTCCTGATTTACTTGATTTTTCAACACGAGATTTATTATTTTTAATATGTTTACCTAAGTTATTAGAAGTTTTGAAAGTTATATTAAGATTTTGTTGGACGAGAAAGGATTTAATATTTGTACTTGCAGAACCGCAGAATGTTAAACTGTTGAATATTTTATAGTCTTTATGAATAGGATATACTTCAGTTATTGCTTTCTGATACAGTTTTTACGAATGATTAGATCTATCATATCCGGATTATATGAATTATTAATGGCTATTTGCTTGATGATGTTTAACTCTTTATTATAATCTTCTACTGATAAAGGTAAATTGAGTAACCGATGTACCATGCTGTTTAAAGCTGCAACTTTGTGTCGAATTGGATGTAATGAGTAGTTATGTATAATTGTATCAGTATGTGTTGGTTTACGAAAGACCGAAAAAACATGATTATTATTTCGTTTAGTGATTTTCAAGTCCAAAAAATTAATGGAATCAAATATATCACATTTATACTTACCTGGAAAGAAGCACCTGTCTATTTATAAAGTATACGTTTTTGAGAAAACTTGTTCCAGTGACGTAGCAGACAGTTTGTAAATGGCAGCATATACAGCGTAGGTATTAATCTATACATTTTTCTATAAACGGAGCAAGGAGTATACAGAGTGATTGCTACAAATTTCTTCGTGAGTTTTATTGAAGATTATATACAGACAGTTTAATATAAGAAAAGTTGATCTGAGTTTTAAATGAAATAGAATTGAGACATAAGGAAATTTATTGAGTTAGTTTTAGTAATAATAGGCTAAGAATTAGATGAAAGAAGTGTTACTACGCATATTATTCAAGTGAAATTTTGGATGTCATTAAAGTTTGTTTATTTTGAATAGAAAAACAAGTATCATTTTAGAAAGGAATATTTCTGAACAGCAAGCGATTAACGAATCGTTGCAGATTGTAGATCTGGAAAAACACTGAAAATTTTGCAAACAATACCAGCAAACCAGCAGGTATGCTACGACACGTTAACATCCAAGTTACAGTAAGGGGATACTCTTTTACAACAAGTATACCACGCTCAAATCACTCATCATAGCCAGAAATCTACAGAGAGCTTGCAAGAATTTGATGCTGATATAGCAAGATTAGTAGGATTAGCCTACCCGACAGAGATGGTGAAACTCAGTAGGCCTTGAGATTGGCAGATTTTCAAATTTTCCTTTACCTTGGGTTTTCTAAGAGAAATTCAAAGAATTAGAAATTGACGATATTAACTGATAATGGTGAATTATTTCGCCTTAAAATCGAAAAAATTTCCATTCATCATACAGGGTGCTCCAACGAAAACTAAACAGAGGCTATATCTACCAAAATATTAATTTCTCATCAAATCGCAAATACAAGTCAATTTTTGTTTCAAGGGAGACATCTTTTGGGGTACAAAACTTGCCTGAAATATCAACCCCCTATGCGGGGGTTCCAATCCATGAACATTTTGAATAGGGAAGATGGGTCAAGTGATAATTCAAAAGAAAGGTAGTATTTTTGTCTACATTGCCTTGAAGAAATTTCCATTTTTAATTAAATACTGAAAAAGATACAGGGGGTGCAACTGAAAGATAGGGAAGACTATTTCCCTGAGACTATTCAAGTTTCAGTGAAGTAAAATGGAACAGATCAATGCTGATCAATGGCAGTCATCATCAAGTACCATCCTCATGTCGAATTTCAACCCCTAGAGCAGGGTTGACCACCCTTGAAAATTTGGAAGAGGGTAGATGGGTCGAGTGATATCTCGAAAGAAAGGTATTATCTTTGTCTGCATCCCTGTGAACGAATTTTCATTTTTGATTGAAAACTGTAGAAGATACAGAGTGAGATACTGAAAAATAGAGAAGACTATCTATCGCCCTGAGCTATTCAAGTATTAGTGCAAAAAAATTGAACAGATTCATTCCAGATCAAAGGCTGTCATCTTCTGAAACACCATTCACATCTCACCCCTAGAGCAGGGTACTTGAATAGCTCAGGGCGATAGATAGTCTTCTCTATTTTTCAGTGGCTCACTCTGTATCTTCTACAGTTTTCAATGAAAAATAGAAATTCATTCAAGGCAATGTAGACAAAGATACCACCTTTCTTTTGAGTTAACACTCGACCCATCTTCCCTATTCAAAATATTCAAGGATTTCAGGGAAGTATTATCCCCCTTGAAAAAAAAAATTGACCTGTTTTTGCGTTTTGATCAGAAATGAATATCTTGGTAGATATAGCCTCTGTCTAGTTTTCGTTGAACACTGTATGTGTATTTTCAATATCTCACCTGAATCCTAGTTTTTTCACCATCTTTCTCAGAAAGAAATCGCTTGAATCCTGTGGAATCGAAATATCTTCCCTCAGAATGACCAGAAATCTTTTCACGGTGGGCGATTCTTTACGAATTTTGTGTTAATTATAAATATGATTTCTAATGAAGTCATCTCTTTCCACTTCTATTTCAGTCTAGGAAAACTTCGCAGTCTTTTTAGGGGTTTGAAAAGTCCAATGTTTAATACATCAAGACCTTCCTTTTTTATTCTTTCTACTTGTAGTATATAGTACTTATAGATATATACTTATAGATATATTCACAGCTTTACACGCACGATTAATAACTTGGTTTAATGGAAAGCTCGAACCATTACACGCTTCATTTTCCATAAATGTAATTAAATCAAAAAGATATTATTATTATTATTATTTATTCGTATAATTGCCACAATAAATGAATACAAACGGGAAACCCCCTCTTTAAATTAAGTTGAAACATAAATTTATGTGATTATTAATTGCTAACAAGTAGTTATCATGGACGTCAATCAGCCAATATATGTAGCCTTCCTGGATTATAACAAAGCTTTCGAAAAAGTCCGCCATAACCATCTCATAGAACTCATGAGGGATAAAAACATTGACAGGAATGATATCAGAATAATAATATATCTCTATTATAACCAGACTGCCAAAGTTTCTGTGCAAAAGGAACTTTCAGAAGAGATAAAAATAAAACGTGAAGTAAGACTAGCATGCGTGCTTTCACCGTTACTCTTCAGTTTGTATTCAGAAGATATAGTACAAGAAGCACTGCAAAATCAAACAACGGGAGTGAAAGTTAATGGGAAGGTTATAAACAACATTAGATACGCGAATGACTAATAGCAGAAACCCTGGAAAAACTACAAAGACTAATAAATCTAGTAGTACAGATCAGCGAAGAAAGGGGGCTCACACTTTACACCAAAAAGACTAAAACTATGACAATCACAAAACTCCAATAACAGCGAGAAACATTATGGATTAAAGGGGAGCCAGTGGAGAAAGTTGGCAAATACAAGTACTTGGGAACAATTGTAAATGACAATATTGATTATTCACAATCGGTCAAGAATCGGAAAGACTAGAACAGTGTTTGATGAAATGAGGAATGCATTAACCAAAACAGATCTTAGTCTGCATCTTAAAATCAGAATGCTTGAATGCTACGTATTTCCAGTACTGGAATGGAAACCTGGACGCTCAAGAAGTGCGACACTGATCGGCTGGAAGCATTCGAGATGTGGGCATATCGAAGAACCCTCTGAATAAACTGGGTGAGCAGAACAACGAACTTGGAGGTATTGAGAAGAATGGGAAGGGAGAAAGAAATAATCAACACAATTAAAATCAGAAAGTTGCAACATCTGGGTCACGTGATGATAGGGGAAAAATATACACTTTTGCAAACTACTATACAGGGTAAAAGAAGTATAGGAAGAAGACGCATCTCCTGGTTGAACAACCTAAGACAGTGGTACAACAGTAGCTCTGTTGATTTGTTCAGATCCGCAACTTCGAAGATAAAAATCGCCATGATGATAGTCAACCTTCTTAAAGGAGACGGCACGTACAGAAGAAGAAGTTATCTGATATGGGCCTTGAAACAAGGAAATGAAATACCGAACAATTCAAGACTGACAGCGAGATTAAAAATCGTTAGAGAAGCTGCATCTACAGAAACTGCTGCAGCAGAAAGATATCCAGAAGAATTTGCAAACCTTGTAGCTTATGGAGGGGCGAAAGGTTAGCCCCTGGATTGAAGGCAGCAAAGATTGCAGTTACACTGCTGCTATGTTCTAATGCATCTGGAGATTGTGTCATCAAACCACTGATGCTTGACAGATCGTTAAATCATTGTGCTTCAAAAATCAAAATGAGAACAAACTGCCAGTGTTTAAGCGTGCTAATAAGAAACATTGGTTACAAGCGCTATTTTTTGTGACTGCTTTCGGAATTGTTTTGTTGCAGAAGTTGAAACTTATGTAGAAGAAAGAATTTAGACCTCAAAACGGTATATTTGGGACCTCCTGATTTTCCGTCATCATTCAAGGTCTTTCTACCTGATTCAAATCGCTTGAACCACTCGTACACTCACGTACAGTATAGGAAATCTTTACCATATGCAGTTTGTAGCATTTGGTTCGTTTCAGTAAAAGATTTACCAAGTTTAACACAACATTGCAGCTCTTTGTTAACTTAAGTTGTCGACGGGTATAATATCAGGCCCGCCGTGCGTGCGAGACGTGCAATGCACGCGGGCGGCGCATTCAGGGGGCGGCAAATCAGACAATCATCGACTAAAATTCAGACATTGTCACCTCACAATACTAAAAAGATTATCCTTATAAAATAATATGATGAACGGCGCCCAAATATTTCTTTCATATCGTAGCATTACATAGCGCCATCTATTGAAATTCATGAGAACAAAGTTAATCCGTATCGTGCTCTATGCGAAATAGGAAATCCCACAGATATCAGGGAAACTTAAAACTATATACTCATTTCTTTGTTTTTATTTATTTAACACAAATGCGAAAGTGATGTGAGTGAACAACAAACAATTATTTGGTTATAGCCCTAATGTGAGATCCGGAAACATTTTTTTCGCAGTAGTATTGTGATTATTATTGTGATTTAAAGGGTATTTTTTTCTGTTATACAACTTAAGAGTGAAGATTTATAAAAAAAAATATTAAAATTATACCTATACAGGGTGTAACAAAAGTAACTTAAATCCCGAAAGGGAGTCATTCTACACATAAATACGAACAACTTTTACTATAGGGTCAACGGTGAAATCGCGAAAAAAAATAACTATTCCATACAAAATGTATGGAAAAGCTGATTTTTTTCGCGATTTCAGTGTTGACCCCCTAGTAAAGGTTGTTCGCAATAATGGGTGGAATGATCGACCCCTTTGAGATTCAAGTTACTTTTGTACAACCGTATACTAAACTTTTCAAAAAATTCCAGGAACCGCAAAAAGGAAAAAATTTCAGGAGCTCAATTTCGAAGGCAAAACGAGAAAAAGATACAGAGAAAAAAGAGTTATTACTCTAGAAATCTTCCTAATGGAGAAAAAATTAACAGAGAATGGCTTGTTTACTCTACGTCAAAAGATTCAGTCTATTGTTTTTGTTGTAAAATATTCAGTAAAACTGTAAGTAGTCTGTCAGCTCCAAGCGGTTTTTCCGATTGGCAACATCTGTCATCTACCTTAAAACGACACGAAACAAGCATTTCCCATAGCGAAAATTCAAAATGTTGGGTCCAACTAAATCATATGTTAAAAATAAAACTACTGTTAATCAAATGCAACTGAGACTATTAGAATCTGAAAAAAAAACAATGGTGTGATATATTGGAAATGATCATAGCTGTTATAAAATTTTATCTCATCAATGTCTGGCGTTTAGGGCTCGTCCAAAATATTATATGAGCATTATAATGGTAATTTTCTCAAAGCAATAGAAATGATAGCATCCTTCGATTCAGTTATGCGGGAACATATTCACAGAATTCAAGCCTCGAAATCCGATTCAACTCGCATGACTCACTATTTAGGAGATCAGATTCAGAATGAAATCATTGATTTACTCGGCACGACCATAAAAATTATATCCTGAACAAAGTCAGAGAATCAAAATATTTCTATCATATTAGATTGCACACCAGATATAAGTCACACAGAACAAATTACAGTTATACTAAGGTATGTTGTTTTAAAAGTGAAACTAAAAATGTTACAATATGCGAAAGTTTTATTGGCCTCTGTCCGATAACCAGCTCCACAGGTGAAGGACTATGAAATTTTGTTTTAGATTTATTTTCGCAATTAAACCTTGCTATTAAAAACTTACGTGGCCAAGGTTATGACAATGGTTCTAATATGCGTGGAAAACACAATGGATTACAAAAAATATTGGAAATGAATAATCGTGCATTTTACGTTCCATGCTCGGCGCATAGTCTCAATTTGGTCGTTAACGATGCGGCAAATATAACGCACGACACGGTCAACTTTTTCAACTTAATTCAAGAAATTTACGTTTTCTTTTCGTCTTCTACCAGAAGGTGGTCCATAATTTGCAAGCATTTACCTGATTTAAAACTAAAGGCATTAAGTGCCACGCGATGGTCTAGCAGAATCGATGCAGTCAAACCTTTACGGTATCACCTCGAAAAATATTTGACGCATTACTTGAAATATCAGATAACAATTCGTCGGAATGGGATTGTACAACAACTCACAAAGCACATTCGCTTGCTTTGAATATTCAAAATTATAGATTTATTTGCTTAGTTGTAATTTGGTTCGATATTTTAAACGAAATTAATACTATTAGCAAAATGATGCAAAACCCCAGAATAAATACTCAAATCTGCATAAATTTGTTAAATAAATTGATTCATCACCGAATATCGCACAGATGAGCATTTCGAAAGGGTGTTAGAAGAAGCTACCACTGTGGCTCGGGAATTTAATGTAGATGCAGATTTTCCGCCTATAGATACCGTTCGTCCACGAAGAAAACCAACTCAATTTCAGTATGAACAGAGTGATGAAGTCTTACTAGACCCTAAAACAAAATACAAGGTAGATGTTTTTTAGGATCCTGGACCAAACCTTAACTTCTATAAAACGTAGATTCGATGAGTTGGAAACTTTTACCTACGTTTTGGCTTTTCCACCAATAATAACTTGTTTAGTTACTCCAAAGATGATTTAATGAAACATTGTAAAGATTTGAATGTGAAGCTAAAAGATAGTTCAATTAGTGACGCAGATATTGACGGTATAGATATGTTTAATGAAATCAATGCTTTAAAGTTGCATTTAACTGAAAACCAATCTAATGATCCACAAACCCTATTGCAATACATTTTGCTAATGAATTAATGTCAACATTTCGGAATACAGCAATAGCGCTAAGGATACTACTTACATTGCCGGTTTCAGTTGCATCTGGTGAAAGGTCATTTTCAAAGTTAAAATAATAAAAAACTATTTGAGATCAACTATGCACCAGCAAAGACTAAGTAATTTAGCAATAATTTCAATTGAACATGAGATTCTAAATAGACTAGACACCAAAAAATTATAGCTGATTTTGCCAACATGAAGGCAAGGAAGGTGCAGTTTCTGTAAAATAACTTAATACCTATACCTACCTACATAATATGTATAAACTGCACCTTTCTTGCCTTCATTTTTTCATTTAATGTCGTATTAGTGTATCTATCTTGTATAAAATAACCTAATATAACATAGTTTTTCACTGTACAGCATTTTTTTCACATTTTATAAACACCTAGGTTTTGTAGTTAGATAGGGGCCGCACGATAGGAATTGCACACCAGCGTTCAAACCGCTAGCGGCGGGCCTGTATAATATTACAACAGATGGCACTAGTTGTACTGTTTATCAAACAAAGTATCAACACTTAAATATTTATGTTTCAGTATGGAGGGTTCAGAAAAGCAATGCTGTCCATCTACGTGATAGTTGTGGGGCTAATAACTATCGCTCTGATTCTCATCACAGTCTTAGCACCGATAAAGGAAACGTGGAAGGCTTTCTGGAACAAAAATTCATGATCGTCACCATGTTACAAGACAGAGACAATATCTCCAGTATTGACCATATTGTTTTTTAAATGTATATACAATTTTAACTGAACTCCCGAAAAAGATTTTATACTTAATGATTTTTCTTGAGAATTGATTATATGTACATGAATCTACACAGTATTTTAGTCAACGTACAAAAATCTCAAGTTTCCAAATTAAATATCTATGTACTTATTATATTTCAATTGGATATAAATATAGTTGTAAGATAAGCTAGTCTCTTCGTAAATACATGAACATGCAACATTTTTAAGATACATTTGTTTCGATATATTGAATATAAAAAAATGTGATATGTACAAATCAGAGGTGCTGAACAAAATGAATTATATCAATGACCATGTGTAAATGTGATTTACGTAATAAAATTCCTGAAAAATGCTGTATTTTATTCTATGAGCGAACTTGAAGCACGAGTGAAAAATGGGGAAACTGATTTAACAATCAAATATAAGCATGGTGTTCCCTAGATTGTTTCTGATTTTCTCCAATAAACTAAACTAAACTAAAGTCAACTTACCCTTTCTCTACACTTATCTCGGTTCTCTTAAATCAAAATTCTATGAATTTGTATCTGTCGTCAACCAACTGAAACCCTTCATACTCCTCATTTCTGAAAGAAATGAAGGCTCCAGCCTTCTGATTTAGATTCTATTGTCTCAATCAAGAGTTATAGCCTATACAAATCCTACAGACAGACAGCTTGTAGGGGAGGTGGGGTCTGCATCTTCTTACTCACTAAAGACTACAATGTCGAAATCAGAACTTTCAATAAATCCGATATACACTCGGAGGCAAAATTAGCGGAACACTCGAAAATTTAACCAAATTCGAAGTCCGATATTTTTCCTAATTCTCAACCGATTTAGATGATTTTTTCGGCAAGTTATAGATCAACTCTTCTGCTTTGTAGAAATTATAAGAGAAAACAAAAAAAATTTGAAAAAATTTTATACGGGGGCAAAACTAAAAGTGTTTTTTTTGTCAAAAATTCGTAACACCCTGTGGAATTTCGTGGTCCGAGTTGAAACGTACAATATCATGGTCTGTCAAGACACATCTTCCTACAGTAAAGCCCTTCTTGATTCATGCATTTGTCTCTATTTTTGCAAAATATATTTAATTTCAAGTGGAAAATCACCATTTTGGAGAAATTCCATTGAATCAAGAAATTGTCATTAAAATTCGTCTATCAATTTGGAATTTTCTTATTATCACTCAGGCGTGTCGAAATTGTCGTTTGCGATTTTTATGTTGGAATTGCATTAGTTATTGATGACAATTTGCTTAATTTGGTGAAAATTAGGTTAGATTCATAGGAGATAACAGTCGGTAGGTATTAAAATACACAACCGAATTCTGGGACCATTGATAAAACTTTTCATTTACACATGTGCACACCTTTTTTATCAAATATGAAATACAACACACGTACACACGTTTTTTGTATATGACCACATTTGCACTTGTTTAAAGAATGAGAGTTTTCCATTATTTGATTTGATACAAATTCGATCAGTTGCGGTGTTTTATGATTCTTTTACTGTTTACGATTCGAAACGGTATTTTTCATTCAGAATGAGAGATTTACCACCAACCTCAGTAGCAAAGGTAGTTACATTGATCGAGGAAGGGCGCACCTACCGCTCAGTCGGTACCATGTTGGGTGTCTCGACGTCGGTTATCCATTGAATCTACCGACGTTACAGGGAAACTGGATTGTACGTGAGGAGGCGAGGTTAAGAAAGAAATCGGGCAACCCGCGCTATACATGACCGTTTCATCGTCAATCAAACCATAAGAAATCCTCGTCTTACTGCTATTCAGGCACGTAACCTTTTACAAGCAGTGGATAACATTAACGTCAGTGTGAGGACAGTCAGAAGATTAAATGAAGTTGGTCTGAGATCATACGGGCAAGCAAGAGCACCAAGACTCGATAGAGCCCATTGGGTAGCAAGATTAGCGTTTGCTAGGGAGCATGTAGCATGGACAATCAATCAGTGGAGACGAGTTTTATTTAGTGATGAGAGCCGATATTGTGTGAATTTCGTCGATGGTAGAGATAGAATATGGAGGCATCGAGGGGAACGGTACAATAAAGCGAACTTTGCAGGAACTGAGCAATACGGTGGAGGGTCAGTTATGATATGGGGTGGCATATGCTTGGGAGTACGAACAGAACAGGAGATTATTGGCAATGGATCACTTAATGCCCATCGGTATATAACAGAAATCTTGGAGGCCCATGTTGTGCATTTTGCTCCTTACATAGGGAAAAATTTTATGCACGATAACGCGCGCCCTCATACTGCGCGCATAGTGATAGAATATCTCAATGAAGTTGAGATCACACGAATGGACTGGCCGTCGCAGTCACCGGATTTAAACCCGATCGAACACGTTTGGGACATTCTTGGAAGAAGGGTTCGACAACGAAATCCAGGCAACGTTGAAGAGCTGACATTGGCTTTGGTGGAAGAGTGGGACAAGATACCTCAACAGATGATAGACAAAATCATTGGGAGTATGCGAAATCGTATGCGCGCTGTAATAAGAGCTCGGGGGTCATACTCGCTACTAAAATCAAATGTTTTTTGTGGGTCATCATGAACATTTTTCTCAACATGTTCATTTCATTTCACGAGTGTATCGCCAGGATACACACCTGCTCTCAATTTTGGACAGGAATGATAATTATTATAGAGTGTCACACAAAAATTCAAAATAAATGTGCAAAATCAACGGTTTTTCCAGTGTACTTTGAGTTCTCCCGGAGCGTGAAATTGGCCAGTGAATTTCAAAAATTTTCATTTCGTTAGATTTCCGCTTCTCTAATGTTGATTTTATTTTTTGGCTAACCTCCGATGTTATGCACCTACGCAAGATTAAAATAAATTCTTGAAATTTGTGACTTTTCGCTTCAAATTGGATATCTCTTGTAAAATAGAGATAAATGCATAAAACAAGAAGGGCGTTACTGTAGGAAGATGTGTCTTGACAGACCATGATATTGTACGTTTCAACTCGGACCACGAAATTCCACAGGGTGTTACGAATTTTTGACAAAAAACACTTTTAGTTTTGCCACAGTATAAAATTGTTTTCAAATTTTTTTTATTTTTTCTTATAATTTATACAAAGCAGAAGAGTTGATCTATAACTTGAAAAAAAAATCATCTAAATCGGTTGAGAATTAGGAAAAATATCGGACTTCGAATTTGGTTAAATTTTCGAGTGTTCCGCTAATTTTGCCTCCGAGTGTAGTTACCCTACATCTCAAACTTTCGAGAAAAACCCTACGACTGAATATCGCCTGTATTCATAGACTACCCGATTCAGGTTCCTGTGCAAACAATCAGTTGATACAACACATTGACAGTATCTTCAAAATCTGCTAATTACTGAAGATTTCAATTTTCCAGATATTGTTTGGCCTGTGACTAGTATTCCCGATTCAAATAACTGTAGCAGTAATTTCACTCAATTCATTATCGATTCGAATATTCATCAATTAGTCAATGCATCTACCAGGTTCAGAGCTAACCACAGACCATCTACTTTAGATCTCAACCTCACAAACGACGAACATCTTGTCACGGACCCCAATTACCTTTCACCAGTGGGAATTTCTGCTTATATTGTCATTACTGCCCATATTCACCTTGACTATCTCTACTCTAGTACCACGAAAACTATCTAAATGACAATAACAGACTATGTCAACCGAACTCTCAAGGATCAACTAGCAAATATCTTTGAAATAGCTTCATAATCCGAACGAGATGTATAAAATATTCCACACAGCCATAACGAGATGCATGCAGAAACATTCCCATACTAAATCAGCCCGTAAAAATATGCGGAAGCCGTGGATTAACGCCGAACTTTTATCGCTGATCAAACATAGAAATAAGCTATGGCAAAAGTATAAATCATCAAAGATCCTGCAGACTTTCAAACTCACCGTCATTCTACGAATTTCATAACCGACTCATTGCGCCAGTCAAGAAGAGACTGAAGAATCTATAGCAAACTCCGAAAATCCCAAGAACATCTATGAGTATTAGAGATCCACCCTGAATACAAAGGTTAGCGTTCCATTTCTTCGATGGTACGTCTTATTCTTCTAAAGCTGAGACTGTTGATATTTTAGCTGACTCTTTTTCTGCATCTTTCATTGTTGAACCTGCTGACGACATTATGCAAACTTAACTACCGCAATATTAGAAGACAGTTGGACCAATATAAACTTCTCGCCTGAAACTGTCCTCAAACATTTGCTAAAACTGAATAATAACTCTGAACCTGGATATGATGGACTGAGAGATATATAAAAAGAAAATTGAAGAAGGTATCTGATGATTTCTTCAGAGCATACAGTGGAATACTTGGAAGAGTTGTTAGACAGGCAAAGAAGAGTGCATATTAAGATCAAAAAATAAAAATTTCGCAACATGGAACTTGATAAGGATGCTCAGCAATGGGGTCAGAAAGGAGGTCTTTTCTGGAGGACCTGAGTGGAGGAGAGCAGGGAAATCAGGAAGTATTGAATGATATTAATACATTCTTTGTGAATCAGGGCTCCGAGTCGTCCAGCAATATTGGTGATTCGAGGGAGCAAGGCTCTGTTCTGGGACAAACTGGTTCTTGCCCTTGTAACAGCCTTGTACTCTTGTCAACGGATTCTGGAGAGGTCATCAATGTAACCAGCTCTTTGAAGAACACAAAATCTGTGGGACTGGATGGAATTCCTGTTAAACTTATTAAGGTGGTTGCAGATGAGATCTCGGCTGTTCTGGCATATCTAATAAGTCTCACTTTTGACAGTGGTGTATATCCTGATAAACTTAAGATGGCCAAGGTGACAGCAGTGTACAGGAGGGGAAGCTAACAGCTTATGGGGAATTACAGGCCTATATCTATACTCAGTAACATTGGCAAGATATTTGAAACAGCTATTTACAACAGAATTGTCGACTTTTTAGAGACTTACAGGGTACTCTCAGAATACCAAAATAGCTTTAGAAAGGGTAGGACTACGACAAGAGCTATATATCAGGCTCTAAAAAAGATTCTCTCCTGTTTAAATAGTGGTAAAATAATAGCACTGATGAGTATCGATCTTAGTTAAGCCTTCGACTCCGTCAACCATGATGAGTTGGTTGAGAAGATGTATGCTGTTGGAATTAGAGGCAGGCCTTTGGATCTGCTTCGGTCTTATTGATCAGGAAGATCTCAATGTGTTGCTGAAAAAGAGCCTACAACTGGGAAGACACTGAAGTTAACGATGTTGGCATTGGTAGGGGGGTCGGTTTTGGGTCCCCTCCTTCCTGGCTTATACCAATGACTTACCTGGTTGTACAACTGAATTCATGGTCCAATTGGCAGACGACACTTCTCTGGTGCTCGCAGATCCGGTTTCTCTGGATTTGGTGGTGGACGATGTGCTTGTCGATCTTGATGCCTGGTTTTCTCGAAATGAGTTGAGAATGAACAGTCAAAAGACCAAACTTGTCAAGTTTGCATATGGACATACCCATATTTCATGGATATAAGACTGCCCAGATTTAAGCATACTTATCTTCAGAACAACTCTGGTTATGCTTTGGTAAAAATTTATAATCACATTCCCCAGGAGGTACGAGGGTGGCCACAAAATAAATTGAGAAGGAGATTCAATACTTATCTTAGGAGGACCTCATACTATACTCTCCAGGAGTATTTTGAGAACATTATTTGTCTCAGCTGATTTTGTCTCTTATTGTTAGGTCCTTATTCTGTTACACTGTTTGTTTTTTATGTATTTTATGTTTATGATGTCGTGTTCTACAACAATTTATGTTTATATGGAACAAATAAATGGATTGATTGATTGAGTTCTTCTATCCTAAATACAAACGCTGAAATTCTGTGTGTTCCTCGCTCTCTTATAATGATTGCTTCGTTCGAAATGTCTCAATTATCCGATGCGTGTAAGTTGCATCTGCTACGACCGTAATAACAGGCTCATAAGCCTCCTCTCTGTTTCTTCAAAGGTTATGGAGTCCATCAGTGCTGAAAATATGTATGAGTTTCTGTCTGCCCATTGAGCAACATGGCTTCGTCAAAGGAAAGTCTACGCTAAGAAAGTTGCTTACTTGTCTAAATGACTGGTCCTATTCTCTTGATCAAGGCAATCAACTGACGTAATATATATAGGGGGTTTCACCCCGACGAGTTGCCCATATATTTGTTCATGCAATCAAACTGATTTCATGAGAAAATATAAATCCACCACCCGGTAATTATTACCATTGCCAGGCAATGATTGTAATCAAAACATATCCTGGAATAATTATAAATTAGGATAACGTTAAATGTTATGAGAATGTATGAATCTACCAGAATATATACATACTATAGCATCATCAGACAATGATGTCAATGTACCAACGAGTAGTGTCATAGGCTTTCTCCCGGAAAAATCCAGTGTACGGACCTTAGTTAAGTAACACTGAATGTTACTCATTAATAGTTTCCTTTGTGTGAAGTGGTGAACGATCGATTAGAATACTGCTCTGAATATAAATATGACTAAATTGTCAGTTTATTATATTACATTTATATAAACGAATAAATAAAATATGAAATGAGATTCTGAGCAGTTTAACCTAAAGAGAAAACCTATGACTCTACCTCATAATTTTTTCGGAAAGAAACCTACGAAGAATATTACAAGATTTGATGACTGTTATCTTTTGTAACTGTTCAAACAAATTTTCTTCAGACCCAAAATCTCAATACTTTTGTGAAGATTCCTAGGAATAACACCTGTTGTGGAAATAATAATCGGTAGAATAAAAATTTTTTCATTTTCCACATTTTTTAATCTCGTCGCCAAGCATCATATATTTAGAAATTTCTTCATTGTATTTATTTTGTATATTATGTGTGTCGGGTATAGCAATATCAATTATATATGTTATTTGATTCTGTTTATCAGTAAGAATGGTATCTGGTCTATTGTGTTTTACAGCTCTGTTGCAAAGAGTTGTTTTATCAAAATAAAGTTTATATTTGTCATTTTCAGAAATAATCGCAGGTTCATATTCGTAAATTTTTTTCTTTTGGGAATTAGGTCATGTTTAATTCCTAGATTAAAATGAATAATATTAGCGACGGCATTATGTTTTTCTAAATAATCTGTTGAAGCAAGGACTGAGCAAGATGATAATATTTGAAAACTGTATCTGAAGAACAGAAACATCTACGGCAAGAATCATCTATATTTTGTTTGATGATGTGTTTCTATAATTCCTCGTGAAAACAACCTGATCCTGGATCACAATAGCCAAGCCTTCTGTTTCAGCAAACAATTCTCCAGAAACTAAGCATTTATTCGATCCGATTTCATCAATATAATCATTTTCAATTCTTTAGGGTGCTTTCCGTGTAATTCCTTCTGCATCCAACTTTCTCTTTTAGAATTATCATCAAATATATCAAAATCTACCTTTTGCATTGTCAAGTTCAGAGGTGTAAGAATATAATCTGAAGCAACAATAATATCATGTAATTTAGACGTTCTCTGTTCATCATGAAAATGGGAACGTAGATGAAAAATCTGTTTACTATGAAGATTATTCAAATCAGTTAATCCACGACCTCCAAGATGTCTAGGTAGTGTAACTCTCTGAACAGCTGACTTTGGGTGGTGCTTATGATATTTACAGAGCATTTTCCTCGTTTGACATTGTAATTCATTTAGATCAGTTTTAGACCATTTAATAATTCCAAAAGAAGATGTAAGAATAGGAACTGCATAGGAGTTGATAGCTCTGAAAGGGTTTTACTAGTTAAACGACTCTTGATGATAATTCTAAGTCTTTTGTAATATGAACTTCTAATATTTTCTTTAGTGCTGCTATGGTTAATTGTCTTCTCTTGACAAAATCCAAGATATTTATATGTATCTCCTTGATGCATTGGCTCGATTTCGATATTGGAAATCTTTATATAATCAGAGGTGATCTTTCCTTTTTCAATAGAAAGATTTTTACATTTTGGAAGCCCAAATTTCATATGAATATCATCGGAATGGTTGAAAGTAATCTCAAGTAGACTTTTAAATGAGATCTGGTTCCGGCATATAATTTAATATCATCAAAATAATTTAAGTGACTTAATTTGAATTCAGTTGATGGACTCTTTATTTTGAAGCCGAAACTAGTAGCATTTAATTCATGAGATAATGGATTAAGGCATACTGGACAATTGTGGAACACGTTGAAAGTTGAATCTCTGGCTAAATGCGTCCATGTCTGACAGGAAATTCACGGTCAGAGTAAGATTCTCCTATTCATCATTGAAACCTGTGTCGAGTGCTGTTCTACAGGGATCTGTCTTGGGGCCACTTTTGTTCTCAATCTTTGCTAGTGATCTGGCAGCTAAGATATAAAGCTCTAAATCCTTCTTGGCTGATGACACGAAAATTTATTCTAACCCCTGACCGACTATGACAAACTTCAGGCCGATTTTGAATAGCATTTCCAAGTGGAGCAAGGATTGGTTGTTGCCTTTGAATTCTGCAAAGAGTATTGTGCTCCACGTTGGCAAAATAACCCGCATCTGAGGTATTTTATCGATGGCAACCCCCTAACCCCGGTTTCCTCCCGTGTTGATCTGGGAGTAACAATCACAAAAGACTTGACCTGGTCGGAACACATCATCAAAATCTTCAAACGTGCCAACGCAATACTCTTCATGATTCGTATATCTTTTACTTGTATATCGTTCGAAACGTCCTTTAAAATCTTCAAGACTTATGTGCGTCCAATCTTGGAATTTTCGGGCCCAGTGTGGTGTCCGATTCGTGACCAAGCTTTGTTCGAAAAGGTACAGCGGCGCGCATATGAGCTGTCGTCAGCCCTTATCTTTCTTTAATAATGATAATATTAAATATTATAATATTAACCTACTTCTTATAGAGCAAGTAGCATTGGACCATATTATGGAACAAAGTCCTAAGCGACAAAAATGGAAATTCAAATTAGTGATGCCATCTACTGGATAGGACACAAACTAATGTATGTTTGTCACGAAATAAAGTATTTTTTCTATTTTTTCCAAACCATTGAATCAAGCGACATTTACAAACCTCTGAAGGAACCTCAAAGTTCTCGTTATGTAACGGCAGTTTATCAACCCACACATTGTTACAAATTTCAGTTCCCGAGTTATCACATTTCGTTATATCGAACTACTCCTATAAACCTTACCGCTAGTCTTATTTTCAAACCCAGTCGTTTTGCAAAAACGAATCACACGATATATATTGTCGCTTGTAATGTTACAAAACAAAATATTTCGTGAAATAATATTTTCGTTGTTAATTATATTTGAGAAATATCTAACCTAACCTAACCTTCTAAAAACTTGTTGTTTGTTTAGTCTTTTAACAATGTGCTCGGGAACTTAGCCCACTTACACAGTGGACCTACAACTTATAGTGGATTCCGAACCACTCTCCTAGACCGTGCATGATAACTACCACCACAAAGATTACAAGTTATCAGGTCTTCTTTCAGGCCACTCTTTCCAAGTATCACTTTTTTGTTCAAGAACAACATCCATAACTTGAACCCGTATTCGAACCAGGCTTCTAAAAACTTGCCGAACTCAAAGTTATTTTCAATTGTAATCAGAATTTTACCAGCAAACAACATTACTTTCGATAAGACCAGCTCTTAGCCCCCTTTAACCGATATATTCATGGGATAACTTAGAAAAAAGACTAATATGAACTAGCCATATAGCGAAAAAACATATAGTGTTCTAGTACCGATATGTAGAGGATATTTTGGTAGATTTCCAGAGCTCAAATAAGCATTGAAAAATGTCTGCAATATCTGAATGAAGTTCGTATCAACATTAAGTTTACAGCAGAAATAGAAATTAACAAGGCAATAAATTTTTGGACCTGAACATAATAAAATTGAATAACAATTTCATCTATAACATCTTCACAGACTCAACTATTCCAATGGGCAGGCCTGCCGCTAGCGGTTTGAACGCCGGTGTGCAATTCCTATCGTGCCGCCCCTATCTAACTACAAAACCTAGGTGTTTATAAAATGTGAAAAAATGCTGTACAGTGAAAAGCTATGTTATATTAGGTTATTTTATACAAGATAGATACACTAATACGACATTAAATGAAAAATGAAGGCAAGAAATGTGCAGTTTATACATATTATGTAGGTAGGTATAGGTATTAAGTTATTTTACAGAAACTGCACCTTTCTTGCCTTCATGTTGGCAAAATCAGCTATAATTTTTTGGTGTCTAGTCTATTTAGAATCTCATGTTCAATTGAAATTATTGCTAAATTACTTAGTCTTTGCTGGTGCATAGTTGATCTCAAATAGTTTTTATTATTTTTAACTTTGAAAATGACCTTTCACCAGATGCAACTGAAACCGGCAATGTAAGTAGTATCCTTAGGGCTATTGCTGTATTCGGAAATGTTGACATTAATTCATTAGCAAAATGTATTGCAATAGGGTTTGTGGATCATTAGACTGGTTTTCAGTTAAATGCAACTTTAAAGCATTGATTTCATTAAACATATCTATACCGTCAATATCGGCGTCACTACTTGAACTATCTTTTAGCTTCACATTCAAATCTTTACAATGTTTCATTAAATCATCTTTGGAGTAACTAAACAAGTTATTATTAGTGAAAAGCCAAAAACGTCGGTAAAAGTTTCCAACTCATCGAATCTACGTTTTAAAGAAGTTAAGGTTTGGTCCAGGATCCTAAAAAACATCTACCTTGTATTTTGTTTTAGGGTCTAGTAAGAGTTCATCACTCTGTTCATACTGAAATTGAGTTGGTTTTCTTCGTGGACGAACGGTATCTATAGGCGAAAAATCTGCATCTACATTAAGTTCCCGAGCCACAGTGGTAGCTTCTTCTAACACCCTTTCGAAATGCTCATCTGTGCGATATTCGGTGAATTTATGAATCAATTTATTTAACAAAATTATGCAGATTTGAGTATTTATTGTGGAGTTTTGCATCATTTTGCTAATAGCATTAATTTCGTTTAAAATATCAAACCAAATTACAACTAAGCAAATAAATCTATAATTTTGAATTCAAAGCAAGCGAATGTGCTTTGTGACTTGTTGTGCAATCCCATTCCGACGGATTTTTATCTGATATTTCAAGTAAAGCGTCAAATATTTTTTCGAGGTGATACCGTAAAGGTTTAACTGCATCGATTCTGCTAGACCATCGCGTGGCACTTAATGCCTTTAGTTTTAAAACAGGTAAATGCTTGCAAATTATGGACCACCTTCTGGTAGAAGACGAAAAGAAAACGTAAATTTCTTCTTCATCGTTAACGACCAAATTGAGACTATGCGCCGAGCATGGAACGTAAAATGCACGATTATTCATTTCCAATATTTTTTTGTAATCCATTGTGTTTTCCACGCATATTAGAACCATTGTCATAACCTTGGCCACGTAAGTTTTTAATATCAAGGTTTAATTGCGAAAATAAATCTACAACAAAATTTAATAGTCCTTCACCTGTGGAGCTGGTTATCGGACAGATGCCAATAAAACTTTCGCATATTGTAACATTTTTAGTTTCACTGTTTAAAACAGCTTACCTTAGTATAACTGTAATTTGTTCTGTGTGACTTACATCTGGTGTGCAATCTAATATGATAGAGAAATATTTTGATTCTCTGACTTTGTTCAGGATATAATTTTTATGGTCGTGCCGAGTAAATCAATGATTTCATTCTGAATCTGATCTCCTAAATAGTGAGTCATGCGAGTTGAATCGAATTTCGAGGCTTGAATTCGGTGAATATGTTCCCATAACTGAATCATTTCTATTGCTTTGAGAAAATTACCATTATCATGCTCATATAATATTTTGGATGAGCCCTAAACGCCAGACATTGATGAGATAAAATTTTATAACAGCTATGATACTTTCCAATACATCACACCATTGTTTTTTCAGATTCTAATAGTCTCAGTTGCATTTGATTTACAGTAGTTTTATTTTTTAACATATGATTTAGTTGGACCCAACATTTTAAATTTTCGCTATGGGAAATGCTTGTTTCGTGTCGTTTTAAGGTAGATGACAGATGTTGCCAATCGGAAAAACCGCCTGGAGCTGACAGACTACTTACAGTTTTACTGAATATTTTACAACAAAAACAATAGACTGAATCTTTTGACGTAGAGTAAACAAGCCATTCTCTGTTAATTTTTTCTCCATTAGGAAGATTTCTAGAGTAATAACTGTTTGCAAATTTTCTTCCATCGATATTAGCAGGAAAATTGTGGTTAAACAGCTGCACGGGACCACGGCTAACCAAAATATTAACAATATCATTAGTCATACTGGCGGGCCACGAACCGGGATCATCACCACAATCTAAACAGCTACTTGATGACGATAAATTGCTTACAGGTTCTTTAGCACTATTTTCTCTTTTTTTAGTTTCACTGGAGTCTCCTTCTGAAGGACTAACATTTTTCTCTTCAGATACCTCCATAACTTCTAGATTTAAAGCTGCGCTTGTTGAAGCTACATCTACGTCAACATTCTCTTGACATTCAGAGTCCCTATTTTCTGGTTTGCTAAAAATTTCTCAAGAGATCCCGCTAGTTTTTTTTCTGTATCTTTTCTCGTTTTGCCGTCGAAATTGAGCTCCTGAAATTTTTTCCTTTTTGCGGTTCCTGGAATGTTTTTGAAAAGTTTAGTATACGGTTGTACAAAAGTAGCTTAAATCCCAAAAGGAGTCGATCATTCCACCCATTATTGCGAACAACCTTTACTAGGGGTCAACACTGAAATCGCGAAAAAAATCTGCTTTTCCATACATTTTGTATGTAGTAAAAGTTGTTCGTATTGATTAGATGGAATGTCCCCTTTCGTTACTTAAGTTACTTTTGTTACACTCTGTATTAATTTTAATACATTTTTTTAATAAATCTTTAAACTTTAAGTTTTTCAGTAAAATAATCTTTAAATTTTACATGAATACGCCCATATGCTGATTAATTAAACAAAGACACTTACCATAATTATGATTTTTTGCGCCGACGGATAATATAAATAATTTTCTAAATTATTTTTATAGTCACACTTCGCACAAAAATATACAGAATATTATTAATTTTAAGTACCCTGGACCGTTTCCGGATCTCACATTAGGGCTATAACCAGATAATTGAAGTTTGTTGTTCACTCACCTCACTTTCGCATTTGTGTTAAATAAATAAAACAAAGAAATGAGTATATAGTTTTAAGGATTTCCCCTGATATCTGTGGGATTTCCCTATTTCGCATAGAGCACGATACGGATTAACTTTGTTCTCATGAATTTCAATAGATGGCGCTATGTAATGCTACGATATAAAAGAAATATTTGGGCGCCGTTCATCATATTATTTTTATAAGGATAATCTTTTAGTATTGTGAGGTGACAATGCCTAAATTTTAGTCGATTATTGTCTGATTTGCCGCCTCCTGAATGCGCCGCCCGCGTGCATTGCACGCCTTGCACGCCCGCTTACGGCGGGCCTGCCAATGGGCTCATTAAATCACTTGAATTATAAACTAGCAGCTTATAATTCATTGATCCATACGACCTTTTCCATTCCATTGTC
Source organism: Cryptolaemus montrouzieri (assembly GCA_013387265.2). NCBI lineage: Eukaryota > Metazoa > Arthropoda > Insecta > Coleoptera > Coccinellidae > Cryptolaemus > Cryptolaemus montrouzieri. The sequence goes on along the minus strand of JABFTP020000185.1, from coordinate 155,213,585 downwards.
ACTGACAGACTTCAAAATTGAAACGAATACTCTCAGAAAAATTACCCCGGTTTTCATGAACAAAATTATCAAATGTAAAGAAGAACATCAAAAACTCAATCAGTATATTCCATGAAAGATACTTATTTGAAAAAATTCATTTAAAAACTAAACATTCAATAACATTAGATAATATCAAAATTCCTTATAATTGCGACAAAGGAAAGAAATTAATCTGTTGGAATGTTTACAAATCAATGAATTTTGTAAAAACCCAACTGAAATCACCCTTAATAGCCAGCTAAGAATTCATCTTTCCAGTTCGTATCATTAAATGAAGCTAATATCCTATTCTGTAGTTGACCACTTGAAAATGACCTGACGGTTGAAATCGGTCGTGTTCTCAAAGATAAAATTGTGAAAAGTATAAAATATATTTAACTACAACTTCGTTGAAAATGAATTTCTATAAAATGAATCATCAATATTATTCATATCGAGGAAACTTCGCATAGGGTTGTTTTCGTTCCTCCACCCCCCGACAGATGTAGTTGAACGTAGGGGTTGTAGGAAAATTTGTTCGATCCACGCTTTTGGGGTTATTGAACGCGAAAAGCGCGAAATGGCGGCGGAGCCGTGGAGGCAGAAGGGCTTGCGCCATCGGGACGAGAACTCGGCCACACCGAGTGACGGACAGTAATTTTCGCAGAAGTGTACGGTAGCGAGCAACAGTTGACGCGGATGAATAATAAAGGGCCACGAAACGAAATGGGTCGCAGGGGAACGTGTAGTTGAGCGTCCGTGGCCCTCCAAGGGCTCATGACAGTGAATTGTGTTTGCCGCTTTAGATGACGCTTGCCAGTGAAGTGTGGTGCCGATCAGTTATGGTAGACTGGAATAATTGTGCCATCCAGGCCCTCATCTTCTGGATTCTGATACAGGCCGCCTGCGGGAGTCACGAGGTGGATGATCTGAACAGAATTCAATTCGAAGCTGCCTTTCAAGGTAAAATCTTCGTGTTACTTCAGCTTTGTTAACTTATAACAATCATTTATTAAGTGAAATATTTTATGATCTATTTCTAATACTTAAAATTTCCGAAACCCTGAAGAGTCACGACCTGACCTGGCAATATATCGAATAAACAAACTAAGACGTAACGTAGTCAACTCCCGTCTTAGAAAGGTTCGTATTATCCAATTGAATCCAGCCAAATGAATTCTAAGGGTATAAAGAACAGGAAGTTATAACTTCTGATCCAACAAGAAGCTTTCACAGCATTCTAAAGCTTTCTAAAATTGATTATAAGTCGCTTGATCTTATTGAACAAAACAAAAACACGTGATCACTATGAGACTTACGTATTCGCTTCAAAATAGAAACAGAAATGTATAGTTTTCTATTGAAGCTGCCTTTCAAGGTAAAATCTTCGTGTTACTTCAGCTTTGTTAACTTATAACAATCGTTTATTAAGTGAAATATTCTATGATCTATTTCTAATACTTAAAATTTCCGAAACCCTGAAGAGTCACGACCTGACCTGGCAATATATCGAATAAACAAACTAAGACGTAACGTAGTCAACTCCCGTCTTAGAAAGGTTCGTATTATCCAATTGAATCCAGCCAAATGAATTCTAATGGCATAAAGAACAGGAAGTTATAACTTCTGATCCTACAAGAAGCTTTCACAGCATTCTAAAGCTTTCTAAAATTGATTATAAGTCGCTTGATCCTATTGAACAAAACAAAAACACGTGATCACTATGAGACTTACGTATTCGCTTCAAAATAGAAACAGAAATGTATAGTTTTCTATTGAAGGAATTAGAAATATATACAGATACGAGACACAAGGTTGGTAGACAAATTCGTGGGGAAGAAATGAAATAAACTGACTTCAGTCTTCTGTATAAAATCTTCCTGAAGCCTAATGTATTTTTTTCAATGATTCTCCATTTCATAACTCGAAAAGTTCCATAATCTGGACGTAACAGGAGGAAATAATAACTTCGGATCCTACAAGAAGCTTTCACAGCATTCCAAAGGTTTCTAAATTCGATGATAAGTCGCTTGATCCTATTGAACAAAACAAAAACACGTGACCACTATGAGACTTAAGTATTTGGTTGAATATTGATACAGACATGTATAGTTTTCTATTGAAGGAAATATATATATATATATATATATATATATATATATATATATATATATGTAAATAAATAGAATACCAGCAGAAAACTCGCATCATGCCTCCTACGATTGCCCATAAAGTATGAGTGCAGGAAATGTAACAGGGAACCATACTATCTTGCGTATGATTCAATAAACTATTTCAATGATATACATATACATATGAAGATTCCTAAATGTAAAAGTATTTCTATTGAAAAGGAAAGATCACCTTTGATTATATAGAGATTTCCAATATCGAAATCGAGCCAATGATGAAAATAGAAGAAGTTTATATTATAACAGACTTAAAATAAGCATCAAGAATCATTCAACTAGTAAAAATCTTTTCAGAGCTATCAACTCCTTTGCAGTTCTAATTCTTACATTTTGTTTTGAAATTATTAAATGGTCTAAAACTGATCTGAATGAATTATAATGTAAAACGAGGAGAACGCTTTGTAAATATCATAGACATCACTCAAAGTCAGCTATTCAAAGAATTACACTACCCACATATCTTGGAGGTTGTAGATTAACAGATTTGAACAATCTTCATAGTGCACAGATTTTTTTCTACGTTCTCATTTTCATGATGAACAGAGAACGTCCAAATTACTTGAAATTGTTTTTACTTCAGATTATCATCCTAAAGCTCTGAACTTGATAATGCAAAAGTAGATTTTGATATATTAGATAATAAATCTAAAAGAGAAAGTTGGATGAAGAAGGAATTTCACGGAAAGTACCCTTGAAGAATAAAAAATCTGAGCTACTGAAAAATAGAGGAGACTATCTATAGCCCTGAGCTATTCAAGTATCAGTGCAAAAAATGGAATAGATTCATTCCAGATCAACGGCTGTCATCTCTGATCTAAATGAATCTATTCCAGTTTTTCGCACTAATACTCAAATAGTGTTGGGGTGTTGGTCTTCCTATTTTCAGTGGCTCACTATGTATCTTCTTCAGTTTTCAATCAAAATGAAAATTCTTTCACGGGAATGCAGACAAAGGTAATACCTTTCTTTCGAGTTATCACTGAGCCATCTACCCTCTTCCAAATTTTCAAGGGTTGTCACCCCTGCTCCAGAGGTTGAAATTCGAGATGAGGAATTTACTCGATGATGACTGCCATTGAGCATCATGGATCTGTTCCATTTCACTTCAATGAAACTTGAATAATCTCAAGGAAATAGTCTTCCTATCTTTCAGTTGCTCACCCTGTATCTTTTACAGTTTTCAATTAAACATGAAAATTCGTTCAAGGAATGTAAACAAAGATACCACCTTTCTTTTGAGTCATCACTGACCCATCTTCCCTATTCAAAATGTTCAAGGATTGCAGCCTCGCTTAGGGGTTGACATTTCAGGCAAGTACCCAAAAGATGTCCCCTTGAAACAAATATCGACCTGGTTTTGCGTTTTGGTCAGAAATGAATATCTTGGTAGATATAGAATCTATTTACTTTTCGTTTCAGCACCTGTATATATATATATATATATATATATATATATATATATATATATATATATATATATATATATATATATATTAATTTTTTATGTTGTCAGCTAGGTTTGTGTCCCCTATAATACCATTTAAATTACCATTCCATATTCACGGATTCTGTATTGACTACGTATTTTTACAGTCACTCTTAAAGCTGAAATATGAATTTAGTTCTTGTGTCAAGAAACCAATCAAATTTCGTTCGTTAGTGTTATTATCAGAGACGCGCAATGAAATTAATATTAACGGATTACTCATGGAACTGCTCGTCAATATTCGTAATATTTGGATTTGATTAAACACAATATGTCCGATTATATTGCATTCTAGCACAGTTCTTCGAAATTCCTTCGAGCACGGTTATCATTTGAATCTGCATAAATCGACCATTTCCTGATGGTTTCTTCCTGCTTCGTCTCGGAAAATCTGCTTCTGTATTCCATCCCCGTGACTTCGGCTATACTAAATCTGGTCGGAACGTGTTTCGCTAGAATTTTCCCATTTTTGCAGATAAGGATTGTTTTCTGCTCAGGTGATATACGCTCTGCCCTTCCTGACTATGATATCCGACTTTTTCATTCAGAAAAACCTGGGTTGCGACTTCTATTGTCCGCGAAAATGTTTATTACTGGATGGAAAGGTCCATTGTTTCTCGAAACGTTTTTGTTTTCGTTAGAAATGGAAGGAACAATATAGGGAATTTCAGCGGAATATGTCGAAAATTCAGCAAGCAAATACAAACAATTCATTGTCGTTTGGCTTTTATTGAAATACGGTGATGATAAATGTGACCTGCCTTTCGAGAAATAACAATTTTGACCTAAAAACTCTTGACAATAAACTCTTTATTTGCTGCTCCATGCTTAACCCTTTTCTATGAAATTTATGTTTCAATGAAGAAATTACAATTTCAAGAGAAGAAACTACGAAATTTCTTCAAATTAACCTTATCAAATTTATACAGTATAAGCCAGGGTGCTGGTGATCTACCTCAATATTTTTAGACTACTTACGATCGACTCTGAGAGACTGCTGATATGTGTGATGTAGGGTTGTCGTACATACACGATACACCCTACCTACCTACCTACCTAGGTAGGGTGTACCGTAGCATATATGGATATTAGCTTTTCACACAATATACATTATTTAATCAAGGTTTGGGTTAGGTTTAGTTAGGTTCTTCTCTATATTATCAATGAAAACTCATAGTTTTTCAAAATTGTGAGTTTATTGGTTGTAACAAAACAAAAGAGTTAGATATGGTGTTAAACTTAACTAAGGAGTGACTTTGGTTGTTGAAGCGTGGCACTGCATATCTTCAGCATACTTTTCATAAGATGGTACATAGCCAATTAGTGCTAATCGCAAGTATGATGACATATGATCGTCAGTTAGTCGATTGCGATATTTTGACTTAATTATCTTCATTTCAGAAAATGCAGACTCGCACAAGTAAGTTGACCCAAACATTCCGTCAGTTGAAGGGCGATTTGCCTTAGATTCGGATATTTATCTTCAGATATAAAACACCAGAAATTTGTATCAGATGCTGTAGCTTTGAGATGTATATCTGATATAATCTGCACCAACTCATTTTCAACAGAACATGAGTTCATATTAAACTGACTTGCTATTTCAGTAGCTAATTCCTCAATGTTTTTACATAAAAAGGATAACTCATAAATGATGCTATATTTGCCAATTTACTGCAATCATAAAAACGCATTTCGAATTGTCCCAAAATATTTGATAATTCAGCCTCATACGTATCATAATTCAACTGAGGAATCCTTGCTTTCAAAGACGGAAAATGTTTCGGATCCTTTCTTTTCAGTTGATTTATCGTAAGTTGCAATTTACTTTTGAATGCGTTTACTGCGCTAATCATCTCAATAATAGTTTTTCCTTCACCTTGAGCTTCAAGTTAATGATGTTTAAGTGCATTGTGATGTCAGTCAAAAATGCCAATGAGTCAGCCATTTTTCGTTTTCAACATCTGAGTGTCATCACCTCTTTTGTCTAGAAAAGCTGTTGTTTCGGGCAATAATTCTGAATACCTTTCTAGGAATTTTCCGCGACTCAACCACCTGAAGTCCGTGTGAAGAACTAAATCAGTGTGTTCAGCTGACTCCTATCTTCCAACTGCAACTTGAAGAGCCGCTGTTGTAAGCTACGTGCACTGATTTAATTCAAAATTTTGTTGCAATGTCCATAATTTCCTCAGTGTTTAAAACTTTGGAACACAAAACTTGTTGTATAATCACAGCTCTACAAAAAAAATTTTTTATTGTTGCCCTGGATATCATCGCAAATTTTTATGTTTTCAAGTGCCCAGATTACGAATATATTCATGAAAGTTCTCAATGTGCTCGTATTTTCATGATTTATGCATTTCTTATATTTTGAACAATTATAAGTTTGTTAGAAATATAATTTAATTTTCCAGTCATCATTAGGCTTCTGCGCAACTTTTTCGCGCATACAAACTTCACCTGATCCCCACTCTCAGACCCCTTGCTCCACAGAACAGCTGAGATCTCAGTTATTTGACAATATTGAAGTACATATACACGTAAATCTGGATAAAGTGTCATGGATTAATATTTTGTTTCAATTACTGAATGTCCATTCTTATATATTTGTCTTCTAGTCTAAAATATGAGTTCGTCACGAAGAAAGTGTAAATATTGTAGTGATTTATTTTGCTATATTTGCGGTGTTTATATACCAAAAAACAAAAAAGAAATATCACAGACTTTGTCAAGGAGACTTATGTTGAATATTTTGGTTTCAAAGTGGACAAATTAGGTAAACCATGGGTTCCTAATAAAGTTTGTAAGTCCTGTGTTGAGTCTTTACGGTTGTGGAAAAAGGTGAACGTTCTGGATTAGACTTTGGTATTCCTATGATCTGGATGGAGCCTACGAATCATTTAGATGATTGTTACTTTTGCGTAGTAGATGTTAAAGGTTTTAATCGAAATCAAACGTGGAGATACCAGACTTACAGTCTACGAAATGTCCGGTTCTACACAGTGAAAATCTCCTCGGCCCATATACATTTCAAAAGTAATCCGCATGCCCTCAGAAACAATGATGTTACCAAATTCACAGAAATCGGGACCATCTACTGGTGGAAGTGAATGGGAAGGTGAAACATTTACGCCAAAGTTATTTTCTCAAAATGAACTCAGTGATTTAATACGTGATCTCAATTTATCAAAACAAGGATCAGAACTGTTAGCCTCAAGATTGAAAGAAAAAAAATTTATTGGCACCAACAGTAACAATTACAACATACAGAACGCGAGAAAAGAGTTATTACAATTTTTAATGAAAATGAAGGATTAGTTTATTGTAATGATATCGCGAAACTGCTTATAGACATGGGTTTAAAAGAGTGCAAATCTACTGAATGGCGCCTTTTATTGATAATTGCAAATGAAGTTTAAAATGCGTCTTATTGCACAATGGAAATAAATTTGCATCAATTCCAATTGCCCATTCAACGAAACTCAAAGAAGAATATGAAAATGTAAAATTAGTTTTAGAGAAAATTAAATACTCTGAGCATCAATGGCCGATCTGAGTGGATTTAAAAATGGTTAATTGTTCACTTGGCCAACAAAGTGGATATACAAAAATACCCTTGCTTTATTTGTATGTGGGATAGTAGAGCAAAGCAACTTCATTGGGAACAAGATGTTTGGCCTGTAAGAAATTCTTTAACTGTCGGTAAAGCCAACGTAATAAGGGAGCCGCTGTTGAGCAGAGACAAAATCATACTTCCAACATTACATATTAAGTTAGGTATGATTAAGCAATTTGTAAAAGCGTTGAACAAAGACGGAAATTGTTTTAATTACATTTGCAGAAAATTTCCGAAGCTTAGTATGGAAAAATTGAAAGGTGGAATATTTGATGGTCCTCAAATACGGCAATTGATGAAAGACTCAGATTTTATCAAAGTTATGACTGTTCCGGAAAGTAAAGCTTGGAAAAGTTTTGTGTTGGTTGTCGAAAATTTCCTAGGTAACCATAAAGCAGCAAATTATGAAGGAATTGTGCAAAATATGCTGACAAACTTTCAGACTTTAGGAGCAAATATGAGTATTGAGTTACACCATCTCCGCAATCATCTAGATAAATTTCCGGATAATTTAGGAAATTATAGTGAGGAACAGGGAGAGCGGTTTCATCAAGATCTAAAAGTGATGGAAGAAAGGTATCAAGGTCGATGGGATTGTCACATGATGGCAGATTACTGCTGGTCTTTGAAAAGAGATTGTCCCTGAAAAATTATAGAAGAAAAGCTCATAAAGGCGTTTTATGAAAATATGAAATATATTTTCGACATTTTCCTCTTTATTTACTTCGATGTATCCGAATTTCTCAAAACATAACTGATACAATAATAATAATAATAATAATATAGTTTATTCAGATTTGAAGAATGTATAACAAATAATATGAATTTCTTACCTAATAACTATTATAAGTCTGAATAAACGTTTAATCACAGAGTCATTACATAATGTCTGTACGTGAATTGAACTTAAATAAACAATATATTTCTCCCATAAGTACAAAAATAAAAATATAAGCAAACAACAAAAACAAAACCAACATTTCTAATTAGTACCATTGAAATTTCATAGTCACCACGCTATCGTTGGGAAAGTCACCATCGGTGTGAAAGTCACTATCGGTGTGAAAAATCACTATGTTAAGTCACTGTCGGTATAAAGGTCACGATCGGTATAAAAGTCACTATCAGTATGAAGAGAGAGACTATCAGCATATTATGAATATATCTGTTATTTTGTTTCTTGTTTTACGATTTTGTTATGTAAAATGAAAATAAAGATTTAAAAAGAAATCAGAGCAAATCCTACAAAATCATTGATAATTTCACGAATTGTGTGCATAAATAGACCCAAAATCATTTTCATATCTAGGGCAACAAAACCATTGTAGACCAGTGTAATGCAATGGAATGAAAAATGAAGGAAATCTTGATTAGCTCGACACAATGCTACAAAACCGTTTTTGTTTCCAGTCATTGCTGGTGCTCCATCAGTTGTAATGCACACTAATTTAATAAATAATAATAATAAATATATTTCCTCCAGAGGAATGATTGTCAAAGAAATTCTACCTTAGCTAACATCGAATTCTATCCGAATAAAAATACACAGCATCATATCGGTGGATTCGTCGAACTGTAAAGAAAAGTATGTACATTTCACAATATCACGTTTTAGTTTATCTGCCATGTCCTGACTCATGACTTCAATACGCCTTGTGACAGTCGGACGAGGTAACTGAAGTTCTCTAATAGCCGACATGATTTCTGTTTTATTTTTAAATCTCCAAATAAAGTCACACCCGCTTCAATAAATGCTTCCTTCACAACCGATCCATCTTCGACTGGTTTCGCCAATATATGACAGATTTCAGTTTTTTATAAAAACTAAAAATGCAGCAGATGCGACGCTGCTTTATAATCATTTCATGTATTCAGTGTTTGAAATCAGTTAGTTGGCACTTTGTTTCTGTTGTAAGCAAAATAAAAGATTCAAGTTTTGTGATTCGACCATGGAAGACGACATTTGACTAGAGAAGAGATGTTAAGAGCTGTTGGCATGCTCCAAGCTGGGAGCTCACAACGGGAAGTATCCAGGGTTCTGGGAAGTAGCCCAAGTGTTATAAACCGTTTATGGTCGCGTTTCAATGAAACAGGTAGCGTAGAAGAACGCCATACAGGTCGTTTCAGGATTACTACAGTCGCCCAAGACCGAATTTTGGTTTTACAAGCCAGAAGAGATCGTACTACCACAGTATCTCAATTAGCTCAAGAGCTATCACGAGTTCATAATGTACAAATTTCCGACCAAACTGTGAGAAATCGACTGCACGAAGGTCAACTCCACTCCAGACGTCCTTTAAGAGTTCCACAATTGACCCATGGAAATCGCGCTGCTCGTTCAGCTTGGTGCCAAGAACACGTAAACTGGGATCAAGAGAGGTTGGCCACAGTTCTCTTCAGTGATGAATCTAGATTTAGTTATTATCACAATTCGGGAAGAATTCGAATATAAAGGAACCTGGAGAGCAAAACCGTCTCCAGCATGCTCGAGAAGTTGTTAGATAGGGAGGCGAATTCTTGATGTTTCGGGGAGGTATACGCCTTGGTGGAAGAACTGACCTCGTTTTCATACAGAACAACCTCACGGGAAATTATTACGCAAATGAGATAGCTTTACCTGTAGTGGTACCGTATCTCTAAACAATGTGTCAAAATCCACTCTTCCAACAAGATAATGCCCTTCCTCATCGTGCAAGAGTTGTCTTGAACGTTCTTGAAGAGAATGATATCGATCTTCTACCGTGGTCATCCTGCTCCCCAGATCTGAATTCAATCGAGCATGTGTGGGACACCCTAAAAGAAATCTCCTGCGTCAAAACGTCTTCTATCAAGAACAGGGTACTGAAAAACATAAGTGCGTTTCGAAAATATTAGTTCAGGATTTTTTTTGTCTCTTAACGAATTTCGTAATTTTCAAATTTCAAATTTTTTTATAATAGGTGCTTTGGAGAGGTCAAATATTTCGTTTTCTTGAGAATACATTATATACAATACATCCTAACAACCTTTTGAGGTGTTTACTATACTTTAGGCATAGTAGTAATAATTTCTATTTTACTTCTTCATTAGTCCATTTGACGACGAGTTTACAAAGGAAACCAAATCCTCTTCATTAATACATATGTATATACTAGTTTCATGAATAAAAAATCTCTATCCGCGAATATAGGAATTGGGTCGCATTTTTTCTCCGCGAATAGTGAAAAAGTGAGAAGCGCGAATAAAGATCTTTTATTGTACGTTTATTTTATAGTTTTAAGTTTGCACTTCTATCGAAAGTTCCCAATACCCCTTTGTTACAATGTTTACACTCCTATTACATTGTTCAACATGTAACAGTTGTAAAAGGTTTTCAAACTCAGCTAACTAGTTAACAAAATAGCTCAATTAATTCAGTGAAAATTGGAAAATTCTAATTAACTTTAAACAATTCAAATATTTTCCTGTTTTCCCAGCAATAAAAATGATCATTTCATTGCATTGTCTGATGGCGTAGAGCATCCTCGCGGAGTAAACAACAATAATAAATTTGCTCGGAGAGGCAATTAGGGTGGAAAGCAACCTGCGCCAGAACGTAGTCGGCGACTGTCTAATCCACAGAGCTAATTGCAATTTCGACATTTGATTAATCTCCCATTAGATTCAATAACATTTCCAGTCAGGAATTCGTGTTGTTGAATTTCCATTATCATGTGCATTATATATTATTCATAACAAGATTACTGTTGTACTTTGCACAAATTGTTTCAGAAGATTAGAATGAACCATTTTTTTCTTCAAGAGTTCATTTAACTTTCAGTTTAAAATTTGAAGTACAGTAAAGGTCCTGATTCGTTAAAAAATGAGACCCAATTTATATATATTATATTCACAGTTGAAGATTTATTTATTCGCGGATCTAGTCGGTAAATCGATACATAAAGGTAGTTCAAGATCTCATGGCACGTGCGTCACAAATATTCGCGCTTCCATTCGTGAAATTCGGTATTTCTAAAACGTCTGGTCGCCACTAACGCAGAGAGCGCGAAGCGGAATAACAATACAAGGCTGGACTCACTCAACCGATAGCATCGATAATAGCGCTTTTCGAATGAATTGCTTACTGTGGTGATAATAATCGTTTTATCACTATTCAAAGGCAGATATTCAGTGGACTTGATAATTTCACCTTGCTATTAAAGTATGATTCTAGTGCAGTCTAGGCATTCTGTCATTGAGTTTGATATTTTTCCCGGTTTCAAATCTTGAAATCAAAATTTCTCCAAACTGACTTGTAGTATGTGTGATATCGATTTTCTTCTTCTCATAAAGTTTGATACTAACCTCATATAGGTATGCCCGTATTTAATATTGAGGTAGACTTCATTTCCTGAATTATTTGCAATAAAACTTTTGTAATGCTAATGTTTTTTGTTTTCATATCGGGAAATGATGAAATATGTCGAGGGAGTGGTTGAAAAATTTGTTCCTATATCGCCGGTCCTTTACAGAGTTATATTTATCAACTGTTTATATAGGGGTTTCACCCCGACGAGTTGCCCATATATCTGTTCATGCAATCAAACTGATTTCATGAAAAATATAAATCCACCACCTGGTAATTGATACCATTGCCAGGCAATGATTATAATCAAAACATATCCTGGAAAAATTATATATTAGGATAACGTTAAATGTTATGAAAATATATCAATCTACCAGAATATATACATACTATAGCATCATCAGACAATGATATCAATGTACCAACGAGTAGTGTCAAAGGCTTTCTCCCGGAAAAATCCAGTGTACGGACCTTACTCAAGTAACACTGAATGTTACTCATTAATAGTTTCCTTTGTGTGAAGTGGTGAACGATCGAATAGAATACTGCTCTGAATATAAATATGACAAAATTGTCAGTTAATTATATTACATTTATATAAACAAATAAATAAAATATGAAATGAGATTCTGAGCAGTATAAACTAAAGAGAAAACCTATGACTCCTAATCTAACCTCATTATTTTTTCGGAAAGAAACCTACGAAGAATATTACAAGATTTGATGACTGTTATCTTCTGTAACTGTTCAAACAAATTTTCTTCAGACCCAAAATCTCAATACTTTTGTGAAGATTCCTAGGAATAACACCTGTTGAGGAAATAATAATCAGTAGAATAAAAATTTTTTCATTTTCCACATTTTTTAATCTCGTCGCCAAGCATCATATATTTAGAAATTTTTCATTGTATTTATTTTGTATATTATGTGTGTCGGGTATAGCAATATCAATTATTTATGTTATTTGAATCGGTTTATCAGTAAGAATGATATCTGGTCTATTCTATTTTACAGCTCTGTTGCAAAGAATTGTTTTATCGAAATAAAGTTTATATTTTCATTTTCACAAATAATTTCAGGTTCATATTTGTAAAATTTTTTCTTTTGGGAATTAGGTCATGTTTAATTCCTAGATTAAAATGAATAATATTAGCGACGGCATTATGTCTTTCTAAATAATCTGTTGAAGCAAGGACTGAGCAAGATGATAATATATGAAAAACTGTTTTTTATATATGTATATATATATATATTTTCATTTTTCTATTTCTCACAAACATTGTGATATATATATATATATATATATATATATATATATATATATATATATATATATATATATATATATATATATATATATATATATATATATATATATGTTCAAAGACAAATTCCTAATTGCTATATTTCAGAACAAAGCATTGCGAATCAAAGACGGTATATTGAAAATAGAAACTTTATATCTGAATCAGAATTAAAATCAATTAAAAACATCATTTAACAAGAAAAACATTTAAATACTGAAATTTCAGATGAAAATCCAGTCCCATTCATGAAAAGCATCGAAAATAAATCAGAAAATTCGTCTGAAAATATTGATAATAAAGATATAGAAAATTATTTCAATCAAATGAATTTATTTGAAAATATTGACCCAACTTTAAGACCTAAACTTCCTAAAATTCATTATTCAAAGAAAGTTTTCGATTGTATAATCGAGCTTAGTGAGAATATTCTTCCAAAGCAACTTGTTAAAGTAATGAATATTTATACACTTCATCTGATTATATATTGTGCCGCTATAACAGTAGTTAAACATTGTGGATACAAATTAGAAAATTTTGGATCTAATTATAATATCAAGAAAAACCTTCATGGCAAAAAGATTAGAAGGTGAAATTTCTTGTATCCGATGTGATTTAGGAAGATTGACTCAATATTCCAGAGGTAATCGATCAAAAAACTTATGGCACATATTGGAAAAATATTCCTCAAATATAAAACCCATGAAAATAATAAGATAAGTAATGGACAACTGATAGAATACATCGATACTTTAAAACTTTCAGTATACTCCATTAGACTACGTGAATATAAAATAAATTCAGATAGAAAATTCCAAAACAAACTATTCAAAAATAATGAAAAACATTTTTACAAAGTTATCTCAGGTTCCAATGAAAATATTTCTGGAAATGGAGTTCCTAAAATTGATATTCTAACTGATAATTGGTCTTCAATTTGGGCAGTGCCAAGGCAACACAATTCCAATGCAAGTTGGATTTTAAATGAAAGGCCTCGATTTTCTAGAATAGAATGCATGCCATTTGAAAAATTTTCAAACGAAGATATAACATCAGTTATTAAACACACAAAAAATTGGAAATCTCCAGGTGTTGATGGTATTCATAACTTTTGGTTCAAAAATTCTCTTGCGTTCATGAAAATTGGCTGAATATTTTCATTTATAATAAAAACCCTCAGCTAATCCTTTTTTTCACACAAGGAATTACTCATTTAAAACCGAAAAGTGCTAATACTATTGATCCGTCTCAATATAAACCAATTACTTGCCTTCCAACAATATATAAAATTCTAACTGCATGTATTACCCAAAAAATGTATGCACATTTGGAGAATTATAATATTCTTTCCGAACAACAAAAGGATGTAGAAAAAACACCTTGGTACTAAAGAACAACTTGTAATTGATTATGTTGCTTTGAATCAAGCTCAAACTAAGAAGAGAAATATTCATACAGCCTTCAGATTACCAAAAGGCTTTTGATAGTTCTCCCCATTCATGGCTTCAAGAAATTTTGAAATTTATAATATTGATAAGACACTTCGTCTTTTTCTTGAATTTGTAATGAAAATTGGTGAACCAATCTTCATTTAAATATTTCAAAACAATCGTTAAAATCCGAAGTAATTCCAATCAAAAGAGGCATTTTTCAAGGTGATTCTTTAAGTGCTCTTTGGTTTTGTCTTTGCTTTAATCCATTATCTCATGAATTAAATGCGACTAGTTTCGGCTTCAAAATAAAGAGTCTATGAACTGAATTCAAATTAAGTCACTTAATTTATTTAGATGATATTAAATTATATGCCGGAAACAGATCTCATTTGGAAAGTCTACTTGAGATTACTTTCAACTATTTCAATATTATTCATATGAAATTTGAGCTTCCAAAATGTAAAAATCTTTCTATTGAAAGGGAAAGATCACCTCTGATTATATGAAGATTTCCAATATCGAAATCGAAGAATTATCATCAAGAGTCATTTAACTAGTAAAAACCTTTTCAGAGCTATCAACTCCTATGCAGTTCCTATTCTTACATTTTCTTTTGGAATTATTAAATGGTCTAAAACTGATCTAAATGAATTACAATGTCAAACGAGGAAAATCCTTGTAAATATCATAAGCACCACCCAAAGTCAGCTGTTCAGAGAGTTACACTACCTTGACATCTTGGAGGTCGTGGATTAACTGATTTGTATAATCTTCATAGCAAACAGATTTTTCATCTACGTTCCCATTTTCATGATAAACAGAGAACATCTAAATTACATGATATTGTTGTTGCTTCAGATTATAATCTTACACCTCTGAATTTGACAATGCGAAAGGTAGATTTTGATATATTTGATGATAATTCTAAAGAGAGAAAGTTGGATGCAGAAGGAATTACACAAAAGCACCCTAAAGAATTGAAAAATAATTATATTGATGAAATCGCATCGAATAAATGGTTGAGTATCTGGAGAATTGTTTGCTGAAACAGAAGGCTTGGCAATTACGATCCAGGATCAGGTTGTTTTCACGAGGAATTATAGAAAACACATCATCAAACAAAATATAGATGATTCTTGCCGTAGATGTTTCTGTTCTTCAGAAACAGTTTTTCATATATTATCATCTTGCTCAGTCCTTGCTTCAACAGATTATTTAGAAAGACATAATGCCGTCGCTAATATCATTCATTTTAATCTAGGAATCAAACATAATCTAATTCCCCAAAAGAAAAAAATTTACAAATATGAACCTGAGATTATTTGTGAAAATGACAAATATAAACTTTATTTTGATAAAACAATTCTTTGCAACAGAGCTGTAAAACACAATAGACCAGATATCATCCTTACTGATAAACAGAATCAAATAACATATATAATTGATATTGCTATACCCGACACACATAATATACAAAATAAATACAATGAAAAATTCTAAATATTTGATGCTTATGCGACGAGATTAAAAAATGTGGAAAATGAAAAAATTTTTATTCTACCGATTATTATTTCCACAACAGGTGTTATTCCTAGAAATCTTCACAAAAGTATTGAGATTTTGGGTCTGAAGAAAATTTGTTTGAACAGTTACAAAAGATAACAGTCATCAAATCTTGTAATATTCTTCGTAGGTTTCTTTCGGAAAAAATAATGAGGTAGAGTCATAGGTTTTCTTTTAGTTTATACTGCTCAGAATCTCATTTCATATTTTATTTATTTGTTTATATAAATGTAATATAATTAACTGACAAATTTGTCATATTTATATTCAGAGCAGTATTCTAATCGATCGTTCACCACTTCACACAAAGGAAACAATTAATGAGTAACATTCAGTGTTACTTGACTAAGGTCCGTACACTGGATTTTTCCGGGAGAAAGCCTTTGACACTACTCGTTGGTACATTGATATCATTGTCTGATGATGCTATAGTTTGTATATATTCTGGTAGATTGATATTTTCTCATAACATTTAACGTTATCCTAATATTTAATTATTCAGGATATGTTTTGATTATAATCATTGTCTGGCAATGGTATTAATGATCGGGATTCGATCCTTCACCCTTCACACAAAGGAGACTAATAATGAGTAACATTCAGTGTTACTTGACTAAGGTCCGCACTGGATTTTCCGGGGAGAAAGCCTTTGACACTACTCGTTGGTACATTGATATCATTGTCTGATGATGCTATAGTTTGTATATATTCTGGTAGATTGATATATTCTCATAACATTTAACGTTATCCTACTATTTAATTATTCCAGGATATGTTTTGATTATAATCATTGTCTGGTAATGGTATTAATGACCGTGGTGGATTTATATTTTTCATGAAATCAGTTGATATGGGCAACTCGTTGGGGTTAAACCCCTATGTATATATATATATATATATATATATATATATATATATATATATATATATCTTTTGAAAAGAGAGAATTTACAAAAATCCGAATAATTGTATTTACAATAAATGCTTATATCTATAATTTTGGTGTGTATCAGTGTAACAGAAAAACACAAGTATGAGCTTAGGAAATGTAACAGGACAACCATACTATCTTGCGTATGATTCAATAAACGAGTGAAAAACCTGAGAAAATACTCGTTTCCTGTCGCTATTGCACTAGCAATAGTTTGTCTGTTTATGTTGTGTTAGTGTCGTGTGTACATAAAGAGTACCAAAGATTTTTCTGCTTAGCAGCTTCAATTCTCATCTTGCACTCCATGATTTCCAGACGAAGACAAGGGTGAAAGGAAGGGGTTTGGGACAGGAATCTGTAACAATGGAAAAAGAAAACCAGCAGAAAAATATTTCAACAATCATACCTGACTCTTATATGTCTAAACATACTTGAATTTAAGAAAATATTTCACATAGCAAGCAAGGCCATAAAAAGGACTAAAGAGATAATCAAAAAGTACATAACCTGCGATATTTCCTCTTTTACGGAGATGTTCTTTCGCCGCAATGTGAGTCTCCTGAAAAATAATCTTTTCCTTGTTCTTGCCAATTTTGAAGTATAATGGCAAAACCCTTTCAATATTCAAAGTCAACAAAACAAATTATGATCTATAGATGTTCTAGAATCATTATGAACCCAATAATTTGGTTGACATCTTCCATATATTATGTCTTCGTGGATCTTGCTCAATTTAAAGAAAAATTTGCTGAGAAATTTTGACAGTCGTTTTAAAAATATGACAAATGTCATATATAATTGTGCATACACTTGTATATTTGTGTTACAGCATCAATAAACCCGATTTGATCTGATTTGATTTGATTTGAAAATGCGTTCAAATCTCAAGGTACCCTCGTACAATCAATCCAGTGGAATAGAGTTCTAAAATGGGAATTTCGGACGAAATGGTTGAATTATCGGACGTTCGGTCGGACGTTTTAATTATTAAGAAACCATAAATATCCCGAAAGAAGCGGGCACTACGTCGAATTCGGTATCGACTTGCTGCAAGTCGTGTTCGGTTTCACCCCATAAAACTGATCAATACTTCGCGGGGATTAGTTGGCCCCTCTAGTTCTAGCACCGCTTCCATAACCCCTTTTCGACGCTTGGGTCTAACGTGCCGGAAAATGGCTTCTCTTGCACCAACGACACGAAAATATCAGTATGGCTAAGTCGAAGGATTCGCAGAAAATCCTAGCGGGTCGTTTAATTGAGGCAGTGAATGTTAATCCTTACTAATACACTGTGAAAATAATGTTAATATTGAAATATCATTTTCCACAAATTGAAAATGCATTCTGTCAAAAATGTTCCGGGAATTGAATATTTGAAAAATCTATTTGAAACTATCGTCAAAATTTTTGTTGTAACTGAGTTGGCACATTTGTTTTCTATACTGACGCTATGTCTGAACGCAATCTGTCCTTTAGTTTGTTTACAGTGCTCGATTTCGTCAGTTCTCACAAGTGTGTTCTACGATTTCAAACATGGATAAAAATATCGAACAAAGAATTTGTCTCAAATGTTGTATTACAAATGACATTTCATGTTCCGAATCGCTGAAAATGTTACAGAAGGCTTTGGATGAAAAATACGTACTTATGAGTGGTACAATAAATTCAACAGTGGCCGAGATCACGTGGAAGATTTGCCTCGCTCTGGTCGGCCATCAACTAAAGTTAAAATCGATAAAGTGAAGGAAATGGTAAATAATAAAAACAAGTACTGTGTTTAGAAAATTTACTCAATAATTGCGATTCGTAACGCGTTTCACTACACCGTAGCTTCTTCACAAATGAATGTACAGAAAATAAGAATGAGAATATAAATATAAATGTTCTTGAGTAATTAAAAGCTTATTGGGTTGCTTCTTCTTAAGTGGTTATTTATGGCAGGTATATCAATAAATTAAGGAATAGATTGCTTCCGAAGAGATTCAATAGAGGTGAAGGCTTAAATCGACTTGTTCATTGATGAGTCTATCTGAATGTTTGTATTTATTGATTTCTAAGTTTCCCAAAGATCTACCTCCCAATATTTATTATCTGTATGCAAAATTTCAAACTATGTGGGTCGAAAAGAGTGATTATTTCTGAGAGATAATTCGCGTAATTTGAATCTGGTTTTTATTTGAAAAACTGCGTTTATGTTTCGATATTCTAATATTGAAATTTCTATGTATTCTACCAATGTAAATTATCACAGTCATTGCAATTCAATCTATAAACACCTGATTTCTTGTTTTAACTTTGTTTTTGGTTTTAATTTTTTATATATTTGCCCTAAATTATTATTAGTTTGGAAACGCTGTTGAAATTATTGCTACTTGATTTCAGTTTCTCACAAATGCCAACGTTTAAGGTGTTGAATTTTGTTTTCAATTTATCGACAGGCAAATTTCATTCAATGCGATTCTACTTTATTTTTATTTAAATATTATTTATTAGTTTGGGATTGTAACCATTATTTTTCTTTTTTATTCAAAAGTTTTATTCATAGATTGATTAACATCCGTTATCACCAGAAAATTTCAACGAAGAATTAAATTTGATTAAACAAATAGCCAAAAATAATGGTTACAATCCCAAACTGATAAATAATATTTCAAATAAAAAACAAAGTAGAATCGCATTGAATGATGTCGATAATTGAAACAAAAATTCAACACCTTAACCTACGTTGGCATTACAAGTGAGAAATTGAAATCATTCTTGAGTAGCAGTAATTTCTACATAGCTTCCAAACTAATAATAATTTAGGCAAACATATAAGAAATAATCAAACCAAATCAAGTAAAAACAATAAATCAGGTGTTTATAGATTGAATTGCAATGACTGTTAAAATTTCTTTATTGGTAGAACACATAGAAATTTCATTATTAGAATATCTAACATAAACGCAGTTTTTCAAGTAATAAATCAGATTCAAATCACGCGAATTATCTCTAGAAAATAATCACTCTTTCGACCCACAGTTTGAAATTTTGCATACAGATAATAAATATTGAAGATAGATCTTTGGAAACTTTAGAAATCAATAAATACAAACACTCAGGTAGACTCATCAATGAACAAGTCGATTTAAGCCCTTCATCTCTATTGAATCTCTTCGAGAGCAATCTATTCCTTAATTTTATTAGATATACTTGTCATAAATACCCACTTAGAAGTTGAAGCAACCCAATAAGCCTTTAATTACTCAAGAACATTTATATTTATATTCTCATTCTTATTTTCTGTACATTCATTCGTCTGAAGAAGCTACGGTGTAGTGAAACGCGTTACGAATCGCAATTATTAAGTAAAATTCCTCGAAACACAGTACTTGTTTTTTATTATTGATAATGGAATTTTACCAAGTAAAAGCCTCCCAAATTCAAATAGTAAATAAAAATCTTCATTGAAGTATGAGAGAGAGATGAGCAATGAACTTCCTTTGTCTCACAAATCAATTCGTACCATTCTAAACTATTGTTTGGAGATTAAACGCTTTGCCGCTTGACTAGATCCAAAAGACTCGAATTTTCTTAAAAAATTGGATCGCGTGAAGGTCGCTGAATACATGCTAGAACGAGTTTATTCTGACCCAACATTCTTAAAACGCATTGTAACTGGTGATGAGACATGGGTTTATGAGTTTAACGTGCAAACCAGTCAACAAGACTTTCAACTGAACCGAAACCGAAAAAACCAAGTCAAATTCAATCAAAACTCAAGGTATTGTTGACTGCCTCTCTGATTATCACGTTGTTGTGCAATCTGACTTCTTGCCAGAAGGTCAAACGGTAAATAAGGAATACAGGGTGTTACATAATAGTGTCACAACTTGAGGGGATAAATCTACGTGCAGTTTTAAGAAAAACAGTTCATATAAACATAGGCCCGCAAAAGCTTTGTGACGGAGCTACAGGATGTTGAAATTTCCGGAAAAAATTAGTTTTTCCTCCAAAACTTCTGCAGTCTTTGAGATATTCAGCCAAAAATTTGGAATGCAAACTATTTCTTACAGCCTCCATAATTACACGTTTTAAATTTCAACTAGAATTTACAAGGTGTTTTCTTTTCTGTAGCCATGTCTTCTTTTGCCCTTTCAAACTTTTTTCAGTGCGCCACTGATCATCGTACAATCAAAAGCAATCCTGATCAGAGTAATGACTAATAGGCTTTGATTTTTTCATTTATTTTGACACTTGCTAAAGTTGAACCAGTTTCTGCTCTAATTGTTTTTTAAATTAACGATTAGTTTTAAGATTTTTGAAGTTATTGCTGTAAGAAAAAATGGCTAATTTTACTAATGCCGAACTGGCTGATATTCATTACATGTACGGTCAGGCTGACGGAAACAACAGAAGCAGGGCGATTATATCAGGTGCGCTTTTCAAATCGAGTAACACCAGACAGGCGAACATTTTGAAATATCCACAGAAGGTTGAGGGAAACTGGTACTTTTACTGCAAATAATTGCTTAAAGTGTAACTCAAACTATGGAAACTACAGATTTTGAGGAAGTAGTTTTTGAATTGTATTGATTTGAATCCTCACGTGAGTACAAGAAAATTGAAATCAGTTGAA